>BSBM01000799.1:16072500-16372500 GCA_027924585.1 Larix kaempferi
GGAATACTGCACTCCACTTAGTACCTAAGGACATCAATCCATTGTCTTCCTTGTATTTTCCAGCCTCCCTACTGGTGGTGTAAGGGCTAAAAGGTAGAATCCTTGGTAAACCTTCCCAGACGTGTCATGAACGTGGTAGATTAGTGACCATTATTTTAGGAATCTTTTACCAAGGATCCATTTCGGTAGAGGGATATCCCTTGGCCTATATTGGTCTCTCATTTCATATTGTCCGACTTGGATTTCATCACCTAATGGAGGATACGATTTGTTGAGGTCTACGACTCTTAGTAATGTGATTGCTTGCTTTTTTCGCCAAATAGGAGTTCATCGAAAGAGAAAATACTTGCATACTCATCCATTTTGCATGGTTTTGGGTCAAGTCCACACACCATAAGTTGCACTTTCGATTCCCGATTAAGTAAAAACAACCTCTAAAATTAACCACCTTAACTAAACACACATTAACCTCACTTGAGGAAATCAAAAGAATTTATTAGTTAGGTAGGACATGGGGGATAGGAATCCAAATAACTCCCCCTTTTCACTTTACATATGAAACATAGAAGTTGACTCTTAGGGAGCTAAAATCCTCTTGTATTTGTTAACATGGTTGTAATCCAATTTGTTGGGAGGGCCTCCCATTCCACGTCGGTAAGCAGCAAGAACTGGTTCCAGCTGGACTTTGTGGAATACCGCACTCCACTTAGTACCTAAGGATAGCAATCCATTGTCTTCCTTGTATTTTCCGGCCTCCATACTGGTGGTGCAAGGGATAAAAGGTAGAAGCCTCGGTAAAACTTCCCAGACGTGTCATGAACGAGTTAGCTTAGTGACCATAATTTTAGGGCTCTTTTACCAGGGATCCCTTTCAGTAGAGGGATATCCCTTGGCCTATATTGGTCTCTCATTTCGTATTTTCCGACTTGGATTTGATCACCTAACGGAGGATACGATTTGCTGAGGTCTTCAGCTCTTAGTTAGGTGGTTGCTTGCTCCTTTCACCGAATAAGAGGTCTTTTTATTTTTTAGGTAGTGCTACTTGTTGGATTTCTATCCACTTTGTTGTATCTCTCCTACTATGACATCAGTTGCAGTAACATTTTTTAGCTTTATTTTTTGTCTGTGTACCCCTTTTTCTTCTAGCTCCCCTTTTGCACGCGTGGTTGTTTTAGGTATTTTGAGCTATTTTTGTAATAATTTGGCCATATCACTTAGTTTTGTTCCATGGTGAATCCACGAAAATCCTGGAGACAACAAGGATTGAGTACTGAAATGTCCGCACCTAGGACTAGTCGACCACCACTTCCACGGACAATATAGTGTATCACCACAAGTTACTGTAGCTCCACAAGTCGCTACAATACCCCAAGTTAGTGTATCACCAGAGGTGGACACTGCACCAGAAGTTAGTATCAGTCTAGAAGTTGGTATCGCTCCTTAAGTTAGTGTCACATTGGAAAGTAGTGTAATACTAGAGATGTCATCACAAGATGACCTACTTGAAGGATATATTGAATTCGTTGAAGAATTAGATCCCTTTCCTTCTACAACCATTTAGTTAGATGGAAATTTTAACCAATCATTAGTCGAGTTGGCAGTGCCAACTATGGTACCCACTTACCCTGTTATACCCAGCTTCCAATCTAAATCCTCTAGGAGAAGAACATCATGAATGCCAACCTCTAAACTTCCCAAGGGTCAAGAAATTATGGCATCCATACGAGCAGAAATCGCTGCCTTCTCTCATGAACGTGTGGCAATGAACATATTTAGGCGTGACACAGTACAAAGGATGGGTCTTCCAAACTCAGGAATTTCATTTCCTTCCACTTCTGAAGTGGTAGACCCTTCTGTTGTAAGAGTTCCCCAATACTCTCCTCGTGATTCAACTTATTCTATGCCCTTTGGAGGTCATTATGGGCCCACATATTGGGTGTCTACCCAACCCCTACTCGATGACCCAACAATGGTAGATATTTTTGCTTCGTCGTCAACATGATGGAACACTACTTTGGGCCAAGCACTTGATGATTTTTGCATCTTTCCAACGTCGATGCAGGTAACTCCAAAACATCCTCCATGAACTTTCCCACTTATATTACCAAGTGAAATTCTTGGTCACTCTTTAGGGATTGTTTCTAGCCAAGGGACTAATATTAGCATCAGTTCATTACCTATAGTTATTGGGTTAGGTGCACATTCATCTTTACAAGTCGGAAACACTTCCACAGTTAGCCAAACTATCCAATCAGTTCCCTTTAATGCTTCAGTCTGGAGTTCCCAAACCTCTTATGTTGGAATTCCGGTCGCAACTAGAGGTCAATCATAAGCAACGATTTATACTATATCTGTAGGTCAACCTTTTATTGTTGGACCGAGCATGGCCAGCGATCAAACTTCACTAATAGGACCATTTGTCTCATGAGGACAACAACAACGAATTGCGGGGGCTAGCCTATAGTAGGGAACCAGAATCCTATCGAGGGGAAAACCAATCAATTTAAACCTTTTTATCACCCCAACCCTAATTTACATCATGTTTCACCTTACCCCTACATCATAAATAATTAATGGATATGAACCCCTCCGACACTGCCTCTTAATAAAGGCGTTGTAAACAATCAATGGGTTCCACCTCCTTCGATCATTCCCACTCATCAAGGAGTTATTCCACCCTCTAATCAAGGATTTGTAAATAATCAGTGAGCTCCACCCCCTTTGATGCCTCCTCTTCATTCAGGCGCTGCGAGTAATCAATGGATTCCATCCCCCCTACACCTCCACCTTTTATCCCCATGATGTAGAGCTTACAACAACTGGTTAGTCCCATGATTTTGAATCAACCTTCGGTCAATCCTATGATTTCGAGTCAACAACTGGTTAATATGATGGTCCCCAATCCACAAAGATTCCAATAGTACCCCGTGGGTAACACATATTGGTATAATCTGCAACAACCTTTAATGCAAGGCCCTACGGGAATTCTAGCACCCCATCAATATTATTCTTACCTGCAACCAAATAGACAACTTCCCTTCCTGGAGACATTGGACTTACTGTACTTGTCGAGATTAATCAATGATCCCATTTGGCATGAACCATATTGGCCAAACTACCATCATATATCCCGAAATTTGATGGGAAACACGGGGAAGATTTGAAAAATCACGTTATGACTTTCCATCTTTGGTGTTATTCCAACTCATTGATGGATGATTCCATACAATTAAGGCTCTTCCAACGGACCCTTACGGGGATGAAATCTAAATGGTATATTAAGCTGCGACAACGCTCTTTCCGAGATTTCAACTCCCTCACAATGCAGTTTCTTACGCATTTCTAGTTACCAATTAGGTATAAAACTGGCACAGACCTCTTAACTTCGTTGTGACAATCCACTTCTACTCACATATTCTATCACATACATGAGTGGATGAGGCACCGAAGATTGATAAAGGACCCGATTCTTGATCAGTTACTAGCCGATTGGTTTACCAAATCACTAATGCCACCTATTTCTAGGGATGTTGTCATGGGAGGGGTTGTTACTAAAGAACAAGTGATCAGTCACACACAATATCTGGACTTAGTTTATTCTCAGTCTAGAACTTTATACAACTTGATCCCCAATGCTCCTTTCCCTACCAGTGATCCTTCCCAGCATGCTCACTTGCTAGTCAATATCCTAGCACATAAGTTCATATTGTGGGTTTTAAAATTGTAAAAAATGAGGCTAATATATTGCACATATTGGGGGAGATTAGGATTTTATGGTGTGTGGTAGGGGGTTTATAAGGATTAGGGTATAAACATGTGTAGGGAGGATGTTTTAGGTATTCGAAGGGGGTTTCAACAAAATGAGTGTGGGTCAATATTTATAGAAATTAAAGGTATTCTTTAATATCCCACGATTGCACATGATATGTGACAGGTTCATTGATTGAAGCCCCCGTTCCTGTCGATGGCATAGTTGGTTATGTAAATGCCCATCCTTCCTCAAAAAGAAGTGGAAAATCGAGTCAAACTATGTCCACCCCATCATAGCATCAGGTTGCTTCCAACATGAAAAAAAATGCTTCTCCTGCTCAAGCCTCTGAGGTGAACATGGTTCAATCCTCATCACAACAATCCAGAGGCAAGAAGAAGAATAATCGAGGAAAATCCAAGGAATATTCTAACCAGCAGGAAAATCCAAAACCCCAAGAAACCAACATTGACAACAAACCCAAGAGGAAATCTAATTTCCCTTGCTTGATTTTCCTGGAATACCACTACACAAACGAATGTCCTTATCATGAGGAAGTAAATAAATTCGTGAAAGGTTCTTCTCATCTAGCAGTATTAACTGACCCTTTCCCAAATCAACAGCAACAAATGGTCACACACACTCCCCCACAGGGAGGCAATACAAATGCTTCCAATCAAGCTGAAACATCCTCATCTGCACAAGTCCTCATGTGCAAAAAGATTGAAAATATTTCGACTACAACAAATACTTATGATCTAGTTCCAAATTCAAACCAAAATGGAATTTATAAGGAAAAATCCCAAATTGATGATCCTTCTCCCACCCCCCCACATTCTAGATCTCTTCACATTGAGAGACTCATATTTGACATAGTGTTGTTCCCGCCAAATACCACTATTTGCAAAGTGACATTCAATGTGAGTGCGTGAGCTGCCCAAAGTTATAACATTATCGAGGACTTACCTCAAGCACCCTTCATTATGCCAACTTTCGAAGTTCTACAAAATTGTCCCAATCAGCGTAAAACATTGTTGTCAACATTAGGAGCTGTGGACCCCGAAAATTACAATACAATTATGTTTAATTTGGAATATTTTAAACCGAGGCTTTCCCACCAACTCACTTTCCATATCCACACAAATATTTGTGGGGAAAATATCCATTGTACCATTTTAGACAAAGGAGCCTCCAATTCTATTATGTCTTTGTCCTGTTAGAGGGTTATTGGCTCTCCTGAAGTAACACAGTCTCCTACAACTTTAAAGGACTTAGATGGCCATGGTTTCAACCTTATGGACTCATACCATCATTAGCCATCGAGCTGGGGGGGAAATATTCGATGCTCCGTTGGATTAAAATATCCTACTTGGTCGAGATTGGTTTTATGCTATGACTGCAATAGCATTTGGGTTTTTCGCTTGGTGCAGTTTCCTCATCAAGGAATGGATCATCACCATCGACCAACTTGATTTTTGCACCCCGGATATTCATTCCAGCAACACCAAAAATGTCCCAATGTTGGACCAATCCCAACATCACTATGAAGACATTGGTGTTGGATTTTTGAAAGACTCTTCCATCATTGGAGTCTTCCCGGGGCTTACACTCCTAGTTTCCACAATCAATATGATTTCTTCTACTGTACAACAATCCCATGAAATACATTATTCATATCGAGTCCATCTGAATCTGAAACCATTGGAAACCGTATGCCTATCAATTTGAATGAGGCAACCTATGATGTGATTCAGTTTGCTTCATACTGTACCGACACCGATGACCATCATCTTGTGGCATCAAATTCAAACCCTCTGTCTCCTTGGATAGATTCATCTATGCCTTCTGATGATCATCTCCTACAGAATTTTCCTTCAGACGAATCGATAATGGAAATAATGAGCATCGATGAACCCCATTGGGAAGATCACCATCATAGGTCATCTTTCCTACCTAATCTCCAAACAATGGAAACTGATATCAAATCCATAGTTTCATCTTATATCATCATGAATCCTCAATTTACCATCCTTGCTAGTAATGTATTATCGGAGGGAAATTTAGGCAACATTACAAAAACATTTTGTATCGACATATCAGTGAAACCTGGTATCGTGGAGCATATTCAACTAGGTAAAAATTGTACACCCATGGAGGTGGAATTCTATACAGCCTTGTTAAAAGAGTTCCACGATGTATTCGCTTGGAGTTATGAAGAAATGTCGGGAATAGACCCTTTTATTATGGTCCATGAAATCAAAACTTATCCTGATGCACGACCTGTCCGACAAAAACTACGACCCGTCCACCCCAAAAAAATTGCGGCTATAAAGACAGAAGTTGAAAAGCTTCTTCGAGATAGCTTTATTTATGCTATCCGATTGACATATTGGGTGTTTAATATTGTCCATGTAGCTAAGAAACAAGGCACTATTAAGGTTTGTGTTGATTATAGGGATTTAAATAGGGCTTGTCCCAAGGACAACTACCCTACCCCCTTCATTGACCAAATCATCGATAGTTGTGCCGAGAGTGTCATATTTTCTTGTATGGATAGATTCTATGGCTATAATCAGATAGAGATACTCTTGTCTGACCAGCATAAAATGACTTTCATATTTCCATGGCGAACTTTCGCATATCGAAAGTTACCTTTTGGCCTTAAAAACGATGGGGTTACGTTTCAACGGGCCATATCTTACGCATTTCATGATATCAAGCATATTGTGGATCCTCATTTGGATGACTTACCCACTCATTCCACTGAGCGAGATGATCATCCTAAACACCTCGGAGCCATATTTCGTTGATGTTGCCATTACAAGATCTACTTGAATCCTCACAATGCTTGTTATTTGTTGAAGCTCGCGGACTATTAGGCTTCATACTCTCCAAGGATGGTATTCGAATTAATCCATTGAAGGTTGAGGCCATTTTAGCCTTACCTTCCGTCACTAATATCCCATAAATCCAAATTTTACAAGGGCACGCAAACTTTGTATGCTGCTTTGAATTTGAAATTTTACTGAGATTACTCAGGGCTACATGAGACTTCTCAAGAAGAATGTCCCATTCGTTTGGGATGATGAAGCTCAACAATCTTTTGATATCGTGAAAAAGGTCTTAACAAATGCTCCCTTACTACAACCCCCCAACTACACACAGGATTATATCTTATATCTCGCATCCTTCGCTTCCACCATCATAATGGTGTTAGTACAGGAAGACGATAGTTCCCAAGAACATGTGATATATTATTTAAGTAAGAGTCTCATCGATTTTGAAGTTCAATATTCACATGTGGAGAAACTGGCTCTGGCAGTTGTTTTTGCTGTCCAAATATTTTTCCATTATATATTTCTCTGCAAGACAAACATCATTTCCAACTTCAATCCCATGTACTATATCGTAACATGCCCAGTACTATCGGGGAAATACTCCCACTGGATTGTTGTCCTCCAGGAGTTCGATTTGGAGTTTTAAAAAGCTAAATCCAATAAATATTTGGTCTTCGCCGAGCAGATATGTGCTCTCCCCCGTCTCAATGAAGAATCTGATCCCATTAACTCTCTTCTTGATGATACATTGTTCCTCATTGGCACATCTGATCCCTCGTACGGAGATATCATTTTGTATCTCCAAACCCACCGCTTTCGGTCTGATCTCACCCACAATGATCAGTGACGTCGCATCCAACACCACGCCAAATATTACCTTATCATTGGTGATACTTTGTATCATTGTGGTATCGGTTCTATTTTGCGTCGGTTTTTGACTCTAGAAGAAGTCGAACATGTACTTAATGACTGTCAATATGGATCCTATGGCGGTCACCTCTCTGGGATGGCTATAGCCAAGAATATTTTACATGTTGGATACTTATGGACATCTATATTCAAAGATTGCATTGAAGCGGTCAAGAAGTATCCTCCATCAAAAAAGTGCTCTCATCCAACTCCACTACAACTTGTGATTGTTGTAGGCCCTTTCGCAAAATGGGGCATTGATTTCATGCATTGTAAGCCTACCTCAGTCGGGGGGATAGTTATGTTATCATGGATTTTGACTACTTTACTAAGTGGGTTGAGGATATGCCTACGTATACTGAATATGGAAAAATAACATCACTATTTGTATTCAATCACATCATTGCAAGGTTTGGAGTCCCTCAAACCATTGTAACCGATCATGGTTCCCATTTCAGGAATCATATGATGGTTGACCTAAGTGCCAAATTGTTTTTTTGTAATGAAAACTCATCCCCTTATTACCCCCAAGCTCAAGAACAAGTAGATACAATTAATAAAGTCTTGAAAAAGATGATCCAATGCATGGTGGGAACCCAAAAATCAAATTGTCACTTGGAACTTTTTTCAGTTCTTTGGGCCTATAGGACTTCCATTAAAAATGCAACCAGACTCACACCTTTTCAACTGGTCTATGGTCTGGAATCTATCCTCCCGATTGAATGTGAAATTCCATCCCTCAAACTAGCCGTTAAACTCTTTCCAAATACTTCAGTAGAGGAATAACGATTCTTGTATTTGACCAAGCTGGATGAGACTCGTCGCAACGCTGCACTTGCTGATGAAGCTCACAAAAAGCGGATCAAGGCTCAATATGATAAATCCATCCATCCTCATAATTTTAATGAAGGTGACCTAGTCTTGACTTATGATCAGATGCATGACAAACTAGGCAAAGCCAAATTAAAATCCATGCGGTATGGTCCCTGCATCGTAAAATGAGTTCTAGAAAAGGGGGCCTACGAGCTAGTTGAACGTGATGGTGTACCTTTGGGAGAGCCTCGTAATGGGCTCTACTTGAAGAGATTCTATGCATAGGGACATCCTGTGTGTACATTTTGTATATAATATATTTATGGTGTGATTTTGATTTCCGTTTGCATGTTAGTATATTATCTCACCTGTGACTATTTATCCCGATTTGTGCTTCATTACGCAGATGTCGGTGTATTCCGAATTCACAGACGGTGCTAGTCGACATATCCATAATCTTGCTTCTGTAGCATGGGTGCTCTATTCCCCTACTAACGATTTGATCTCTTCAAGTGGAATCTTCTTAGGTTCAGCAACAAATAACATTGCGGAATATCGTGCAATAATTGGGCTTCTTATTGAAGCATCCTCCCTTGGCATTGACCATCTTACAGTCTACCTGGATTCCCAACTCATGGTGTCTCATATAAATCATATTTACACTGTTCTCGATCCCATATTGCTTCATTTATATTGAAGAATACACCTCCTTCAAATATCATTTGATTACATTTTTTATCAAAACATACCAAGGCAATTAAACGCAATGGTTGACTCATTAGCTAATTACGTGTTGAATTGGATCTAGCTCATACTTAAATAATAACATCATCATAAAAAAACATGTAAATGATGTAAAGTTAAAATCATCATAAATAAATAGTCGTGATAGGTCCATGTATCATGTAAAATGTTTAATCATGTCACAAAAATATCAAAATGTGCCCAAAGACAAAATTGGGACTACTGCCCGTACAAAATTGGGACTACTTCCCGTACATCATGTAAATGCCACTAACACTAGAAAAAATACTATTTATTTCTAATCATGAGGATCACTGTGCTCGTGCTAACACACCACCTCCCTGGAAACATGACGGTGTAAATGGCCTATACTCTCTAGCACACCCACAGTATGCCTCTGGAGAAGAAATGGAACCTCGGGAAACCTCATCAGAGGGAATATCATGGGCATTCCCTCGATATTCTTCTCTACATCATGGATTCCCCCTTCCTCAGCCTCCTCTACCTGATACTCCTCTCCTCGTCGTTGTGGTGCTGAATACCCCGGGACCTCACTGGTCCCCGATCTATGGAATTACACATGTACATATTATTTATTTTGCACAACAAAAAATGAGATATTTTAAAATCCAAAAAACACATTTACTTAATGGTCACATACCTGACTCATCCTAGTCATCGTCCTCTAGTAAATCCAATTCAATTTCATTGTGGAATTCTACCCTGGCATAAGGGTAATCCTCGATTAACACGATCTGCTCCTCCAACTATGAAAAGAAGTTGGCACCGAATGATAAAATTTGAGGCCCACCTAGTCGGCCCGCATAACCACTCCACCTCACCATCCGTGGCTCAAATGTAGGGTGAGTAGGTATATCTATCTATGGGCTAGTACTGTCACCATCTCTAGAAATAAGGAGACTAGGATGCTACCATACCCGAATTGTTTAGCTTCCCACTGCGACACTTGGTAACCTGGTCCTTTATGTTTACTAGGACCCCCTCACAATAGTTTAACAACTTTGGTTCAATACATTAATCCAAGGCATAATTCATTTGGACCTTGGTAGCGTGATGATCACCCATGCTTCCATCCACCTATGTAATAGTAAACAAGACCATCTTCAAAGGAAGGTCTACCACATCTGATATGGGTATTTTCCCACTCTTCTTCCTAGATCCATGCTTGCAAAACCGAGCTATGTAGTCATATGTGTTCTCCTCAGTATTGCGGTGCCCGACTAAATAGACCTGTGCCCCTCTTTTGAAGAGACCAATCAAGAAGTATATGTCCTCGAGCTCTATCTCAAGGATTTGCACCCCTACCTAGAAAGCTTGTAGATCAGGATCCCACATCTCTATCAGGTGGTTTAGAAGCATGCATTGCTCCCTCATACCTCGTGTCTTGAAAAATTTTAGCAATCCACACTTCGGAAGTGTGGACAAAGTTGCATCATCATTGAAGGAATCCCGGTCATCACCATCATGCTCTCTCTCTTTCCACTCGATCATGCTTTCTCTTGGCTCTTGAAAAATCCTGAAAATCATCAAGGGAAGTCATCATTAGAACCTTGAAATAATTTATTGCTTGAGGGGTGAGAGGAAAGCTTTTTAAATCTCACTCCTACGTATTTTTGTGCCCCTCTAACGAGATGGAGAGTGAAATTTATCAATTTTTGCGCCCCTGCCATTTCCTAGGACGCAAAAATATAGGAATTTTTGTGCTTCACGATATGTGGAGACCGCGAAAAATTCCTAGGTGCAAAAAAGATCCCTAGATGGGCTTTCCACTCACCCAAACCAACATGAAAACTTAAAAAGAATTCATGAAATGAAAGAGCAGAGAAAGAGGACCAACCTAGTTCAAACGATAGCTCGAATGGTGTCTTGAATCTCCCAAAATCGTCAGCTGAAAATTGGTCTCCAACAAGGGTAAAAATCCTCTTGATGTAAAAACAACAAACTAAAAATGACTTGTTTTACATTCAACTCTCTTTTTATACCTATGGAACTAATTATTTTTTACCATGTTCACATTTATTACCTTTATTTAAAATATTGTTCACTCATTTTTTGAGATTCTAACACTACTTTATGAGGTTTGACCACGTTTGAACAGGACCATGAAGGATGTTCACACCGAAAGAATCCTTTTTAGTGACCTTTTCAGCTTACTTTTTTATTTTTCATGCTTTGGATTCAAACATGAAAAATATTCCAAGCGCTTTTCACACTTTTGACGTGCTTTCTAAAACCATGAAAAAAGGTATTGAGTTCAGTTTGCTTTACTCGTGCTCGTAAAACGATGAGGAAGTATTGACCTAGTTTTATTTTATCACTTTTTCGTGCTGGGTGGATTAGTTTACAAAAAAGGAACCCCATGGAGTTTTCGTTAATCGCTTTTCAAAATCCCAAAATATGAAAATATTGTCGAGCGAATTGTCCCTTTCACCCTCGTAAAAGTGTTTGAAAAGTCATCTATCCGGTGATAGTTTACCCCTTTTCAGACCGTTTAGACTAATTATGAAAAGGTATACTCTAGTCAATCATGACTAGAAGAGCTCTTTCAGGTATTATTTTATACTTTTTTGGACCTGGGAACTAACTATTACGAAAACTTCCATTTTAGAGTCTCCTTTAGATTATTTCAGACTCTCTAAACATGAAAAATCACCGATTTTCCCTTCTTTGGACTCGTAAAATTACACATCGAAGGGCCCGCATGGGACCGAACCCCTCATTTCTCAAGTTTGTAAAACATGTGAGATTAGACTCATCCAAAGGGTGACCTATATCGATCATTTGTTATCCTCCTCAAGCTTGTTAAAAAACAAAGAGGTACTCGTCAATCATGATGGGGGAAAATGGGGGGATAAGTTGAGTTTGACTTTATGGCAACCAGTGAGTCATTACTTTTGAGCATGGCATTTGTTTGCGTCTTGTCTTACATTTGGGTATTCAACTTGTCTTTTGAACTATTACCAAAACCATGAGTCATCTTTCTCATTTGAGTCATCCAAAGAACACCTCAGTTATTGTCGTGTTGCATTTTGGTCTTTGCTTCTTTAATTCACTGTTGCCATGTCATGTGTCATGCCATTATGTGTTCAAAGGAAAGTGTTATCCTAAGTCAACTTTCTGCAATGTTTTTGACCTTTCATCCTCATGCCAGTACTCATTTAAGATCTATATTCATCATCACTACCTTGTGTCAGTTTCGTGTCGATGATGTGGGATGCATTATGGCCCTCCTTTGACGAGTCTATAACTGTCAACTCCATATCATTATCCTAGAATTGGACTTAGTAACCAATCTAGTACCTTGGAACCTACATACCTCAATGGTAGGTTTCCTCTCTTTCGGCAGTAGGTTTACATCATTGGCCTCTGACCGGAATATTCCACGAATGTTCGAATCCAACTTATCTATTCGCATTTCAGTGGAATGTACTGTGATACCTTGGGGATCATTATCATCATTTGTGGCTCCCCTTGCACTAGTTAACAGTTTACACTATTGATTGGTAATCAAGTGGTTTCTACCTTGTTCGACTTCAACACATTGTAATCACATGGTTACATTTGTATCATTTCGGGGTCAAGTAGAATACCATGGTTTGTTTTGGTATCTTGTTATCATGCCCAGGTTGCGATGGAGAATGTTTTTAGTAGGTTCCCACACAAATATTATGGTGGAAACCTCATTGATGTACTGTCACATAGATCCACTCTTGTATTGGACGTGGTTGTGTCATTATTTCATCATGGATATACGCTTGTATCCTAGTAGCCATGATTTTGTTCAGTCAATATCACCATGGATATGCAAAGTATTGGTCGGCAGCCATGTTTTGAGTTAGTATGTTCCAAGCATGGGTATGCCCACCTCGGGGATGATCAGGGTATGCTGATTCTTCACAACTCTCCTTCAACCTTTCTTCTCGTTACCTTTTGAGAATCTGCAATTTGGAAAAGTGTTTCGACCTTCAGACTCTTCTGACCTCACACATTAGGGGGCACCTTTTGTACCTCATTTTGTCATCCTTTGACTGTACATGCCTTAACACCATGGAAAGCATGAAGTCCATAACCTCTTAGGTGTGTTAGACCTATTATTACATAATGAACTCACTTCCTAACTAAGTTGGAAAAGTTTCCTAAGCTAATGAAATCATATGCCACTTCATCAAACCAACTTAAATCATCCAAAAGGAGATTTTCGTTCTCTGCTCTGTTACATGGGCACAACAAATACATTTTTTTCTTGCTTTGCTCAGTTCACAGGGCGCGAAATGACAACATTTTCTCCTGTTGCTTAGTTTCTGGGATGTGAAAATATTGTTGAGGGGTATTTTCCTTGGATCTAGGGATCCCTTATCCCAAGGATTTCATCATACCTTCGAATATCATTTTGGTTTTCCTTGTAAAGCAAGTGGGGTATCATGTGATCCATGTTATTCTACCTAGATCCACATATTCCTCTCATGATCCATATTCCTCTCCATGATGGTTGATCTCCTTCACACTACATCAAGACCATTTCTCTTTGGTTTTAGATATTAGACACATAGAGACTAAAGTTTGGACTATAGTTGCAGATATACTTGTGAAGGAGTCCTCGTGTTCTCAATATTCTCAAAGGTGGTTTGCTAGAAAGTGTTTGGAGGAGATGCTAACGGAATGAACTCAGGTATAACTTCATATTGTAACATTTTCTCTCTATATTTCTAATATATAACTTGGCCTATTCTCCCAAATTGTATGTTTCATATTGAAATATTTCAATTTGTACTTGTTAAAGTATAGTAATTTAGCCTAACATGTCAGTGTAGGAAAGTAGATTCTCTTCTCTCTTTTGTTTACAGGTTCTCTTACTTGGATCATCAAGCAAGGGACTGGATCAACAAGGAGAAGTGAAGATAATCATCCTACTTGAGGTAAGATAACTAACTTCATCCTCTTTCCTGCTATGAATGCTTGCATAAATGTGCTAAACTTAGGAGATTAGATTACCACTTGTTTTATTTCTGTCTTGGATTTGGTTTAAGGAAACCATCTTATCACCCGAGATATTATCGTCTTACCTATAGGAAGAAAATATTATCACAAAGGGAAACCTACAAGCAAATATTAAAGACTGATCATTGTTCATAAAGGAAGCCTACAAGAAGAAAGAAATTCTGAAAACTGGAAGTTGTTGCTTGTTCCTACATTGTGGGAGATGCTCGATGACTAAAAGATCCATTAGACGATGAACAACATGTTGAAGAATGTTAATTGCTTGGGGGTGAAGAATCTCCTAAGGAATAAAGATGATAGTGTTCTTCATTAGATGGTGTAGTGATTGAACTCATCGAAGTCGTGAACGTGATCCATAAAAGGCGTATGAACATAAACTTATTTTGGGGTAAGCGATTCTAGTATTTTAATTATTGAAATTTTGTTATATCATGTCACAAATTAGAAGAACGTTGGTGTCTCTGATAATTTGTTGATTCATATTTGGATCGGAAATGTTGTATTGCCTGGATATCATGCATTGATTTTGTGTCAATTAGTCGATGCCTGGGCAACTGCATGTGTTGTAAATCAATTGAAACTGACCAAGGAAGAAATCAATGAGCATCATAGACTACTATCTAAATCGACGAAGATGTTTTTAGACCTTAGCATGTCAAATAAACAATGTGTTCAAGCACATATCTATGCCGGTCATTATTTGACTATTAGGTGATCGAGTTCAACAATTCTGTCAATGTGGGCATGTATACATAGGATAACATTATTGTTGATGGGTTCTTTTGCAGTTGACTAAAAGTTATCAACTACTATTCAAATGTGTGTTGATCCACAACTTGGAAATTAAAGCATCCCATCACCCATAATAATATGATGCTCAAAGAAGTCTGTCAACCATCAACCATGTCACTATTGACCATCTACCAATAGTTTTAATTTGCGGCTCTATTCATGGGAGATGAAAGAGAAGATTATTGGCTTGGGACAATCGATGATAATAACACTTGATGTTTTCGATGGAAATTATTCATGATTGTTCTGTCAATTCTACCTTCGTGTACAAGCTGATCGTGTGCTCCTATTTTTATGAAATGAAAAACTGTAGTTCATACGATGTAATGAAGTCAACATGCATGCTTGGCCAACCCATGCTATGGTTTCATTAGTATGATTGACTATTAACGCGAAAAAATCTTCGACCATATGCCTACCGACCTATGACTAATAATTGATTGACGTGGAGGGAAATTGATTGCCATATAATGGTAATTGTGTGGAAAACACGTCGATTAATTTTTTTTTTGAATATTATATATTAGAGAGATTTTGAGGTCAAAAAATGGCCTCCTAAGAGATGTACTAAAAATGTATGAAATATATGAAAATATTATGAGTTAGGGGTTTTATGGGTAGTTATATATGACAAGTCACCTCCTACACTATTTTTTATGCACAATATAAATAACCATGGTTGAGTTTCTTTTCAAAATTCACTAGAAATAAAATTAATAAAATAACTCTACATTGATGTAACTAAGATTCATTGTAAATTCCCAAAACTTTATTGTCCTTTAGCATTTATTTGTCTTGAACTCGCAAATGAAATTAAATAATAAAAACATTTTTTAAGAGTTATTTTTTAAATTTATGTTGACTTTTTATATTTAGTAATTTTCTCATCAATTTAATATAATTTGATTTAATCGAAAATTTATTTGCATGTAAAATGTTAATAATATTATTACAATCCAAATTGCATTATTATTATTATTTTTTATTCATTAAATCTATATTGATAAATTAATATCAAAATCATAATTCTTTTAGGATATTTATTTTATTGTAAAGGAATGTTATAGTTAAGTCTCTCATAGAAAATAATATAAGACTTTATTTATTCTTAAAAATTGAGTGGTAAAAATATATAATTTTTTTAACTATTAATATTATCTTGTGCGTGTGCACGCTTATAAATTAGTTTGGCATTATAATATTAAATAAAATAGAGTGAATATATAATTAAAAATTAAAACTATGAAAATAACAAAAATATTATTTTATGAAAAAATGTGAAATGAATATATATATATATATATATATATATATAATAAATTAGTTTGGAATTATGATATTAAATAGAATGGAGAGAATATATAATTTAAAATTAAAAACATGAAATGACAATATATTATTTTATAAAAAAATGTGAAAGGACCTTCTTATGAATTATGAGTACTTTACTTGAAAATGACAATAATATTATTTTACGAAAAAATGTTAAAAAGACTTTTATTATGAGTACTTTTATGACTTAAAATTATTTATACCACTACCTTGGTTAACTATGGGTTTTCATCCACCATAGAAAATTTGACAAATAAGCATTCTTAACTCATGCAATGGCACATCAACCATTGGGGATGATGTCATCTACTAGAATGTGATTGGTTGATTTTTATAGTACATTTTCTTTGTTTTGAGGCCCATTTTTTACCTCAAAATTCTCTAATCGGTCGACCCTTAATTATTGGGTGACAAGTCACTGTATTTTAAAACTGAAAATATGTTGTGGTCGTTGCTATTATGGTTGATTACTTATTTATTGTCATTTCATTATATGTGGTCTATGACTAGCTTTGGTTGATGTAATTTCGGTATGTCATTAAAATTAACCTCATTTGTTGGTCAATTATGTAGTTTCGGTCGACTTTGTCAGGGATTTAAATTTGGTTGGCTGGTCAAATGTTTAAAAATGGATGACATTACAATAAGGTCGATGTATAAGTGGTTGAGCTCAAATTTTAGTCAAGCACCCATTATGGTCGAGCTCTAATTTTGGTGAACAAGTCATTTTCATTTGAGAAAAAGTATATGTAAAAATATGGTCGATATGTTCAATCCTTAACTATGTAATTGGAGTCATATGTGCAGATTCTGGGTTGATTGAATCACAATCCCACGAGTGACTCTCTTTTAAATTTGAGAAGTCGTGTTTAAATAATAGAGGGGGTTAAATGTTAATATTATTGAATGCAGGTGATCCCCTCTGACATTGTAATCTAAGTCAGTCTCTAGTCGACTCTTGTAAGTCGAATTGATTCAAGTTAGTTGAGTCTAAAGAAGTCAACCATGATCAACAAAATATGCACCGAGAAGACATAATTTTTACTTGCATGCATTATACATCCTCATTTCAGTAAGAGGCAAAGACAACATTCAAGAAAAATACATCATACAAATGCACAAAAAATATCTTAACATAAAGATGATGACACAAAGAACACTTAAATTGATTGAGCCCCTTGGTGTGGAATTGCATAAGTTGTTCTTGGGTTGTGACCTTGGAAGCTAAAAGGAAGAGAGATGGTACAGAAATTCAAAGAGCCAAAATACCCATACCTGAGTCGAGGAAGTTGGCTACATGAGAAAGGGTGAGTATTTAAACCAAAATACCTCCTAGAAGCAAGGGTACTTGACCACCTTTTTAGAGAGAGGGTGATACTTCGACGGACCACTATCAGATTGAAGATGAAGGATAAAGAGTAACAAGTCATGGTATATCCTTGCACACTTGTTTCTTCCTATCCAACTGGCATTTGTTGCAACTAAGTTACCTATGGATTCTGGTATGCATGGTAGATGCATAGTGAGGACTACTTAGGCATGAGCAAAGATCCAGGATGTTGTTGCACACACTTTTTCTCTCTGGGACGAAGAAGATTTTTGGGGTGGGGGATGTGTTGGAGGGACCCTTTGGGCCCATAAGTATCATCGTATTATTGTATGTCACACCTAATGAATGAGCTGTTGGATTAGGTGTAACCACTCCAACTGTCTCTATGATGTATAAATAACTATATCAAGATGAATACAAACTGACCAAAGGTTCCTCCCATATTCTCTTCTTGATTAATCGATGGATGTGTGTCCAATTTATTAGTCTTTGCTTGAATGTTACAATAGGATCTAAGGCTTCTAACAGTTGTCACGGAACACGCACAAGTATATATTTGATTATCTCTCATTCTTCGACACGACATGTTGGACATAGGATTCATCAACTTCACATATGGGAATCGAAGCATCAACTCCATTCTACCTACTTCGACTAAGACTACATGATCACAAAGGGGTCTGTGAGGTTCCCTCAGGGAATGGGTGGTTCTGATAGTGGTGTGAAGAAATAAGCTATAGTTACCAGATCCCTTGCTACTCCTACAAGTGGATTTCTTGAAAATGTTCCAGAATCTCCAGAGAATCACCAATTTCATAACAATAATCATCACCAATTGAACCATCAACTTAAGCAACACCGTCACTCTTTCCATCCTTGTGCTACATGCATATGTATTTCAATATTACTTTTTTCCAGCTTTAATTTGTGTGCATAATTAGATTAGTTTTGTTGACCTAGTTCATATTAGATGCTACCTTCAACTAAATGGATGCCGAGAAGAGAATAGAATGTGTACTTCCCAGGAAGATAATTATTTGTTATGCTTGCTTTAATAGTTGCATAATTGGAACTAGAACGAGTGATTATGAATTTCAATGGTGCTTAGTCAAGGTAAACAAATGTTGATGATGGTGCTGAATCAACTGTGGTTGAATATACTTACTCACCAATTGGATCAACTGCTTAATCGATTGCATCATAGACTACTTAACTAAGAGAATAAAAAACAATTTCATAAACATAATACACTGCTACTGATACACCTACCTATGCTACTAGTGTTGTTGGTTCTATTGTTGTTGCTTCATAGTCAAAACTAGATTTTCATAGATCGCCCACACTTAGCAACTGCATGCATAATAGGTGATAAGTTTCAGAACTTGTAGATAGGGTAATGATTGTTTTTTCTGTGTATTTCAATGTCTTGAAATCCATGAAAATTGAAACCTTCTATTTATGTGGCACGTGGAGGATACAATAGACTAAACATGTGATATGTGGAGGACATGTGCTGCATTTTCATCTTTGTGTATTGTTATGTTGTTTTCCAATAATGCCACCTATTCATCTGAGGGGGAACTGTTGGAATTTGAGCTAGCCATTAGATCCAAAAGGCACACCTAGTAGAAATATGCTACCATCCTAGTTAAGGATATTCCAAGAGGTTGTTAGACCGTGTCGTGAAACTCATGGGGAGTGTTGAACATTATTCCAACAATACCTGCCTCAACATTACCCGAGTGAGTTTCGAACCCGTGACCCACTCTGATACCACCTGTTAGGAGTTGAGATGGTCATTAGATCCAAAAGGCACACCTGATGGAAATTCACTACCATCCCAGTTAAGGATCTGTCGAGAGGTTGTTATACCATGTCACAAAACTCACGGGGAATGTTGAACATTACCACTAGGAACACATTCTTAAAAATCATTGTTCATGAAGCTTATAGCTCAATGGCTATGTGTTTTTTGTCGCCTGGGGACTAAACAACATTGGGGGTTTGGAACAATGACAAGACCTCTGGGTGTTGGATAAGGTGTCCTTTTCCACCTTTAATGGAAGATGAGCGAAGTCTCCCTCTACTATAACCTTAAAATCGATCCTAGATGGACAAATTGCCAAGCTTGAATGGTGGGTTTATTTCTATTTCTTGTTGGCAAGTCTACTTCTATTCTACTTCTATGCTTTAAAGTTCATTAGTTATGGTAATGAAAATATTTTAGCAAATATTAATCTGTAACAAATTTATTAGATTCAAACTATCTAGAAATTGCAAAAGATTTATTAGATTCAAATCATCTAGAGATATGTGACATGAGATGACATAAAGAGAGATATATGAAAATTGATTTTGGACATTGAACATTATTTTTAGCAAGAGAAACATATGCATACACAATTGCATAATTTGGAGGTTTTCTCTTTTTAAAACTCTCATTTCTATATACAAAAACTAAAATCCACAAAGATGTTGATTACTATATGACTATATAACCACCAGAAAACAATAAAGTTGTTGGTTGCATCTTGGAAACAACGTCTATACCAATTTCCTGGCCTATCCCATTTCAATGATTTTATTTTCAAATACAAATATTATGAATGTCTAATTGCTCATGTAAGCTTGCATCCCCAGTCCAAAAGAACCCTTGCATGATTTTCATTGTTTATAGAGTTCGTAGTGTAATTAACTTAGAATTATTTGAGACATGATCTTTTTTTGTCCTCCTGATAATACTATTCAAATAATTCATAATTTCTAAGTCCCTTCTCAAGGTAGGGACTTAATTTCTTTGCAATCCATATTGTTAGTCATTATAATCGCCCGAAATAAGGAAATAAGGAATCTACACTATGAAAGGGTTGATAAAAATCAGGCGAGCAGGCGAGCATTTAGGGGGCGAGAATCAAAAGCATGAACTCTAGGTGGAACCTTGTATGTGTTCAGGGGTATACACAGATGTAACAAGGTTGGTTAATGGATGCTCGCATATAAACATTGGTCGCGAGCAGGCGAGCTTTCAGAGGGCGAGAATCGAAAGCATGACCTCTAGGTGGAACCCTGTATGTATTCAGGGGTATACACAGATGTAACAGGGTTGGTTAATGGATGTTCGCAGATAAACAAACTTTGGGATGTGAAGCATTGGAATTTATTCTTTCACATATTAATCTGCATTAGGTTATGGTGTCTCGGTTATCATTGTATGGATTTGAACATTCAAATGGCTAGTGTCGCCGAATGATGGTTTGGTTAGGTTAATGGTGTGTCAAAGTTCCCTAAAATCTTTGTATGGTTGTGAACATACAAACGGTTGCTGCCTCTGAATGATGGATTCGAAAGGGTAATGGGGTGTCAGAGTTCTCTACCTTTTCTTCAAGATGGATAATGTATGAACTCGAGTCAATCAGAGTTTGGCTATGAAGTGGAAACATGTAAGTTTTGATGGCGGGCTAAGGACAGTTGGAAATTGAAGAGAGATTAACGGCTGTGTTTTGTTATACCCTGGGCATGGAGAAGTGTCAGTACCCGGGCAGGATGGATACATCATGTGAACAAAGACAAAGCTCAAATGAATGGTGGGATGGTGTGGGGGCCTTTCAATCTGATGCGGAATATTGGCGAGCACGTGCATCACATGGGGAGGGGCACTTAGGGATTGGGAAGGTTACAATCCCGGTACTGGGTACCAGAAATATCCAAGACCCGTCGAAAGCACTGAACCCGTCTACTTCCCAAGGAACGTTAGGTCTTCGTTCTTCTTCTGAGGGTTCAACTATACCTAACATCAACCCGGTTATTTCTCCCTGCATTAGACAGAATATAGCCTCTGGTCCGAGACAAAGAATGGGTATCATAAATAGGAAAAACCCAAAAACAAAATCTCGAGGTAAGGGCTCTGATCTCTTGATGGAGAGGCAATCAGGCATGGAGGGTATTGCAGCTCTATCCATAAAATCCCTTGTGGGTAAATTTACCTATGGGGTCATGAACCTGAAGGATATTGACCAGTGGGTTTCCACTAATTGGTCAAAACTTATTGGCGATAGACTAGAAATCTATATCATGAGTAAGGGCTGGTATATTTTTTATTTCAGAATGGAGGTTCACACTGACTTGATCCTAGAGAAAACTTGGATTAAAGGAAATGGGAGTCTAATGCTAAAAATATGGCACATGGGCTTTAACCCTATGACAGAAAGAGTTTGGTTTAGAAATCTCAGCTGGGTTCTTCTCCCAGACTTCCCAATGGCGATGTGGCATCGTGAAGGTTTTATGGCAGTAGCAAACCATTTGGGGAAATTCCTCCATATCAATGACGGAATACTCAATGGAATGGACCGCCAGGTAGGCAGAGTACTTGTTGAGATTGATATGTCTCTTGGCTTATTTAAGTCAATAGAAATTGTCTGGAGGGAGCACCATTACTCACAGAATCTGTACTATTGGGGGGTTCCCTTTAGATGCTCTAATTGCAAATCTATGGGGCATCTTTGGAGGGACTGTCCTGACACAAGCTCCGGCTCTGATCGGGAATATTCTGATGATGCTCATGCCTAGACTTCTGACAGCTCCAATGAATCGGATGTGGTTGTGGAAATCATGGATCCACCCATTCCTCTGGTCTTCAATCTGTCTTGTGATATGGATAATCCTTCCTCGGTTGTTGGTAAGTTAATCAAACTGGATCCACATTTTTCATCTACATTAAACAAAGATGACATTGATTTTCTTTCGGGGCTGGATGTTAAAGGGGATCGTATTGGGGAAGGCATCGTTGGAGGCCCTCCCACTTTCTTTTTGGGTTTCCAACAAAATCCTGAATGTCAAATGTTGGATCATTCATTTATGGCCAATACTATTCCGAATGGGGTATTGATTTCTGGAACTTAAGCAATGCCACTGAACACTTCATCGCAGTCTTTACTTAGGGTTTCTTGTGTGGACTTAGCCATTGAGATCCCGGTGATAGCTTCGAATGCTATTGAGCCTGTGGGTTTTCAACATGAAGTGGGAAGAAAGTCTAATATCCCTCAGGGATCATCATTAGCATCATATGAGGGGTGTGAAATTTATGTCCATGGTGTGGTATATGAGGGTTCTTAGCTGAAGGGGAAAGCTCTGTCATATGCAGAAATTGTGAATACAAAAACCCCTTTAGCCACTTATATTGATAATATTCCTATATCGTCGGATCCTGTTGTTCCTCCCATTCTTTCGTGGGGTCCAGGCCCTGGTTTGAACCCTACTATAAAGGGGGTCAGACAGGGTGGCATTGGTCAATTTTCTCCTATAAAAACTAGGAGTGCGAGAAAAGGAAATTTGACAATGGATAACTCACCTTCCCTTAATAATCTACAGGTCTCTTCGTCCTCTATTGGATCAGTGGAAAACAAACGGGCTCTTAGAGAAGTGAAATCCCTGGCAAGGGTGAAAAGATTATCTTTTTCTCACTAAACATTAGAGGGATTGGGAGTCCTCAGAAAAGATTAGCCCTTAAAGCACTTGTATATTCCATAAATCTGGATATGATTTTTTTGCAGGAGACTATGGTTTCTGCGGAGAAGGCACAGGAATATTTCAGCAGCATTAGGAAGGACTGGGCCATTGTATCTTCGGATGTCAGGCTATCTGGTGGATTATTGTCGGCATGGAATCCAAAACACTTTAAACTATCTGCCTACTCTACTCAGTTGGGGATCCTACTGGAAGGATGTATTAGAGGTTCCTCTGATATTGTAAATTTTATAAACATATATGACCCATATAATGAACAGAAACAGTGCTGGGAAAATGCTAAAATTAATGGGCTATTGAACTGTGGAAATATAGTGATGGGGGGTGATTTTAACTTGACAGTATCTTCGACTAAAGTCTGGGGTAATGGGGCTAATATGGACCCACTGAGTGATTTTTTTCATTTTTTTTTTTATGAACTTGGCTTGATCGATATCCAGCCGGTTCCTCTGGGGCCTACATGGTGCAATGGTCGGTTTGGAGAACACTGCATATCAAAAAGATTGGATAGGTTTCTATTAGCAGATAATCTATCCCAAATATGGCATAAGTATAGAACATGGTCAGTTCTATCCTCCCTCTTGGATCATCGACCAATAATGATGGAGGTGGATATGGGGGCTGCTAAAATACCCACGGGGGGTTCACTAGCGAGGCAATATCATATCACGTCCATTCATATTGGGGGTTTGAATTCTCTTAAAAATATCAAAAATATATTGTCTCATATTAAGGGGTCAAGGGAGGGTTTTAAATTTGACATAGTGATATAAATATTGGGGGTTATTTTATTCGGGTGGGTTTAGGAATAACCTCCAAATCGCGGGATGGATTCATACCTCCAAATCATGGGCTCAATTCATACCCACCTAAAACATAAGGACCCTCCATTTTTATTTGATATTGCTTATGATCCTAAGTTTTGCATAAATTTGATAATAGTGTACCAATGGTAATATCAATGGAAGTCTATTTGGATTACTGGCCTTGAGAAATCCTCATTTAATAGCTTATTTAGGCTTGGTTTGAATTCATGCTATATTGGTTTTCATCTATAAGTTAAGAGATGTACGTAATTGAGATTTTTGGAGTTGAACAATTGTATTGTATTTTTTGTAGGCATTCGAGAAAAAGATCTAACTCTTCATTTTTTAGGTTGGGGTTTAGGTTGGTATTGAGATTCAATCAAATCTTTATCCATGACAGCCAAGGAAAGTGAGATCAATATTTCTTGGCTCATTGGAATCAAGAAAAGTTAGATCAATCTTTCTTGACTAAATATTTCTTTCAACTTTTGTATTCTTCTTTAACATTTTCACATTGCCAGTTAGGAATGGTTGTTAGATTGAGTTATATTTGGCACATTCATAATTGTAATTTCAATTCTTATATTCAAGGAATCATCTTATTATTGTGTTGGAATTGACATGAAGATAGGTGAAAATCTAAACCCTTATTTACATACCCTATGTGTTATCGTTACCATGAAATGGTATCGTATAAGTTTCACCATCTATGTATCTTTTTAACTATTACATTATGTATCTTTATAACTATTGCATGCTTGAAACCTAACAATGGATATTTTCCCCTCTCATGTAAAGATTAAAAAAAAAATAGATATAACCCAAGAAAAGGTAACTAAATGTTGTTAAAGTGGAGGAAATTCATTGCATCTTGTGAATGACCCAAATCCAGGATATGCACATGATAATATGGTGTTATAGGAAAGTAAGATAAATTTTTCTATGTTTATTTGGGTTAAAACATCAATGATGTTTGTTTTGATAGGAAGGTATGGGAGTCCATCCACGAAAGGGTTTCAATTTTTCAATTTTATAGAGTTTAATTTATTAATCTTATAGAAAACATGAGCTCTCTATGGCTATACTTATATTCACATGATATAAAATTGGTAGATTGGCAGGCTGTGGTGTGAAACATTTGCAATTCTCATATTTTCTGAGCATTGCACTAACAATTGGACTATGATCCTTTTAAATTCTTTGTTATGTTGATATCTTGACCGGGTTTCCTTTTATGCATTTTTCCTTCACCAGTACTATTTCGTTGGGTCTTCCATTATCTAAAGCTACAAATTGATCAATCACCCCTGCAATTATGGTGGTATCATTATTAGCATTATACTGTTATTTTATTAGCATAATGTTTCTTATACTTCTATGTGTTAGGGATCCTATTTGTTACAACTTCATAATATGATATAAAGGGGGTATTAAAAATGGGTTGATAAAAATGGATACATACAATATTTGGTGAAACTAGGGGTTTTATTAATTGGAAATGCATATTGGGAGGGGGGTTCAACAATAAAAATTTAGGAGGAATTTTTCAATATTTATTGAAATTAGAGATATTGTTTAATATCATGCGAACGATCGTGCTATGTAACAATTTCACTGAGTGAACCCCCCGTGAAAATACCATACCCGTTTAAATTCAATCACTCTCTCTTACAGATAGAGGATTTTTGTAGCCTTGTCCGCTTCGAGTGGGTTAAAAATGACTATTTGGAAGCACCTTCTGTGGCTAAACGTCTATTACTGAAATTGCAGCAATTAAAGATGGTGGTAAAAAAGTGGTGCAGCGACAAAAAGAAATTTGACCATGAGCAGGAAACCATCATTGATTCACAATTAAACACTCTAAATGAATCACATTGCGGAGGTCCCATGACGGATGTGGCTCGAAAATTGCTCTTGGAATTGGAGGAGAAAAGATTGGTGCTACAAAATCTTGATGAGGCTTCCTGGAGATTGAAAAGCAAGGTGGTTTGGGTCAAATTGGGTGACAAAAACACCAAATTCTTCCAGCGATTTGCAAACTGTCGGCACATCTACAACACAATTTGGAAACTGAAGGATAGTAATGGTGATTCGATATCGGATCTTGTGGGCTTGCAGCGGGAAGCTACTTCTCATTTCCAAGAATACTATAGGGATCCTGGCAAATCTACCATTATTGAACAGATTTATATTATAAAAGAATACCCTCGTATATTCACTGATAAAGAAGGGATGGATATTATGCTTCCTATCACTCTACTGGAGATTCAATCAGTACTTAAAGAGTTCACAAAAGACAAGAGTCCGGGCCCAGATGGTTGGACCACGGAACTCTTCCTGGAATTCTTTGACATTATGGGCCATGACATACTCAATATGGTAGAAGAATCCAGAACTCTGGGGATGATTGATGGATCTATCAATGCAACTTTTTTTACACTTATACCAAAGAGCTCCAACCCTTCTACATATATGGACTTTCGCCCTATATCATTATGCAATGTGGTTTACAAAATAATATCAAAGATCATAGCTAATCGACTGAAACGTGTACTATCTAGGGGTCTTTCATTGGAGCAGTATGGTTTTTTGGACAATAGACAGATCCTGGATGCGGTCGGCGTTGCTCAGGAGGCAATGCACAGTATACAATCTAAGAAACTGCAGGGTCTTATTATGCAACTGGATCTGATGAGGGCATATGATAATGTAAACTAGACATACCTCCATTTAGCGCCGATTCAATTAGGAATTCCATGGGATGCCATCAAGTGGATTTTCGCATGTATTACATATGTCAGTTATTCTGCACTGATTAATGGTTGTCCAACTGAATTTATGAAATGCTCCTGTGGCCTCCGTCAAGGATGCCCACTCTCTCCCATTTTATTTTTGATAGTGATCAAGGGACTTAGCAAGATGATTCATAAGGAAAAAGACAACTGGTTGTTCTCAGGCATTCAGGTATCCCCTCACCACACTATCACCCACTCTTTCTTTGTTGATGATGTTATGATATTTGGTATCGCGGAAGCTGTGGAATGGCGTCAGATATGGCAGCTGTTACACAAATTCTGCATGGCTTCAGGTATGCTGATCAACGAAAAGAAATCAAAACTTCTGGAACACAACTTGGAGGCAACAATATTAAGTGATATTACCAATTGCATTCCTCTTCAAGTTGCAAAATTAATTGATGGAACATACTACCTTGGCTATTTCTTAAAGCCGAATGATTACAGAATTCATGATTGGCATTGGATGGTCAAAAAATTTGAAAACCGCATAAGGAACTGGCAGGGTCGATGGCTTTCTAGTGGTGGTTGCTTGATTCTGGCTAAGTCCTTTCTTCAAAATATAGGTTTGTATTGGTTATCACTTTGCAAAATCCCCAAATCTATCTTGAAGAAGATTAGGAAATTGGTCCACCAGTTCATTTGGTCTGGAACTGGTCGTAAGAGGATACATCTGGTGGATTGGAAATCTCTGGCACATCCTTACTCTCAGGGAGGATGGGCCCTAAAAAAAAAAATTAAATTTTCTACAGCTCTACAAGAAAAATGCTTATGGCATGCTATGGTTGTGGATTTCCTCTGGGGTTCTATCCTCAAGGACAAATATTTTGGAAAGCTCTCCACAGTAAAATGGATACGATTGGGTAACAAATCAAAGAAGAGAGTTTCAAATATGTGGTCAGGGTTTCTTGATGCATTTCCTATTATAGTTGATTGGCTTGCGTGGAAGCCTGGAGATGGTTGTAACATAATTATTGGGGTCAACCCTATAATAGCTGGCCCCAAAAACTTCAAATTGTCACCGGTTTTGCTGCATCATTTAAACAGCCGAGGTTATTTCAACTTATATCACATTTTGGTAATGGACAGGATCTCTTTTTCATTTAACAGATGGATCGGCTTGGATCAGCTGGGTCTCTCCGGTGCTTTGGCATTAGAGTGGGAAGCATAGATATATGAACTTTACCTTTCGAATACTAGGCTAAATCAGGAAACAGACCAGCTCTTATGGTCGTGGAATTCTGAGAATGGTTATGTTTCTACAAAATTGGTATATTTGGCACTCTGCACTCACACGTCTGATGTTGCTCGCTGGTGGCATATTCAGGTTTGGAGATGGGACATTCCTCCTCGGGCCAGAATTTTTATTTGGTTATTAATGGAGGAAATAATTTTGATATGGAGTAATCCTCAGAAATGTGGTATTCAGGCCCCGAGGGTATGCCCTCTGTGTTACAATGCTCTAGAATATCTTCTACATCTTTTTGTCTTATGCCCATTCACCCTACAGGTATGCAAATTTCTAGATTACCCATTTCAAAAAATCATATTTGAAAATGACTTGACCATTCAGAATTGGTTCCATAGTATATATACACAAAACACGCATTTAATCCAAAGAGCATGCATATTTGCTTGGATCATTTGGAAATCGAGGAACCTGTGTATTTTTGAAAATAAATTTCTTGTGGTTAGTAAGGTGGCTTGTGAGGTTCATAACCTTTTCATAGAATATGGATGCTCTCTGATTGTACCCCGAGTGAACAATGATCGTTTACATAGACCATCTAATCTCCTTGGACGAGGCAATAGGGCCAGATTTGATGGGGCCGCTCTGCATTCGACTAGTCTATGCAGGGATGGGGCATCTATTGAGCTCCATAATGGGGATGTGATCAACCTTTGGATGCATGGTGGTGATGGGACAAACACGAAGGGAGAACTTGTTGCTTTGTGGCTTGTTCTACATTTTTCTGTTTTGGCCAAAATTCATCTAGATCAAATTGCAGGAGATTCGTTGCTCATAGTTGACTGAGCAAACTCTAATGTGCCCATCAATGCACTGGCCCTTACTTCATGGCTGGATCAAACGAGGTTACTTCTACGTAGCTTTTCGTCGACTTCTATTGTCCATATTTTCAGGGAGCATAACACGATGGCTGATCATTTGTCTCGTCTTGGACTGGATGCGTTGGCTGGTAGGATCTTCTATCAAAGCTTTGAGGGTTCCCTCAATCCCTCGAGGGGCTTCTGGAATCTTTTTTTATGATTATTTTAGTTTTATAGTTAGGCTCTTTTTCCGGCCAGGTATCTTTATTTTTCTTATTTACTTTCTACTATTGATCACTTTGGACCGTTGGTTTGTACTTATACTTTCTTGGTTATATCCTGGTTTTTTTTTGGTTTGCCACTGACGTTGGAATCTTGGTATGGATTCAGTTCTTGGTTGGTTTACTACTGTATGTATTGATGGACATATACACCTCCTGTACTCTTATACTTGTAATAAAGTATAGTCTTTTTCTTGTGAAAAAAAAAATTATAATCGCCCGAAAGTCCTCATAAATAAATGCTAATAATTGTATAGATGACTAAGCACTCATAACCCATGGCTCACCATATGTGATCAATATATACTCAAATCAATGTTTCATTAAACAATAGAAAAATGGGTTTCAAACACTTGGTATATTTTCTCATCTCATCCAAAAAATATTAGATCCATATATAATCAATTAATAAAAACATACTTAATTTTTTTTAATGTTTTCCCTCTTTCTTTTTGTGTGGTTGCGTCGAAGAGGCGCATTCTACAACCCAGTAAGGGAAGATGTGTAACTCCTTTTGTGATCATCCTGGAGTTGACACGTGTCCTTTTAAAAATAATATATTATAAAAAAAGCATGTTGGCTATTTAAATCATTTACGACATATATATAAAACTACACAAATTAGATAAATTAAAAAGAGGTTTGCACTTCGAGAGATTTGATCCCTCTCGACGGTTTGTAGATCCCGTTTAAGGTGGATCTATGTTGATGTTATTGCAATCTTTTTTATTCTTGAAATCCTATGCATACATGACTCTTCCACGAAAAGTAGGTGTGTGTTGATGAGGTTTCCACAAATTTAACCCTTGTGAATTAGAAAGTAGATTTGAGTATAGCATTATCATTTGTTTTTAATTGATATTTATAGTTTGAAATGAATTTGTTTGTAAAAAAAAAGTTTGGAATTGTGTTGAAGAAAGAAGAAATATTTGAAATATTAATGTTGTTTAAAATAAATGGTTTAAAATGTTGAATTCTAAAGAAGAACTTATCGAAGAAATTTGTTGTAGTTGATAACATTTATGTAAACCAAGATTGTTATTGAAGAAATGTGTTGTTGTTGATCAACATTTATGTAAACCAAGATTGAATTAGAAGTCGTTACCCATTCAAATATTAACTATGTTGAATATTTGGATTATCTTCAAAATAATCTAACAATATACAATTTTAATGTATAATGAATTGGTGATGCAAATTTGGAAAAGTAACTATGGTCTTCCTAGAACACTTTGATTTGCCCAAAATTTTTAGCTTAAGTGAGTTTTGTATTTGTGACTAAATTATAAATATTTACATCTAATTAATTATTGAGAGATCATGTGCATGCAATTTAATATTGTTAGTGGTGTTATTAATGATTATATCATTTGTATTTTATACTTAGTTGTGAGGAAGCTCTCACTTATTGAAAACAAATTGTGGAGAGAATGTTTAAAATATTTTATCTCTTAATTAGATTTTTTTTAATTTGTGAGATGACTTTTCACATATTATTTAAATAAAATAATAAACGAACTAATATATTACTAATTTAGAATATACTAATTATGTTAGACAAAATATAAAAATATGACCTAAAGAATCTTAAAAATTTCCTAAATTAACATGTGCAAAGCCATTTTGTAAACATACTTTCAAAGGTGTTTAACTTTATATATATATATATATATAACTTGAATTTTATCACATAAAATATCATCATCAAATATAAGTGTGCACCAAATAAATTTGATAATAACTATTTGATATTTACTATAAAATTAAAACCATATTTCTTTGCATCATGAGAAGGCCTTGTCTCTTTATATAAATGTAATCTTATGCACTAAATTACAAAGAATATTTTATTTAATGATTAATATAAATATCCTTTTATATAAATGTATATACAATGAGTAGTATCCGTATTTAGTGATGATTAATTTTAATAAAAGTGTGTACAATTAAAGTTGATAATAGTTTATAATTAATTATATAATTTGTTTAGCATGAAAATGTTTTATCTATTTATTACAAATGTAAATTTGATATACTAAATTACAAAATGAGATCGTGAGTGAGGAATTTCGAGAAAAGAATGATGGCAGGCGGTCTAGGGTTTTGTAGGAAGTGAACTGGTTGTGGCCCATTTGGCTTGTCAAGATGGTGGAGTGGGAGGAATTAGTCAACTATGGGGGTGATGATTTTTGGTCATTCCTAGGTATATTCAAAACTAGTGATCAATTTAGAGAAATATTGGAGTGCTGTTAAGAGTTTAACTCTTTTTCCAAGCTGGTAGAGGGTGATGAGTCAGGTTGCAAGTGGGGCTTTGTGGAGGAGGGTACGAATAAGAAAGGACTCTTGGAAACAGTGGATGGGACTTGTGGAATTAAAAAGGAGTTAAAGCAAGGTATGTCAATTCTTGGATGTGATACCGGCTCGAAGGAGGGAATAACTGGATTGAGGAATTTGGAGAAAAGAATGATGGCAGGCGGTCTAGGGTTTTGTAGGAAGTGAACTGGTTGTGGCCCATTTGGCTTGTCAAGATGGTGGACTAGGAGGAATTAGTCAACTATGGGGATGATGATTTTTGGTCGTTCCTAGGTATATTCAAAACTAGTGATCAATTTAGAAAAATATTGGAGTGTTGTTAAGAGTTTAACTCTTTTTCCAAGCTGGCAGAGGGTGATGAGTCAGGTTGCAAGTGGGGCTTTGTGGAGGAGGGTACGAATAAGAAAGGACTCTTGGAAACAGTGGATGGGACTTGTGGAATTAAAAAGGAGTTAAAGCAAGGTACGTCAATTCTTGGATGTGATACCGGCTCGAAGGAGGGAATAACTGGATTTTCGATAGAAGTAGTTAAGGCTCATGTGCCAAGATTTATGTCGAGACATGCGGGAGGTGGTCAGTCTAATTAGGGGTTTCTAGACCCTTCGTTGGCATCAAGGTAGGTCAAGGAAGGGGAATCATTAGGGTTTCTGAGTAAGAGGAGAAGGAGGTATAATATTTTTGAGGAGGTCTTTGGGATGTGGAAGTGGGTGTTGACAGGTCGGGAGTTGAGGCTGTGAGGACTCTTGTAGCCAAAGGAACAGAAAAAGAGGAGGAAAGTCTCTCTTCCCAGAGATAGAGTGTGAAGGTGGTTTCTTCGAAGTTGATTGGGGAGAAAGATAGGATTAGGAGGACCCAGAAAAATATTAGAGTTCAAGACTCCAAGTTGGACATGGTGTTAGACCACGATATTGGTCCAGAAAGGGTTGTTTGTTTAATGGAGCGAGCACTGATAGGGAATTTTTAGTTTCAGATTTGTCGTTGTAAGGAACTCTTGGAATTTGTTAAGGTTAATTGGAGAGGTTTGCTAATTTATATGCCTAAGATGCACTTACTAGTGAAAGGATGGTTGTGCTTTGAGTTTGAGTCGGAGAAGGATAAGTTGAATATTCAGTCCATTTGTTGGAGATGGGGAAGGTCCAGGTTAGTCTTGAAATATTGGTATGTGGGATTTGACCCTAGAATGGAGCCATTAACTATTCAACACCCATGGTTATTGATGCAAGGTTTCCCATTACAACTGTGGGAAAAGTTGGTTTTCAGGGATACTGGAAATATGCTTGGGAAATTCCTTTACTTTGAGGAAGCTTCTACGGAATGGGAGGACAAAAGGATTACAATATTTTTAGTGTAAAGTGATGTTAGTAAAGAGTTATCTCCAAAAAATGACATTAGTTGGATGGATATAACCTTTACTCAGGTTCTGGATTATTGGAAAATGCCATTTAGGTGTATTCTTTGCCGGTCTAAAGGGCATTTAAAGACAGCCTGTCCCTTTAATTATGATAGGTCTAAGAATAAGAATGGTAAGGTGGATAGTAAGATGGATATGCATAAAGAAGATAGGGGGAGTCAGTCAGGTTCTGGGTTGGGTGATAATTTGCATACTTCATTGGTTGATTGAGTTCATATTCCTAGTTCTTTGGCGGGGGAAACAATTTTAGTTTTTGGAACCTCAAATTTGGAAGGACAATGTCTTCAAGATTGTGTAGATGGGTCGTTTAGAGACAACTTGGGGGTATCAATTTCATCGAAATCTCATCGGTTCGAGTCTATTGATTTTTTTTCAATCCAATGGGGGTTGGGATGGGGTGTAACATTTTTGCTAGTGATTCATTGAATCTAGAGCCCATGAATGTTAGAGGGGTTCTGGAAAAAGAATTTTTTATTTATGATCTTGTTCTAGAAAATGGCATAGAGGAGGAAGTCGATGCGGGCAAATATGGTAAGTCCTTGTTGGATCTTTCTCCTTTTGATCTCGTTCCTTTAGTTTCTAGAGAAGATATTAGTCAAAGGGTTTGTGTGGATTCATTAGATTTTCTGGAAGCTGGTTAAAAAGTTATCCTTGTGATGTTAAGGATGTTGATCTTGGGGGTTTCGATAATCCTTTACCTTATAAGGAGGCCTTAATCAAATTCCCAATGATTGTCTATAATATTCCCTTGCTGAGGAATCTGGAGTTGAAAAGTACAGGGAGGAAGGGAACCCCGAAGAAAATGGGAGGGGTTACAGGTCAGGGTTTAGAGAAGAACTATTAGGTGAAAGATGGGGTGGTGGAAGGGGGTTTAGTCAATGCAGTTAAGATTAAGCATGGTAGAAAGCAGGAGATTTATATTGAAGGTTGTTACTCAGTCGATTTTCCTATTGGGAGTTTATGTGGAGGTTTTAGGGACCTTAGAGTGGGTAATCCCTCATAGGCCTTGTCATTATGAAGATCTTATCCTTAAATTTAAGAGGGGTGGGAGGGGATCCTAAGGAATTATCCCTTCGTCGTTTTCTATTGATAGTGAACTATGATGTTATTCTCTTTTAGGAGTCTATGGTATCAGGTGATAAACTTAAGGGAAATCATATCGTCGTTGATCCCTGGTTGTTGTTTATGTTTAGTGGATGCCTTGGGGTTCTAAGAGGACTTATTTCTACTTGGAACCCAATTTCAGCAAAATTTAATGATTTTACTATTAGTGTAGGTATGGTACGGGAAGGTTATTTCAAAGATTTCAGAGATCCGATTAGGATCCTTAACTATTATGATTTGTATATTGGATGCAAAGATTTTTTGTCAGAGTTAAAAGAGGATCTCATACTTAAGGACCCATGGCTAATCATTGGAGGAGATATTAATCTAACTCTTAGTGCTATGGAGGTTTGGGGTAAGAACGCTAGACTGGATCCTCTAGCTAGTTTCTTTGCCAATTTATTTGAAGAAGCCAACTTCATTGATGTAGTGCCTAAGCCTATGATTCCTACTTGGGGGAATGGTCAAGTGGGAGATGTAGTGGTAGCAAAAATACTTGATAGATTCTTATTGCAAAGGTGTTATCTGGATTTTTTTGCAAATTTAGGTTGTGGACTGAAACTACTTTAATCTCAGACTATTTTCCCCTTTTCTTACAATTGGAATCCTTGGAGGAAAGGTCGGTTTATCGTTTTAAATTTAACCATGTATGGTTAGAGGATCTATAATTTAAAGATGTGGTTAAGTTAGTTTGGCACACCCTTGATTATACGTCTTTTTATTCTCCTTCGTCTCAGTTAGTGGATAATTTGAAAAATCTCAAATCAACTGTTATAGTATGGGAAAGAGGTAAACATAAGCAATTACGAGAAGAATTGATTGAAGTGGAAGAAAGAATCAACGTTTTGTTTTTAACTAAAAGGGAGAGGGTATTATCTAAGGATAATAAAAAACTTTTGGGAGAACTAGAAGCATGAAGGATCTATTTATTAAAGATTGAAGAAGAAACCTAGAGGTTGAAGAGCAGAGCTATATGGTTGAGTCAAGGGGATAACAACACTAAATATTTTTGTAAGTATGTAGAGCATCAAAAGAACATTAATTATATTTGGGAACTATCATATATGACTGGAGTTAATCTCTTTTCTCAGAAAGAGCTTCAAGAAGTTGCTAGGGCTCATTTTGAGTTACTTTTCAAAGACCCTGAGGAACATAATATTTTGGAGCTGTTGAATGTGGTTCAAAATTTTCCTAGGTTTTTAATCAAGAGGAGGGAGGGTGACTTTTTATTTTGTTTCTTTGGAAGAAATCAAAGAAGCTTTGACCAAGTCCGGTACACCAAAGATTCCAGGCCCTGATGGGGGGGTTGTTGAATTTTTCTTGGACTTTTTTTATTTGGTGGGTAATGATTTGAAGGTTTTGGTAGAAGAGTCAAGGCAGGAAGGTAATGTTTCAAGAGCTCTTAATGATACTTTTATAACATTAATTCCAAAAAATTCCCATCCCTATTCCTTTAATGACTTTAGGATAATTTCTCTATGTAACTTGGTATACAAGATAATTGCTAAATGATAGCTAATAGAATGAAGAAATCACTGTCGTAATACATTTCAAAGGAACAATTTGGTTTTTTATTTACTAGGTAGATTATGGATACAATAGGAGTGGCACAGGAGGCTTTGCACTCTATTAAAATTCACAAAAAGGATGCCCTGGTTTTGAATTTAGACCTTGTGAAAGCTTGTGATAGAGTTGATATATTTTTTTTAAGACTTATTTTGCTTCAAATAGGGGTGGCCCTTGATGCCACCAATTGGAGTATGGGATGTATAAATTTTGCAAATTATGTAGTTTTAGTTAATGGGAGTCCATCAAGGTTCTTTAAAAGTTTGAGAGGCTTAAGATAGGGTTGCCCCCTATCTCCTCTCCTATTTCTTATTATTGTGGAAGGGCTCAGATGCATCATTATATCAGCGAAAGAAGAGGGTCAAATTAAGGCAATTAAAATATCTAAGCGTCAATTTCTAACTCATTCCTTGTTTGTGGGTGATGTTCTAATTTTTTGAGACGGATCCTTCCAAGAGTGGCTTGAGTATCAATACATTTTAAGGATTTTCTGCAAAGCCTCAGGAATGGAGGTGAGCATCCACAAGTTTGTTTTATAACAAAGTGGCTTAGAAGAACATGTACTATTCTAGTTGCATCAGTTACTTCATTTTCAGTTGGTGGATCTTGATTTAGGAATGAAATATTTGGGTTACTATCTTAAACCAAATGACTATACAATAAATGACTGGTTGTGGTTATTAAGGAAAGCTGAGAAAAGGATTGATCACTGGTGCCATAGATGGTTTCCTCTAGGGAGGAGGTTTATATTGATCAAGTTGGTCCTAGAAGGAATCCCTGTGTATTGGATCTCCTTGGCAAAGATTCCAAAATCAATTTTGGAAAATTTTAGACAAAAGTGCTTTAGATTTCTATGGTCGGGGAATAAAGCAAAAGACAATTTTCATTTGGTAAGATGGGATGCTTTAACCAGACCAAAGAAATTTGGAGGTTGGGGATTGAAGAATATTTTTAAATTTGCATCATCCCTTGTTGAAAAGAGCCCGTGGAGGTGTTTGTTTGGTTGAGGTTTATGGTATGAGGTGATTGAAGACAAATATTTAAAAATATTCAAGGTAGAAGAATGGGTTCGGTTAGAGCCAAAAATGGTTTTAAAAGTTTTTAACATTTGGAATGCCTTAGTAAGGGCCTTTCCTATTATTGCTAATTGGTTGGCTCGGAAAGTTGGAAAGCGGAATCGAGTATTGTTGGGTGTTGATCCTTGGGTAGGAGGTCCAGAGGTTTATAAGTTATATGATCAATTTTTAGAGGCATTAAGAAATCATGGACTGTCCTATCTTAATCAAGTTGGAATTGCTTATGACAATGGTTTTTCTTGGATGAAAGCTGAGGATTTGGGTTTGAGTAATGCTTTATCTAAAGAATGGGATTCTTTTACTAACACTATGATTCATAATGGGGTTTATTTCACTAGACACTCTGGTGTGGAGCTAGAGTGAGAGTAATGGTTAGGTAACACCTAAAGTTGCCTATGAAGCTTGCTTTTGTTCCAATTTAGTGTTGGATGATAGATGGTGGTCCTTGGTGCTATGGAAATGGAATTGTCCTTTAAAATGAAAAGAATTTATTGGGTTTTCTCTTGCTGATAAAATTCTTTCCTAAGGTAACTTTTTAAAGTGGGGTAGTCAAGGTTCCAATGTTTGTGTCTTGTGCTGGAAGGGAGAAGAGACAGTTACACATTTGCTTATTCATTGTGTGTTTTCAAATAAGATTTGGAGGAGCATAAGGCCAGTCTTAAAGTTAAATGGGAAATGGCTTTCAGCTTCCTACGAGACCAACTGGGATTTTTGGATTTCTGATCACATCAATAGTGATTTTTTAGAATTGTCAGGGTATGTTTGTTGGAAAATTTGGTTTCACAGAAACAAGGAACTCTTTGAAAATCTTAGGACAAATCCTCAGTTGGTGGTTCATAAAGTGTTGGGTGCATTTGGGGAGGTAAGTGGGAAGAAGAAAAAAATCAAAGACGAGATTGATAAAAATGCCCAATCTGAAAGTGGTCTTTCCTATAGGGTATTTTGATGGGGCATTTCAGGGAGCTGACATACTATGTGGGGCAAGGATGTGTCCGTATATGTTTGATAACCATTATCATTTAAAACTTGGAGCAGGTCATGGTTCAAATAAAAGAGTTGAATTGATTGCTTTGTGGGGCCTTCTCTTTTTTGCCTCATCAAAAGGTGTATTGCGATTAATCGTTATTGGTGATTAAAAAATAATTGTTGATTGGGTTGGTGGAAGGTCAAGGCTTATTGTTTTAAACCTGGGTCAGTGGCAGCAAAAGATTTGTGATTTGAAGGAACCCTTCATTGACCTTCATTTTGTTCACGTGCACAAGGAGTTTAATGCTCAAGTGGACAAATTGTCAAAGGAAGCTCTCATGCAGGTGGAAGGGAGGCTTTATTTTGAAGCAATCAACCATGAGATGGTAGCTATTAGTGGCACTTTTTGTGTTTTTAGTAAAATAGATATTTGATGACAATAATCTTTACAACAAGTTTTATTTATTTATTTTTAGGGCAGAAATGGAAAAAATCTATTTTTAGAAAAACGTAACTAAAAAACAATGTTAAATGGTTTTTTTAGAGCACCTTGATGATATATGCTTAATACAACTTTTATATCTTAATTTAATATAAATACCATCTCTATAAGTTTTTTTTTGAAAAATATTACTTAATTAAAAATTATCCTTTTTCATGATCATAATGTTTATCTTTTCATATAAATGTAAATCTTCTCTTTTAAACCACAAAATATATTTTCTATCATAATTAATATAAAATATTCTTTTATATATACCTATCATAATTAATATAAAAATATTCTTTTATATATACAGCATATTATTGAACGGGTAGTAGTAGCCTTCTAATTGGAAGATCCCACATTCTGTATTCCCTTCAATTCATTGGAATGCATTTGATATCTAGTTCTCTCACGTCGCTCTCATCTCTTTAATTTCTAACTCTCTCACCTCCGTCCTGTTAAATCAATCATACATCCAATAAAAGTTTTAATGTTTTAACTCTAAACTAATAATATTTTATTTATTTTTCTTAAAGCGTGCGTATATTTAAACAAAATATATGAGGTTGGTGAGATAATCCATGGATGACAAGCCTTCCAGATTAGTAAGGAACATGATTCAAGATTGATGTTTTATTATTTTATATAAATTAAAGATCATAAAGAAACTTGTCCCTGCCACAGCTCGAATTGTATCATTCCAAGTATACGGCAGTCAATTATTTAATTAATTTCATTAACCCGTGAAAATATGGTATGTCAGAGATATGTTTTCATTAATTTTATTAACCCGTGAATATATGGAATGTAAGAGATATGTTTTCAGTATTAATAAGAAATTACTACAAACTTTATTATTTCATTGCTTTGAAGTTTGTCTAGATTTGAATTAAAAGATTTAGTGGTATAAAATTGAGAAATAAAATGAAATTCCATGATATTATCACTCGTTAATATTCTAGCTTTTATCTACGTTTCAAAGAGTGTTGTCATATTGTACTCTTTTTTTCGATTATAGTATTTTATTTTGTTATTGTACCTTCTACAGGAAAAGATATCAATGTATTTGATCACGTGAAATCCTTGAAAGAATCAATATAAATCTTGGGATGAAATCACAAAGAAAAGATTCATTAAATGTACATTTTTGTATTCCCTCAAGACAAGTTGGCCCAATGGGTAAACTGCCCCAAAACAGTGGGTCCCTCAAGACAAGTCGGCCCAATGGGTAAACTACCCCAAAATAGTGGGCACTCTACCCCAAACAATGGGCAGAACTGCCCCAGTCAGGTCGGCCCAGTTAGGGAAAGGTAGGTCGGCCCAATAAGGGAAAAAGTCACCTTTTGATGTGTATAAATAGAAGTTTCTCTATTGTTTTCTTGGGTTTGCGCTACTACTATCTGCATGTACATTCGTTCTCTATTGGAAGGTCTGAGCTTGGAGGAGACAAATAACTTTGTCTATGGTTGGGAGATGATTGTTCTTATCATCATGGTTAAACGAGCTCCACACTCATTTTGTTTATGTGCTTTGTCATTCTTTTAGTGATCCTGGTTATGCTGCTATAAACATTAACATAGACTTATAAGGGAGGGAGTTATTGACAAATCCATTAGTTGGTGTTACTTTGATGGAGCTTCTCAAGGCTCGCCAACAATCAGGGGGGCGAGAGGCATTCTCTATGTATCTGGAGATCATTGCTTCAAGTTTGCTATAGGAATAGGCAGGGATACCAACAATATGGCGGATATGAAGGCTCTCAAACTTCCCCTTCAGTTGGCTTTAGCTAAGAGTGTTCAGCATTTACAAGTTTTTCAGGGATTCCTTACTGGTGATAGATTGGGTTAGGCTTAAAAAGCCTCTAAAAAATATCGTTCTAAAGCCTATTTTTGAAGACATCCTAAGTGTAACATCCCGAAAATTCAAAAAATTTTAAAAAAATTCTACGTGACATTAAACACTATAATTGCTGTGCGGAAATATATTAACTGCTTGTTTATTCTTTTAAACGACATACTGGAATGATATGTTATAACGATCATGTATGTGTATTGTTTTATGATGTGTGTGAAATATAGTTGTGTCTACATTAGGATGCTATTGATGTTTCATTGCTTCAGCTGTGCATCCTAGATTACTTATAACTTGATGTCGATGCTCCATACATTTACTATACTATGGTTTAAAAGTGCTAATTGGTTGTTCTTCTTTTTGATGATGAAGGGGTCCTATGGGCACCCCGAGGCTTACTTAGATATTAGCTAAAGCATTTGAACGTTCTTGTCGCAGATCACAGGTAAGAGAAAAAGTGTTTCGAAAGTAATTCCAGAGATCCTATTTACTGTCAATTAGTTTTCAAGTTGTAAAAGAGAAAATTAGAGTATCTTCCAAATACGTCAGGGTGAGATCCGATACTATTGTTTCTTCAATTAAAAATCTGTAATGTATTGTTTGTATGACATTATAGTCATTCCATTCTATTCTCAGTATTCATATTATTTTAACAATGAACACCGAAACACTAATACGTAATGCAAATGCTACTCAAGGAATTAAAATCAGTATTAAGTGTCTTAAGATACGAGGATTATATCCTAAGTTTGACTATCCTTAAAGTAATTCTAATTCTATCTTTTTATACTAAACATTATATATTTAATCCCTTAAGTAATGGTCGTAGTATATACAACTATAAATTAGTTGCTAAATGCACTTCCTCTATAGTCTGTACCATTAATTACTATAGTGCCTAGAGCGTATTTAACTTTGCACTAAACCATAATATGGATAGGGTCTTTATAGTTTAACTACTATGTACCAAGGTGATTTTTGTATTGTTTAAATTTTATAAGAATGGATTGGCAATATGCCACCTTAGCCTTGTGTTAAAGGAATGTAATCATGGCTCAAATATTTATAAACCCACCATCGTGGATGGTGAAGACTTTATCCTAGGTTATGATGCGATCTATATGGAATAGTTGATCTTTGAAACAAAGTGACTCAAACTATACTATAGTGTAATATTATTGATCAACCTATTGTAGGTCCGAATGATACCCTTGTTGCTTGGCTGGCAGATCGTCGTACTGGTGATGGGTATTCGTATTAAAGTGCATTAAAGTAATGCTAGGGGATTTCCTGTTGGCATCCATCGTGGCTTAACTTTCACGTGGAATTTTCTTAGGTTGTGGGGCTGCATTAACTGTCTGGAGTTTTATTGTTTCGAAAGCATAACAAGGTTTTCATTATGCAGTGAGTGGTTTGGTGGAGAGGCCGACAGGCCTGTGATTTCTTAGGGTTAGTAATAGGTCTGAAGAAGCATATCACCAAGTTTCGAACCCGTGACCTATTGCTTCAACAACTTCCATTGTGAGTTCTCAGAGCCGAGCCACCCTTGGCTGCGTTGTTGATGATTGTTTAAAGTCTTGGTGCTTTCGTCGGTTGCAGGAGTGAATGTTCAGAACATGGATTTTTTTTTTAAAAGGTAAGATCTCTATGAGTATTTCTTAGTTGCAGCCATCAGTACTGTTCTGAGCATATAAACTATTTTTAACCACTTCATTGCATTGCTTGGCAGGTTTCTCCACGTCTACAGGCGTAAAGGTTCGAAGCTGACTTGGGAAACTGCTAAACAAAATTGGTAAGCCTCAGTGGTTCCTCTTGTAGGTCCTCATGCCAACTGTTGGCCATTGTTGGTTTTAGCCGAAGATTTTCAATTTGTGTTTTGGGCTGAGGATGTGGCCGCCGTTGTAAAGTTTTTAGGCTAAGAGACAAGCGTAGGGAGTATGGGATCCTCGACCTACCTTCGTATTAATTCTCCAGCATTTTTGTTGTGAAGTACCTTAATTGGAAGAAAATTAACAACTGCGTGAAGGGTTAAACTCTTGGTCGTTTGATAATGAAGGATGTTTATGATTTTTGAACTAAAATTTGTTTTGGGGTTTCGACCCTATGTTGTGACTGTAAATGTCAATGTTGTTTGGTCACTGTGTAAGAGATCATTAAGGTTTTAGTTTATTAAAGGATAGTAGTATTGGTATTTGTAAAAGAGCTTAGCCTTCGGCTATTTGATAAATAATAGGGTTCTGGTATTTATAACTGGAAATGTTTTTAAGTTCGTCGTGTATGTGGACAGTACTCCAGGAACCTGTGTAAATTCCGAGTTTGTTTTATGTTATGTTGTAGTTTATAAATGGTTGAGAGACAAAAAGGCTAGATGCCACGTTAATGTAAACTCAAACCTTGAAAGGTTTTGTGAAGATAACTAAATGTGGAGACTTAGGCTCGTATATCTATTGTCTCTATCGAATGTGTCCCTACGATTTGGTTTTGGTTTTTTATAGGTACATGAAAACGTTACTGTGTTATTTAATGTTGAGTATAAGCAATATAATTTGTTTGGAAAGATTAAATTTGGCCGAGAGGCTTGTTAACCACTCAAATTGATACTACGCTTATTTTCGGTTCTCTTAGGGTTTTAATGTAGACTGCAGATAAAAGGAAAGAACCCTTGTGTGGTTAAGCTATCTCTTGTACTTTCTATTTGATTTGATAAGTCTTGAATGTTTACTGTAAGTTATGATAAAAATAGCTAAGATTCTGTCAAATGGGACATTCGTCCACTAGCAGAGTTGTTTGTTTAGTGAAGAGATGAAAGTCAAAAGTCTTAGTTACTCATTATGTTTGTATCGGTAGATGTTTTCAATTCATGGAAGTTGATGACTCTTTAATACTATATAATCATACTACATAATGGATATTACTATGTTTGTTCTACAGCTAGATATTACAGTGAAAATTAATCACTGGATGTATGAAAGGAAAAATGTTAAGATAATGTATTTTTAGTGTTTGCTGTAAGAAAATAGTTAACATGTAACTAGCTCTTAGGTTTAAGCAGAATCATAGAATTATTTGAGTTTTCTGTTATTTCTTTTGCTATAACTATGCAGACATTCTAAAGTCTGCATAATATATATGTAGCTATATTTTTCTATGACTGAAGATATAAGACATTTTAATTTGCAATATATAACAGATAAGGAAAATTTAAGGGAAACATAACAGAGTTAATCTATTCATTCAATCTGCTCACTGCATATCATTTATCTACTTTGATCTCCCTTCCCTCTACTAGAGTACGATACAGAAAATAGTATGTGGAAAAATACAGGGAAGGTATTTTATGCTATCAATTCATATACTTACTCAACAGTCTATAGAACCATTAACAAATCAGAAAATCAACTATCTACTTCTGCATTATCAATATTTAACTAATGAATACTAACTCAAACAGCTACAACAAAAATTTATAACTAATTAAGAAATGAAATTGCAAATAGAACCTGCAACTATAGATAGGAGGACAAACACCCAAGGAGGCATGTTCCTCCCAACCTTCTCCAGAATAAGCAGTCAAACTACTTGCCTCCTTTGGACCCCCGAGCCTGTTTACTGAACCACTAAGTAGAAGACTCTGTGTAGAAGCAAGGCACTCAGGTTGTATAACCAGCAATCAATAGAGACTTTCCATACACCTCAATCTCTGCACTCAGCAATAAACAAGGAAGACTTACACCATGATCAAAAACCTAGTTTTTCCCCTCATCGAATCTCTTGTGTGCATACAGCAGAACCACAAGGTAAATTTCCTCGTTAGGAAAAGTGTTGAACCTTTGTCCAAATTCGATGGCTCTGAAAAAGATGCCTAGGTCTTTAGTGGTCAGTTTCCAAATAAATGAGCCTCAATATCCAGTCCCATCTTTCAGGGCACTATGACCACAATTCAAGGGAGTTGTCCCATACCAACAGCTAGTTACTTGATTCATGATGCTGCCACTTGTCCATTGCCTTCTACCCCAGATTCCATTCAACCTAGTGGTTTAGTAAACACTCTTTCAACAGTTCTCCTTAGGTGAGTGTCTCCTATTTTATTTATTTAAATAATAATATTGTGCAATTACAGTCATCCTTGGACACTTGTCCAAATATAAAACTTTACAATAAAAGTTAAGATAATGTCTTCTTCAAACATAAAATGTTTTCAGCAAATGGGTATGTTACAAACACCCCTACTTAAGCTCAACATCGTCCTCGATGTTGCTTATTCTTCTTCAGAGCCTCCCTGGAACAGAACTGGATATGATGCCCGCATGTTACTTTCCAGTTCCCATGTAGCTTCATCAGGGCTAAGGTGATTCTATTGCACCTTTACCTGCCCTATGGTACGATTCCAGAGCATAATTTCCCTCCTGTCGAGAATACAGTTCGGTTCCACCCGAAAATCTCCTTCGGGTTCCACCTGTATGTCCTTCCAATTCAACACATGAGTAGCATCGTGCACATACTTCTTTAAAACAGAAATGTGAAAAACATTATGGATTCTTAAATTAGATGGTAGAGCCAACTGATATGCAACAGGTCCAATCCTTGATAAAACTTTAAATGGTCCACAGTACCTTGGTGGTAGTTTAGCACAACTCCCAAGCTTAAAAGAACTTTTCTTGGGTTTTACCTTTACAAAGACATGATCTCCAACCTGAAATTCTCTTTCAGTGCGTTTCATATCTACATAACGTTTTTGTCTATCTTGTGCAACTTTTAAGTTTCCTTGTACTTGTTTCACAATTAGATCCATCTCTTTTAACAAATCTGGTCCTAACATTAATCTGTCAACAGGGTTATCCAAAGAAATAGGAGTACAACATTTTCTTCCATATAAAATCTCAAATGGACTAAGTCTAGCAGATGCTTGATAATAATTATTGTATGCAAATTCAGCTAAATGCAAATAGTCTTCCCACTTAGTTGATTGATCTTTAACATGCATTCTTAACATATCTTCTAAAATTTGATTAACCCTTTCAGTTTGTCCGTCAGTTTGTGGATGGAAAGAAGTATTGAAATTTAATTTAGTATTTAAACCCTTAAACAATGTTGTCTAAAAATTTCCAGTAAACTTGGAGTCTCGGTCAGAAATAATTACCTTTGGAATCCCATGTAAGCGAAATATTTGCTTCATAAACACATCTGCAATGTTAGCAGCTTTGAAAGTAGTCTTAACGGGAATAAAATGAGCATATTTACTAAGTTTATCCACAACCACTATTATGGAGTCATTATGTTTCTGATTCTTAGGTAAACCTGTAATAAAATCAATACTTATAATTTCTCATTTCCATTTCGGAATTGGTAATGGCTGCAATAGGCCAGCTGGGTGTTGATGTTCAGCCTTAATTGTCTGACATTCAAAACACCTAGCTATGTATCCAGCCACTTCGTTCTTCATGTTGGGACAAAATTAATCATTTCTTAACATAGTTATCATTTTCTGATAACCAGGGTGTCTCGAATAAGGACTTTTATGAACCTCATCTAAAATCAGCAATTTAACCTTCGACACATTAGGTACATAAATTCTATTTTTATATTTCATTAAGCCCTTTTCATTAATGTTGTATTCTGTTATTAAATTTTCAGATAAATTTGCAGCAACCTTATCATGCAATTTTTGATCATTTTCATCTTGTTTAATTCTTTCTTCGATCTGATTTTCCAGATCTGTCTTAAATGTGCTGATTGCTGCCACAAAACTTAATTTGGAATTTCTGCTCAAGGCATCAACAACTTTGTTTTCTTTACCCTTAATGTGTTAAATTTTGAAATCATACTCGCTAAGGAAAGCTAGCCACCTAGCTTGCCTTGCGTTAAGATTTGTTTGATCCAACAAGTATTTTAAGCCTTTATTATCTGTCATTAATGTGAACTTTCTTCCAATTAAGTGATGGCGCCACATTTTCAGTGCATGTATCACGGCTTCCAGCTCTAGATCATAAGTTGCGTAGTTCTTTTCGTGGATTTTTAACTTTCTAGAATCAAAAGCAATAGCATGACCTTCTTGAATTAAGACTCCTCCAAGTCCATTGTTACATGCATCGGTGCATACAAGGAAGTCCTTATTAGGATCAACAATTTTTAATATAGGTGTTGTTGTTAATAACTCTTTTAACTTCTTAAAACTTTCTTCGCATTTTTGATCCCAGACGAATTTCTTACCTTTCTTCTGTAAAGAAGTTATGGGATTCGCAATTCTAGAGAATCCTTCAATAAAATTTCTGTACTAACCTGTTATCCCCATGAATGATCGTACGTCAGTTACGTCTTTAGGGACAGTCCACTCTTTAATTGCTCTTATCTTATCTGGGTCGACAGAAATCTCGTCTTTAGATATTATGTGACCTAAGTACTGTATTTTATCTTTATAAAAGTCACATTTACTGAACTTAGCATAAAGTTGATGTTCCCTTAAAACTTGCAGAATTATTCTTAAGTGTTCGTCGTGCTCTTCTTTAGTTTTTGAGTAAATTAGAATATCATCAATGAACACAATAACAAACTTATCCAGGTACTTATGCAGAACGTTATTCATTAAACACATGAAGACTATCGATGCATTAGTTAGCCCAAAAGGCATAACTACGAACTCGTAGTGTCCATAACGAGTTTTGAAAGCAGTTTTGAATATGTCTTCATCCTTTATTCTAACTTGATGATATCCAGACCTTAAATCAATTTTAGTGAATATATCTGCTCCGCGTACCTGATCAAATAGATCGTCAATGCGGGGCAATGGATATCGATTTTTAATTGTTGTTTTATTAAGTTAGCGGTAATCTATGCACAGTTGCAAGGTACCGTCCTTCTTTTTAACAAAGATAACTAGTGCTCCCCAAGGAGACACACTAGGCCTTATGTAGTTTTTATCTATTAATTCTTTCAGCTAAGATTTTAGTTCATTTAACTCCAGAATATTCATTCTGTAGGGTGCCTTTGAGTTTGGTACCGCACCCGGTAATAACTCAATGGTGAAATCAAGTTCCCTTTCGGAGGTAGTCCTGGAATTTCTTCTAGGAATACATCAGAAAAGTCCCTAAGGATGGGTATATCTTCCAGTTTTATCTTATCTTCTTTAGATGAACATCCGTCATTAATAACATTCACAACAAACATTTTGCAACCCTTTCTTACATCTCTCTTTACTTGCAAAGCAGAAATTTGTCTTACAGATGTTTTCCTAGGAATTCCTTTTACTATTTCAGTATTACTTTCATTATTCAAACAAGCAAAAGACTTCGTATAACAGTTAAGTACTACTCTATGATGTTCAAGCTAGTCCATGCCAATTAACACATCATATGACCCTAATGGCAAAACATTTAAATTAACTTGTGTTTTCAGCTGACTCATAAGTAAATCACTTTTGACAAATTCTGTAACTTTTATTTTAGTGCCTGTTGCTAGCTGAACTAACCATGAATTATCAAATTTTTCTACCTTTAACTTGCAACTTTTCACTAAATCAGGTGAAATGTAACTCATACCTGTACCTGGATCTATTAAAATTGAAATAGATTTGTTTTGTATCATACCTTCGATCTCGACCATAGACGTTTGATGTTTGCTTGTCGATTTTCCAACGCTGCATTTATCCTGGGCATTTCTCTTGCTACATCACCAACTGTTGGCTCCGCTTGTGTGTGAATGTTGTTGACTGTCTTTCTGTTGCATGGATATTGAGCTCGAGTATGTGGTCCACCACAGTCATAACACTTCAAAGGTGGCCTCTGTTCAGCATTTCCGGTGTTATTATTATTATTGTTGTTGTTATTATTATTAGGCACATTCCTTGCAGCAGTAAAATTTTGTGGTGCATTACCTCTGTAATTATTATGATTCTGAAAATTTCTGTTATTAAATTTTTTCTTAAAACTTCCAGAATTCTGATTAAAACTTTTCTTTTTATGCTCAAAATTATTAGACTTATTACTTCTCCAACTCGATACACCTTCTCTTCTCTTGTTCTGTTCCAAAACAGAAATTAGCCTTCTTCATGGCTTCTTCAAGAGTTGAAGGATTATCATATTCAATTCCATCCTTTATGTGGAAGGGTAAACAACTTAGAAACCTTTATATCTTAGGTTTTTCTTCAGTTAGGTAAGGTACATACCTTAACAAGCTGAGAAATCTGTTGCATAATTCCTTCATGGTCATTCATTGAACCCATCTTTAAATCATAAAATTCTTTTGACTTATCTTCGTAGTACTGTTCGGATAAAAAAAAAATCTTAAACATGTTCTTAAATGTACTCCATTTTATGTCTTTGTCCTTAAGAATTTTAACTCTTTTGACATCTTGCTACCAAATATCTGCCCTTCCGGTCAGATTGTATATGGCCATCTTATCTTTTAATTGCGATGAGTAGTTATAAATCTAAAAATACTTCTTCATTTTGGACAGCCATGCTTCAGCTGCCTCTCCCTTTTCATTTTCGCCATTAAAAGTTAGAGGTTTTATCTTTTTAAACTTTCCTGAAATTTGTTCATAATTTTTACGTCTCTTTTTAGGACCACAGTCGCTATCACTGCTGTCCTGATCAAAATTATATTTTCTGCGATAAGTTCTATCATCAGATTCAGAAGAAGAAGAGTTACTTTCAGTTTTACAATATTTAGCTTTCTTATCTCTATGTTTGTAGGACATTGTTCTAGATTCAGTTTTTACTTCTGTTCTCTTATCTTTTTCATCTTGATGGTACTTATCCAATAAAATATGATTTAATTATTCTTGTGCTCTTAAAATCCTTTCATTTTCTTCCTAAACACTTTTTATTTCAGATTTAAAATCCTTAACAGTACGTAATAATTCAGATGATTGATCATTAAGTTCTACGTAGATTTCTTCATTAATATTTTTCTGTTCGTTATTACTACGTTCATTATGAGGAGATCTATCCTCTGCTGATTCCTCCGGTATGTCCATACTTGCAGTTGTTCTGTACATAAACAAATTTAAATAAAAGTTAGTAACTAAATTTTCTGTTTTCATTTTCTGGTTTGCGCGCGTGAGCCTATTTCAGGCCTGGAGTTTGAACTCGCACTCTGATACCACATGTAAAATCGCGCTTTGATACCACATGTAACATCCCGAAAATTCACAAAATTTAAAAAAATTTCTATGTGACATTAAACACTATAATTGTTGTGCAGAAATATATTAACTGCTTGTTTATTCTTTTAAACGACATACTGGAATGATATCTTATAACGATCATGTATGTGTATTGTTTTACGATGTGTGTGAAATATAGTTGTGTCTACATTAGGATGCTATTGGTGTTTCATTGCTTCAGTTGTGCATCCTAGATAACTTATAACTTGGTGTCGATGCTCCATACATTTACTATACTATGGTTTAAAAGTGCTAACTGGTTGTTCTTCTTTTTGATGATGAAGGGGTCCTATGGGCACCCCGAGGCTTACTTAGCTATTAGCTAAAGCATTTGAACGTGCTTGTCACAGATCACAGGTAAAAGAAAAACTGTTTCGAAAGTAATTCCGGAAATCCTATTTACCGTCAATTAGTTTTCAAGTTGTAAAAGAGAAAATTAGAGTATCTTGCAAATACGTCAGGGTGAGATCCAATACTATTGTTTCTTCAGTTAGAAATCTATAACGTATTGTTTGTATGACATTATAGTCATTTCATTCTATTCTCAGTATTCATATTATTTTAACAATGAACACCGAAACACTAATACGTAATGCAAATGCTACTCAAGGAATTAAAATCAGTGTTAAGTGTCTTAAGATATGAGGATTATATCCTAAGTTTGACTATCGACCTTAAAGTAATTATAATTCTATCTTTTTATACTAAACATTATATATTTAATCCCTTAATTAATGGTCTTAGTATATACAACTATAAATTAGTTTCTAAATGCACTTCCTCTATAGTCTGTACCATTAATTACTATAATTCCTAGAGCATATTTAACTTTGCACTAAACCATAATATGGACTGGGTCTTTATAGTTTAACTACTATTTACCAAGGTGATTTTTGTATTGTTTAAATGTTATAAGAATGGATTGGCAATATGCCACCTTAGCCTTGTGTTAAAGGAATGTAATCATGGCTCAAATATTTATAAGCCCACCATCGTGGATGGTCAGGACTTTATCCTAGGTTATGATGCGATCTATATGGAATAGTTGATCTTTGAATTAAAGTGACTCAAACTATACTATAGTGTAATATTATTGATCAACTTGTTGTTGTAGGTCCAAATGATACCCTTGTTGCTTGGCTGGCAGATCGTCGTACTGGTGATGGATATTCGTATTAAAGTGCATTAAAGTAATGCTAGTGGATTTCTTGTTGGCATCCATCCGTGGCTTAACTTTCACGTGGAGTTTTCTTAGGTTGTGGGGCTGCATTAACTGTCTGGAGTTTTATTGTTTAGCATAACAAGGTTTTCATTATGCAGTGAGTGGTTTGGTGGAGAGGACGACAGGCCTACGATTTCTTAAGGTTAGTAACAGGTTTGAAGAAGCATATCACCAGGTTTCGAACCCATGACCTATTGCTTCAACAACTTCCACCATGATTTATCAAAGCCGAGCCACCCTTGGCTGCGTTTTTTATGATTGTTTAAAGTCTTGGTGCTTTCATCGGTTGCAGGAGTGAATGTTCAGAACAAGGAATTTTTTTCTTAAAAGGTAAGATCTCTATGAGTATTTCTTAGTTGCAGCCATCAGTACTGTTCTGAGCATATAAAATATTTCTAACCACTTCCTTGCATTGCTTGGCAGGTTTCTCCATGTCTACAGGCCTAAAGGTTCGAAGCTGACCTAAGATACTGCTAAACAAAATTTGTAAGCCTCGGTGGTTCCTCTTGTAGGTCCTCATGGCAACTGTTGGTCGTTGTTGGTTTTAGCCGAAGCTTTTCAGTTTGTGTTTTGGGCTGACGATGTGGTTGCCGTTGTAAAGTTTTTAGGCTAAGAGACAAGCGTAGGGAGGATGGGATCCTCGACCTACCTTGGTATTAATTCTCCAGCATTTTTGCTATGAAGTAACTTTATTGGAAGAAAAGTAACAACTACATGAAGGGTTAAACCCTTGGTCGTTTGATAATGAAGGATGTTTATGATTTTTGAACTAAAAGTTGTTTTGGGGTTCGACCCTGTGTTTTGACTGTAAATGTCAATGTTGTTTGGTCACTATGTAAAAGATCAGTTACGGTTTTATTTTATTAAAGGATAGTAGTATTGGTATTTGTGAAAGAGCTCAGCCTTCGGCTATTTGATAAATAATAGGGTTCTGGTATTTATAACTGGAAAATTTTGTAAGTTCGTCGTGTATGTGGACAATACTCCAGGAACCTGTGTAAATTCCGAGTTTGTTTTATGCTATGTTGTAGTTTATAAATGGCTGAGAGCCAAAAAGGCTAGATTCCACGTTAATGTAAACTCAAACCCTAAAAGGTTTTGTGAAGATAACTAAATGTGGAGACTTAGTCTCGTATATCTATTGTCTCTATCGAATGTGTCCCTACGATTCGGTTTTGGTTTTGTACAGGTACATGAAAACGTTACTGTGTTATTTAATGTTGAGTATAAGCAATATAATTTGTTTGGAAAGATTAAGGTTCGTCTGAGAGGCTACTTAAGCACTCAAATTGACACTACGTTTATTTTCGGTTCTCTTAGGGTTTTAATTGTAGACTGCAGATAAAAGGAAAGAACCCTTGTGTGGTTAAGCTATGTCTTATACTTTCTATTTGATTCGATAAGTCTTGAATGTTTACTGTAAGTTATGATAAAAATAGCTAAGGTTCTGTCAAATGGGACATTCATCCACTAGCAGAGTTGTTTGTTTAGTGAAGAGATGAAAGTCAAAAGTCTTAGTTACTCATTATGTTTGTATCGGTAGATGTTTTCAATTCATGCAAGTTGATGACTCTTTAATACTATATAATCATACTACATAATGGATATTATTATGTTTGTTCTACAGCTAGATATTATAGTGAAAATTAATCACTAAATGTATGAAAGGAAAAATGTTAAGATAATGTATTTTTAGTGTTTGCTGTAAGAAAATAGTTAACCTGTAACTAGTTCTTAGGTTTAAGCAGAATCATAGAACTATTTGAGTTTTCTGTTATTTCTTTTGCTATAACTGTGTAGACATTCTAAAGTCTGCATAATATATATGTAGCTATATTTTTCTATGACTGAAGATATAAGACATTTTAATTTGCAATATATAACAGATAAGGAAAATTTAAGGGAAACATAATAGAGTTAATCTTGCTCACTGCATATCATTTATCTACTTTGATCTCCCTTCCCTGTACTAGAGTACGATACATAAAATAGTATGTGGAAAAATACAGGGAAGGTATTTTATTCTATCAATTCATATACTTATTCAACAGTCTACATAATCATTAACAGATCAGAAAATCAAATATTTACTTCTGCATTATCAATATTTAACTAATGAATACTAACTCAAACAACTACAGCAAAAATTTATAACTAATTAAGAAATGAAATTGTGAATAGAACCTGCAACTATAGATAGGGTGGACAAACACCCAAGGAGGCATGTTTCTCCCAACCTTCTCCAAAAGAAGCAGCCAAACTACCTGCCTCCTTTGGACCCCCGAGCCTGTTTACTGAACCGCTAGGTAGAATACTTTGTGTAGAAGCAAGGCACTCAAGTTGTATAACCAACAATCAATAGAAACTTTCCATACACCTCAATCTCTATACTCAACAGTAAAACTCTGCACTCAGCAATAAACAAGGCAGACTTACACCATGATCAAAAACCTAGTTTTTCCCCTCATCGAATCTCTTGTGTGCATACAACAGAACCACAAGGTAAATTTACTCGTCAGGAAAAGTGTTGAACCTCAGTCCAAATTCGATGGCTCTTACAAAGATGCCTAGGTCTTTAGTGGTCAGTTTCCAAATAAATGAGCCTCAAGCTCCAGTCCCATCTTTCAGGGCACTATGACCACAATTCAAGGGAGTTGTCCTATACCAACAACTAGTTACTTGATTCATGATGCTGCCACTTGTCCATTGCCTTCTACCCCAGATTCCATTCCACCTAGTGGGTCAGTAAACACTCTTTTAACAGTTCTCCTTGGGTGAGTGTCTCCTATTTTATTTATTTAAATAATAATATTGTGCAATTATAGTCATCCTTGGACACTTGTCCAAATATAAAACTTTACAATAAAAGTTAAGATAATGTCTTCTTCAAACATAAAATGTTTTCAGCAAAGGGGTATGTTACACTGAGATACACGGGGTTGTTCCAAGGGGTAATGTTTCATCATGTCTTCCGAGAGACGTACAAGACTGCAGACTCTTTATCAAAGTTGGGGATCCATGTGGCTAAGAGTATGTGGCGTACCTGCGATGGACATGGTTTTTTTGAGTCTGAGCATGGATTGTGAAATCAACCTATTTAAGGGTTATCTTTTTGTTTTTTTGTTCAATATACCTTTGGTACATGAGTCTTTATAGTTCAATTTTTTTTTGTATATCAATCACTACTTCTAGCATCGTTGTTTATTGGTTCTGTTTTGAATGATCTTCCTTCTTCATGATCATTTTTTGGAAGGATTCCAGTGAAATTTATGTAAGACATGCTGCGACCATTTTGTACAATGTGATTCATTAATCAAATGGATTACTCCTTTTTTCCCGTGAAAAAAGAAATCACTCGTTAACGTGGAAACTTTTAAGAATGAAATTTATATTACCTATAAACCACATAATGAGGTTCCAAAAGGAATATACAAATACAATTTTTCCATGGTTCATATCTTAACGTTTACATGATTTTTCAAGAAATTCTCTAAAGTTAAGTAATGTAACTTTTTTTTAAATGTAAATCGTATTATAAAAATAAAAAAGAAATATAATAAGCAAACATTCTTACCATGAGTTATTAGTCTTATAGGTGTACTTCGCTAATCTTAGACTTACCAAAATATATTTGAATTACAATAAAATCAACTAGTAGTTTATATAATCTATTATTATCAAAGTTTAAAATCTTCATTTTAATGCGTGTAATGATAATTCCTTGAAATTATTTCATCTTATATGTGTAATGATAATCTCTTAATTTTATTTTTCAAGAAAAACTATGTAAAGAAATTTTAGGTATGCTTCCTCAAATTCATGGATGATATCGCTACTAAATTCATGAACTTATACTAGTGTGCTTCACTCAAAATATTGAAATAGAGTATCAATTAGAATGGAACTAGCCAAATGCCCAACAATATGGTCCATTGGACTAGATGGACCATGCCAAAATCTATATACTTGTCCCTTGATGAAATGGACCATGCCAAAATCTATATACTTGTCCCTTGATGAAATGGACCATGCCAAAATCTATATACTTGTCCCTTGATGAAATGGACCATGCCAAAATCTATATTGATCAATAACTACCACCATCGCATACTCAATGGTGATATTTACATCCAATCTAAACATGTCATCTTCTTCAATGTCACACATGCTCACCCCTTGATAATCTTTTAGTGCATGTCTTATATGAGACTATGACCACCTTCAAAATGAAAATATTCATCTCATTAAAAAAAGAAAATTCCCTTTCAAACTAGGAATATATAAAACCTTATTGACATTGTGCACATTTTCTATGCTTGGTGAAATAGGTAAATTAATTTTACTAATATTTTTTTCTTTATCATCACTAAATTTCGTCCCTTGACAATCTCAACTTGAACTTGTAAAAAAAGCCTTTTTTGTTGTTGTAAAGCTGCAAGTATCTATTAATCAGGAAAACCAAAAGTATACATAGCTTTTGTGTGTATGTGGCGGCCTGAGGTGATGGAACCACCATCCCAGGCTTTCAAAGATGTTTATATGACTGTTTTTGGACCAAAAAATGCTCGCCCTCTGGGGGGAAACCAGGCTAAATAACCCATACAGAGATAATATATATAACATAAAGTTGTTTTTTTTCCTAAAACATATCTAATCAGACTATAGCAAAATAACTGATATACACAAACAGAACCTAGAACTAGTAAGTCGAGCTTAGAGGCTTGTTGATGCATGTTGTTGTGTTGGCTCTTCTTCCAGAATTGGGAAGCCTCCATGGAAGTCATCCTCCACAGTCTGGGTAGGCAGTTTCACCGGTAGGGGGTCGGTTTTGCGCCCAAAGGTGGAGTCAGAATCATCCTCCTTCCACACTCGCTTACTAAGGAGAGGGCCCGTGGTTGTGGGAATAGGGAAGGGAGTCAGTCCTGCATCAACTAGAGAAGAAGGCCTCGACCTATCTGCAGAAGAGGCCACTGCGTATCCCTCTGTAGCTTTGCCGCGCACAGAGGCTGGAGCTTCCTTCTTATCTTTCCCCATAGCATAGTTCTTATAGTCAAAGATGGCTTCCAGGCCTCCAAGCTTGTCATCCAACTTGATCAAGGTAGCTCTGGCCGCAAGCACGATGTCTTTGGTAGAGCTCCAATTACTCAGCATATCCTCCATGAGTATTCCCATCATATTTTTGACCATCCAGTAGTGGTTGACCCTCCCATCATCATGACCAGAGGCAAGGTACTCTAAAACCAGACCCATCTCCCACTCATCAATTAACCTTCTGACTGGCATGGAATTTCCGACAGCGTAACCTTCTTCCACAGCAGAGACCAGACTGTGCTAGGTCAGGCCATGACCACCACTTCCGCATCGGAGAGTGCCACATTGCCTTGGCATAGTGTAACCACTGGACCGTAACAAAAGTAGTATCGAGAAGAACCAGAGAATTCGAGAGGATTTGCAAGTAAGGCCAGTGAATAATGAAGCAAAAATCCCATCTTTCCATATTTAATCCTCTGCAAGGGAAGACCTCGAGGATCGCACGCTCGAGTTAAGTCGTCATGAAAGCGCAATTAAATAGCTTGGTACTCTGCAATCCCTTCACCAGCATACGAAACGATCTCTCCCTCCAACGTCGTTAATGCCACTAATCCTTCCGCGGTCGGTATATTGATGGTAGTTGCGTGCCTAGTGCCACCTAGTTGGATCTCCTGCCGAGGCGCCATGCGTTCCCCCTGTTGATTGCTCAAGTGGTCACCCGCATCCGGGTGCTTGTCAAACTAGCCTTGCCTAAGTCCTTCAAATTATATGTTCAATAGTTACAAGCATCTTTGACAATCATTGTTATTGTGTAACTAATCTCGCCTTCTAATTATCTGCATAGTAGAATCAATATGCCAAACATCTTTGATAATCACTATTTCTAGTTGTGAAGTAATCAAAGCTACTCTCTTCATGTTTTATGGGCTCCTCCTTTGTATTATTACTGGAATATTATTTCCCTACTCGCCCTTGTGTTTGGAATAATATTTGGAGTAAGGGCTCCTCCTTTGTAATGTTACTTGCCTTTTATTTCCCTACTCATGCTAAATAATATTTGGAATAATACCCTAGGGTTTTTTCCAACCTTCCTTTGAACTATTCTATGCATATTTCTTCACTTTCTTTTTGGATGGATGATAAAAGTGCTTGGTTTGAGTGCTTTTATTTAAATTGATTTTTGTGTTTCTCTTCCTATAATAACATATCATAAGATTTGTGTTCCTATTCCTATAATAACATGTCATCAAGAGATGTAAACACCAACCTTTCATAGACAAAACCTTACTTTCATAGAAAAAATCTTATTGACAAATCCTTACCTTCATATTAGAAGAAAGAAGTTTTTTGATATCAATGAAACTTCTTTGGTTTGCATAATAAAACATTATACTACTCTTCTCCTTTGTTAGAGAACATTATTCTTATAAAAGCACACAAATTCTTACAAATAATGCTGAAGTGTGTTAATACTACATATGCCAGTGTTATTAATAATTATAGGCTTTTCAATACAAATTATATGTTTAGTGGTAAAAACATCAATATATCAAATATCTTTGATAATCACTAATAATACAACTAATCTCACTTTTCAATCATATGTGTAATATAATCAATATACCAAACATCTTTGACAATCTCTACTCCTAACACTGAAGTAATCAAAGCTACTTTATCTTCATGTTTTATGGGATCCTCCTTTGTACTATTACTTTGACTATTATTTCCCTATTCACGTTTGTGTTTGAAATAATAGCTCCTCCTTTGTGATATTACTTGACTATTATTTCCATACTCAGGGATACTCACGCACGCTTGTGTTTGAAATAATATTTGGAATAAGGGCTCCTCCTTTGTATTATTGCTTGCTTATTTTTTCCATGCTCATGATTGTGTTTGAAAGTTCGAAATAATATTTGGAATAATGCCCTTATTTTTATTATCAAGGTTGGGTTTCAAAGTTTGGCATAATATTTGGAATAATGTTTCTATTTTTCATTTGACATAATTTCTCAAGGACTTTTGCAAACCTTTTTTCTAGATTTCTTCACTTTCTTTTTTGATGGATGATAAAAGTGCTTAGTTTGAATGCTTTTATTTGAATCTTTTTTGTGTTTCTCTTCTTATAATAACATATTATCGAGATCATCTAGACTATGTTACTTTGTGTGTAATTTTAAACTAGTTATGAAACATTTAAATTATCTAACTTTAAATATTCTATCTTATATTATTTAAGAAATGTTGTGATATGTAAGTAAAATTTATAATGTAATGTGTCTAAAACATTATTAACTTTGCAACACTTATGAACTAATCAAGCATCTTATTTGAAAAACAATGTGATAAGTAAAAATAAAATTTAGAATGTAGTGTGCCTTAAACATTGCTAATTTTGCAACACTTTGTGAACTAATTAATCATTTAAGAAACATTGTTATATGTGATATTAAAATTTATAATGTAATGTGTTTAAAACATTACTAACTTTGCAACACTTAGGAGTTGCTTCCTTGTCTTTCATGTTAATAATGTTTGCTTTGAGTAAGTTCTGAGTTTTTTTTGCTTTGGATAAGTTATACATTCCTAAACTTTTCAATACACTTTTAAACTTTTAAATAGAATAATTCTTCCCATAAAATTTAAGTTTAATGTTAAATATAAGCAATTTCTATGAACAATTTCTTTTTATTTTTTTTAGGTAAAATAGTATAAGACATGAACAATTTCCTGTTCACTTATCTTTAATTAGAAACTTAAATACATCATCTAACGAAATCAACCAAATATGTTAACGAAATCAACCAAATATGTTAAATAAAGTAATGTTAGACATGAACATTTTTTGTTAACTTGTATCTTCTTTGTATGTAATTAAAAATTTCCAAAATGAAAAGAAAAATTCAATTTAATTAGAAACTTTAACCCATCATCCAACGAAATCAACCAAATATTATTATGTATGTAATTCCAACTTGCTCAAAACTTCAAGCTTCCTCTTGGACTCATGCCATGCTCTTGAGTTCATATTACTAATTTTATAATCAAAGTAATTTTGTCTCTTTGAAAATACACTTTTAGCTTGCCCAACAGAAAAGCAACATGAAAGATGGTACTTTTGGATCATTTGTGGTTTCCATTATTTTCATAAGGAAAGTCAAACACCTAGGTCTGCATACCACAACCTACCAAACCTTACACTCGAACTTGGAAATTCAAACACCTAGGTCCGCATACCACAACCTTCAATAGACAAAAGTAAACCTTACACTCGAACTTTTCATAGACAAAACCTTCCCTCATAGAAAAAATCTTACGTACAAAACCTTACTGCAAAGAAGTTTCGTGATATCAATGCAACTTCTTTCGTTTGCACAATCAGATTTGGTTTGTGCAATAAGACACGATACTCTCCTTTAAAGAACATTGGTGCCGTGAAAGCCTACCAATTCTTACAAATAGTGCTTAATGCAATTGTTATAAGAGTCATAGTGGTAGGTGATAGTGGTAGGTGAGTTGGTGAAAAATGGTGGTTAAGTTTTCATATGTTATTAATAAGAATGGGAATCATTGGAAACATGAATTGAGCTTCAAAGCCTGGAACCATTCAAAATGAGGCTAAATTGTTATCCAAAACAAAGCTGGCTGAGAGCCATCTAAAATTGGGCTAAGTTGTGGGGTGTTTAGGAGCACAATTTTGGTGAAATTAGGCTGAGTTGAGTTGTAAACCAGGCTAAATTGTTATCCAAAACAAAGCTGGCTGAGAGCCATCTGAAATTGGGCTAAGTTGTGGGGTGTTTAGGAGCAAGCTAAGTCGTGGGGTGTTTAGGAGCACAATTTTGGTGAAATTAGGCTGAGTTGAGTTGTAGGGTGTTTAGGGGCACAATTTTGGTGGAATTGGGCTGAGTTGTGGGGTGTTTAGGGGCACAATTTTGGTGGAATTGGGCTGAGTTGTGGGGTGTTTAGGGGCACAATTTTGGTGGAATTGGGCTGAGTTGTGCCATCTAGAATTGGGCTGAGTTGTGGGGTGTTTAGTAGCACAATTTTGGTTTGAGTACATTTCGTGTACCTCTCTTGGTGGGTGTACCTCTAAAAAATAAATGCTAAGGCATGATTCTCTAACCTGTACAAGCTCATGATAAAACGACGACTTCCTTGTCCCCCCCAAAAAAAAATTTTAGGGATTTAATCATCTCCTTATGTTAACTTTCCATTAAAAATCCGATGAGGATCTATGTTTGAAATTTTATAAAGGCAGTTTATAATGATAATTACATCGGTATTTTAAAGGCTGCAAATCCTGAGTTTAAGGTCTCCCCATGTTAAGAATCATATTTTCATCAGCCTTTAGGCTGCAAACCCTGAGCTTAAGGTCTCCTTAGGTAAAGATTCATATTTTGTCGTTTTGCTTTATTCCCATAGGATCCATCCATGTGGAGTTCAAGAAAAGAAAGAGTTTGAAGTTCCATGATAAGTACACATTCAGTAACTTAAAGCTTTAGAGCCAGCAGATCTGAAACTTGAAATTTAGGGAAAATTCAAACGGAGCTACAAGAATCTGTGCCGAACCATTGGGAGTTCAAGAATGATTTCTATAGCGAACCTTTAAAATACAATTTACCACATAATTACATCACAGTTGCAAGGACTCTAAAAAATAATTAGAGCTCTGCTTATTGTAAGCAATATGAATTTAATCAAGAAGAACCGCGGATTTGTTTTTTGGACAAAATTTCGAGCGAATTTAGCATGCCCGTTATGGGAATCGAACTTGAATCATTGCGGGCGGAATATGTGCAGTGAGCAGGACAAGCACGAACAGAATTTACAGACAGAATTCGAAGTGGTGTGAACATGCTGAGCTCTATGTACATACTATTACCTGATTATATATGAAGTTGAGACCGGGGATGGAAAAATGCCGCCGCCTTCTTCTACTCATAGTCTCATACTATATGGTAGACATGTGCTCCTGCTTCATCATTCTGTCTAAAATGGCCGCGGCCTTCCGTTGAGCTCTTGACGTTCCGCTCTCGCTGAGATCGATCAAAACATTAATGTTCCCGTTTCGATCGCCTCGCATTTCCTTGAAATGCGACCGATTGTTCGAGCAGATTGCCTGCAGAATAACCACGGCGTTTTCCTTGTTACGAGGATGTTGCGAGCCGTCTTTGATAATGTCCATCAGGCAAGGTACTGCTCCTGCGTTCCCCATTGCTTCGGCCGCCTCGTGGTGCGCGGCGACAATGGCGAGGAGAGACAGGGATTCGTCCACCAGGCGTTCGCTATGGTTGGATACGAGCTTCAGTAGCACAGGAATCATGCCCGCCCTCACACAGGGGATTCTGTTTTCACGGTGGATGCAGAGGTTGAAGAGAGCGGAGGCCGAGTCCTTCTTCGCCATGGGATTGCCGTCGCCAAGGAGATTCACCAGGGCGGGAATGGCGCCCGACGCACCGATTTTGGCCTTGTTTTCGTCCACCGCCGAGAGGCTGAAGAGCGCAGCCGCAGCGTTGCCCCGGGCCTCCATGGTGCCGCCATTTTGAAGAACCTCTACGATGTAGGGTATGGCTCCCTGGGCGGCTATTGCCGTTTTGTTTGCATCATAGATTGACAGATTCAGGAGCGCTGTCACTGCGTGTTCCTGCGTTTCAGAATCGGACGACAGCAGAAGCGACACCAGTAATGGTATTGCCCGCGTATTCCCCTGCCCGAGGTATGCTCTGTGCAACGACTTCATCTTCGTCAGTGTCCGCAGCTCTCGGGCGGCTTCCCGGCATTCCTTTTCTTGCGCAATTTTCTCCAGCAGGATTCCCAAATACTTCTGTTCTTCCAGTGTGATTCCAGATTTGGTAGGCGCAGCAGATTCATCATCCCCAACCCCATTTCTTGCTACTGCTCTCATCGGCGCTTCCAATCCCCGGCTCTCGCACCACTGTTCTATCATACTTTGTACAAGGCAATTTGGCGTCAGGATCAAGTGCGGCAGCACCTGCTTCGTCTTCGGGCACGTCCGGTTCCCTGCTTGTAGCCAAGCCTGGATAAATGCTCGGTCATATGTCTGCACAGCAAATCCAAGTGTCAGACAGGCCTGTTAATATTATCCGTGGCCACACAGAAGAAGAACTAATTTGGGAATTTTTATGCGCTTGTCAGATTCTTTCGCCAAGTGGCTTAGAGTTGGAGTCCCAAAAACTTTTGCCGGAATTGGCCTGCCAGTACCTGCCCTACCTAGCTCAGACAAAATGCTTTTAAATCGCATTCAAACCCTAAGCTCTGATGGATCTGTACCAAAATTTTGAATAAGAATAGCAAATTGTATACTGACCTCTCCGGTAGCCAGTATGACGGGATCTTTCATGAGCTGAGACGAGATGGGGCACAGAAAATGCTCGGGCACGGCAATGTTGTTGAGCCCAGATGCTGAAACAATTGCCTCGTTTCCGCTGCCGGTCCGTTTCTTGAAGTTGATGTCCTTGAGAGCCGTGAGAGTGTTGGAAATCTGATCAAAGAGCCCAATCCTGCATTCGTCTTCATCGGTGATAAAATTCACGAGTTTTCTCAATTCCTTCTTCAGCTCCGCGGCTCTCCTGAGCGTCACTGTGTCTTGCCCATCAGGGGACAATGCGGAAGCAGCAGTCGAGCCGAGCAGATCGTCCAAATGAAGGAATCTGGTCATTGTGCCTGTGCCTGTGCCTGTGCGTTTCCCCTGTTACGACTCACACTCGGTGGATGTGGGAGGGCGCAGGCCGCAGGGTATCGGCATGGTAGTCTGCCATTCTGTCAGTCCGTCTGCCAGCTCAAAAGTCTCAGCAGATTAGAAGCCCAAATTCCCAATCATTCCTGTGGGTTAAAAACACACATGACACCACATACCAGCGAAAGCCTGCACTGCCGGCAAAGCTGTTCAAAGACGCGTGGTCGTAATTTCACCAGGAATCTCGTCGTGCCACTGCCCTCTGCTGTAATGAAAGAAAATAAAAATATGATCCCCTTGACAATATTACACGCCCTCACCAATTTCAGACGAGTGGCAATGGCATGATGGGCAACGTGGAAACACCACATGTAATCTGGTCCCTCGCCGACGGCTCTTTCCTATTTGGATATCAATTCTAACATCCATCTTATGTTCACACACCCATTCATTCCATCCATCCCCTGCTTTAACGATTAATCTAATAAACCCTAAAGGCGATAGAGACGGTGGCCGCCCAGCATCTTATGTTACGGCCAACACCTATGGCCCATTCCCGGGGCTCAATTGGTGAAAAAACAAAAAATTCGGAATGGGATTATTGCGGTACGCGTTTACCAATGCAACATGTGTGATTTCTAATACAAATTAGTCAAAATCTTTCAATAGTCAGTTCCAGTTCCTGTTGGTCAAAGAACAAGCGTTGGCTTTTTTGCTCTGGAATCCTTCGAGCGTAGGGTCCAGCTAAGAATTTTAACCATTTGATTTTTTAATGGATTTAAATCTCAGATTGTTATATTGATGGTGTGAGGATTGTTGTTGGCTCAGCATTATTTTTTTTAATAAGGATTCGGGTTTTTATTTCGGCTTACAGTTCTTCAATATTGGGTTAAATAGACTTTACGTAGATAGATATTTTTCAGATATGAATGTTTGGAAGTAGGACTGAAATTTGATCTTAGATTTCAGAGACGATAGATGTTTAGGTATTATCTGAGATTTTAAACTTCCTTGAGTGGATCAACAAGATTAACCTGAGTGTAACAAGTGTAGAGTGGGGATTCATTTCATGGTCGTTGTATCTTGTTATGCTCAAATGCATCTTGATTAAGATTTAAATAAGTTTCGGTTAAGGCTGATTAAGAAAAGGGATATGTTTATTAAATAATATTCGTTTTTATGTTTATATTAATTAGTTTAATGTTTATGTTAGTTTAATATTTACACCGATAGGTGTTTAGATATTATCTAAGATTTTGGACTTCCTTGAGTGGATCAACAAGATTAACTTGAGTGTAACAAGTGTAGAGTGGGGATTCATTTCATGGTCGTTGTATCTTGATATGCTCAAATGCATCTTGATTAAGATTTAAATAAGCTTCAGTTAAGCGGTGATTAAGAAAATGGGTATGTTTATTAAATAGTATTTGTTTTTATGTTTATATTAATTAGTTTAATGTTTATGTTTTAATTATTTTAATGTTTAACCATTGTTTAACAACCAACCATCTCCACAAAATTAAGTGGTTGGCTATACCTATCGAAATATCCTATGGAAAACTCAGGGTAAAGAGTTTATTATAAATATCCTCCACAAAATTGTTCTGAAATTTCCATTATAGCATTTGACCAAAACAAATGTTTAAAAAGATATAGTATTTAGTATATATAATATTTTGAGATTGTATTTTTTTATTTTGAGTTAATTCAGATCCTCAAAATTCATTACATTAAGCATGGAGAAATTATGCCATGGAATTTTGATCTTATGGAATTACTAAAAACATTTCAATCTTTTGGATTAGTTTATTTATTCTGTGTTTTGGACTTTATTGTGTGTGAAATACCAAATTTCCATTTTTAGAATAAACTATAAACACATAAATTTACACACATTTTATTTCAAAAATTAATTCTCAAATACTATGAAGTGTGGAAATTTGCATTCTTCCCATTATTTGTCAAAGATTATTTTGAATTTAATCTTTCAAGATTTTAAAAATGGTTACATGGAGAAACATGAAAATCACCTATGCCTACTAAGTCAAAGGCTTTCTCGTTGTACTTTCAATTGGCTATGTAATAGTTACATTTAGTCTAGTTGCCACACCAATTTTAACATGGTATAAATAAGATTTACTATGCAATGATACCAATTTATTATGGGACAAATAAGATGTACTCTATAGTAAAGTAATAAATGTTGTATAGGCTATGTAAGTGATTGAATTTGAAATAATTGATATTCCAAGTTATATCCAACAATTTATATTTTATATACAACATTTATAATATTTTAGTTTAAATATTCTAAGTTTTCATTTTTTCCTGTTTATTTTGTTTGGACTTTTTTTGAGAATTTTTAAACAAATTTAAAATTACATATATTAGTTGTGGAAATTGCATAATATAACTGTTATAAATATATTTAAAGGTGCTAAATTCCTTTAAGCATTCAAAAACACAATTTAAACACTTCCAAATTTAATTTTAACCAAAACAATTTACCGCTAACCAAAAACCACCAAACAACCTAAAACGTAAAATAAATAAACTACTTCTAATAGCAAATTATTACTTTTATCATTATCTATATAACTTACACTATTGCAAAATATTACTTTCATTATCCTTTTTAGCCGACAATAATATTTTATTTACATATTGATGTTCATTGTTGAAGTTAGGATGTAAAATAATCCTCCAACACACAAAACCTTAAATATTAAAGCCAGATGCTTAGTATTTGCTGTAGTTCTTCTCAAATGTTCCTTGTCAACTTTAGGTTTGAAGTTATTTAAGTTATTGCTATTGGTTGGAATTTGGGTGTTCAATGATTGTTTACCTAACCCGGGGCTTACTTTTTTTCGTTGAAATACGAAACCATGGCTGAATCTTATTCATTTTCAAATTTTCATTATACTAAAGCTTACGTTTCTTTAAAATCTCAATCATGTCTCACATTTATATATACTATGGAAACTTATTTTTCCAACATAAATCAAAGGCTATGATTTAAATTTGGTTCTTTTCGAAATTTAATATTATACAAATACTTTTTATTTTTTAATTTCAAAATATAATAATTAAGAATTGTTTAAACCATTTGAAGGTTTTTGATATGTACTCAATTTTTTAGATATTTTCATAATTTAATATTACATATTTGCTCTTTCTAATTTTAAAATATAATATTTATTTAAATATACATATACTATAAAATTGTTTTTATCTTTTCAAGGTTTATGAAATATTCTCAATTTTCAAATTCATAAAATCAGGTAGTAGGTTAATAGAGCTAATCTCAGTTTATTAAAGCGCGTGCACTTGCTTTGCCTTAATCGCTATTTTTAGGGTAATATCCTTTTACAAGTAATCGCTATTTTTAGCTTACGAGCGGCAATGCAGGGATATTTATTACATCACATAGCCGGGTTACCTCATGGACGCACGGGGAGTCGTATTTGTGATCGAAATGAATTGTGGCTTTTCTAAATAGAAAATGGAGTTACTGTTTTTATATGTATTTTGATATTCTTATGAAAAGACATTAACTATTTAAATCATATCACAGACATATATCTCTCATAAGGATAGTTTAGAGATGAAAGATTGACAATTTCACAAAATCTGGTCGTAATTTTTAAAACCACATATATAAGATGCTAAGATTGTATACTGGGAGTGTTACCAAGGTTGTCATTGAATCCATTTTGTAATAAAAATAAATTTTCATTAATGAAAAGTTATGATCTTTCCATTTTTGAATCACTTGATTTTTTTTTTAAAATCCATGCATTATCATTAGATGCTAGCCAATACCAAGTTTTATTTACTTTGAGATTTATTTTACTTCAAACATAAGAGCAAAAGTTCTTATTTTGGTAAGCTAGTTAGAAATATATTAAGTTAAAATAAAATGTAGAATTGGGTTGTGGGTATTTCACTTGGGAAACCAAACTAACAACAAAACAATGAATTGTCATTCTTAAGATACATATACCATTTGGTAATAGCTTCAAAATAATTAGGGAAAACAATAAAGGACCGAGAGTAATATGTGAAAAAAAATGTAAAATCCATAGAGATGAAATTACACAGATTAGTCATCATCAAAAATAGGAATCACAGGAACCTCTTGACCTTTGGTAATCTTATGGTCTTCTCAACAAATTCAATGACATGTGCCTCTTTAGAAATGATATTGAGCTTGGCATCTAGTTTCCTTGTTTGAGTTTGAATCCCATCCACATGCAACAAGATAACATTGTGAGCGTCATTGCATTCCAAGAGGGCCTTACCCATAAGAGTTTCCATCAACCAGTATAATTCCATCATTTTGAAGTATTTGGAATCACAAGAATGAGTGGTGCTTGTATCAACAATTTAGGGCTTTGGGTTGGCTTCAATCTCTTTCTTTGTAGAAATCCTCTTTCCATATGGACCTTATCTTCAGCTTGAGAGATCTCCCTCTGACTATGGTCTGGAGTATGTGCATAATACGTAGCAACAAAGCTCATGGCCTCTTTCTTGACTTGGGAATATGTGTTCAAAACTTTGTCCTTACATCCATGACAACCTCTGCCTCTTCTATCCATTCAAGAGAAAATTGAAGTAAAGAAATTACTCCCAAAGTATGAAGCTCTAAAGATAGGGGAGAACCAGGTGAAGCAACCAAAGTCAATTATGGAGACTCCTAAGAAGGGTTGAGGAAGAGAGTTGGGGTCACCTTTGAGTCAGCTTGATTTTTTCCAGAAAAAAAACTAGCCAAGTTTGGACAACTAAGGTCGATCGAGTCATAGGGATGTCATCAACAGAAAAGGGAGCAGACATAGACGAGCTTTGCACCAAGTTAATTCACATATGGGACAGAGGAGGAGACTTTTGCCTCTTATTTATATTCTGCTTCACTTGAACAATAATCATTCTACAAATTGGAAACATCTCTTCGTAAACCTTCCCCCACTGAAGCATATCAATAAGTATGGCGTCGAGCGGGCTCATACAGTGACAACCCCAATGGAGTTCATATTCTGTTAGGATCATGAGTGGGAACATTGATGGGAGCATGCGGAATATCTTGCTCTCTCTCACCACTTAACCTTGTGTACTTGCTAGTTGGGCACAATCAGGTGCTCCACGCATTGGGATTTGGTCGATGCTCAAGATTATTGGCCCTTCCTAGCACCCCATCAAATGAGAGAGTAGAAGTTCTTAGAAGTAGAATAATTAGCTCTTTTTTATTTTTAAAGATTGTGGTTTTAAATTTTAGCTTGGATTGTCTTTACCTAAATAATCTTAAAAAATGATATCTCATGTGTTGTATTGTGAAAGCTTCTTGATTTAAAATTTACATAAAAGAGTGCATAGGAGCTTAAGTGAATACCTTGTAAGGTGTGCTACTTGTTAAGGTTTTGGAAATGGAGTAGCATGCTAAGTATGTTATGCAATTCATTTAGCTAGTCTCAATTATTATATGAATGTGATATCTTTGATCCCAATGGAAATCTCAAACCATAAGTTTTGGGTGAGGCTAAGGGAAATACACCAACAATTAAGTAGATCAAGCATTAGCTTTGTTCAAGGGATTCACCATTATGAAATCAAAAGGAATTAAAAGCTTAATTGTTGTTGGAGATTTGTCAATCATAATTCAACAAATGTGAAACTGAGCTCCATTTCAGAATTCAAGAACCCTCTTCATATTGATTAAAAGAGCACAAGGGGTGGTGAGAAGCTTCAAATTTATATAATTCTACGAGGTGTTGAGAGTCTCTCTATAGCATAATTCAGGCCTCTCCATATTAATTAAAAGAGCTCAAAGGGTGGCAAGAAGCTTCAAATGTATAGAATTATATAGATGTTCAAAGTCTCCATTAACCACTCTTTGGATATAATGCTAAATAAAGGAGCTTTGTTGCATGCCTTCGATATCAATGGACAAGTGGTGTGAAGGTTCATGGGGGCAACAAGATGGCCATTAATGATGTTAGGATCTATGCATTATATTTTATTTTTCTCAAACGTTTTCGAGCCACTTTACGAGCTCATCATCAAGAGAAAAGATTCCATGAATACTTTAAGGAGCCAATTTTTATGCTAGAGATTACCCAACCGACCTATTGTTTCTTTATAAGGTTAATAATGGGATGCAAACAAAATTAATTTTAAGGCCATTGTCTCTATTCATATTCTTATTAGAGATTTTCTCAATTTCAATAGCTTCACGTATTTCTTCTCATGTAATGCTTTTCTTTACACCTTACAATCAACTTGTCATCTTCCATACATATATGGTGTTTTGAGTTATTGGCATGCTTAACCAAGGGATGTTTTTTATGATGGTTGTGAACAATGTCAACACTTTGCTCTTTTAGTCTTACTTGGATTCAGTGGTTTGTTTCCCCTATACACTTTTCCACACTAGCATGGAATAATGTAGATCCCTTTCTTCTTCTTTAGGTACATAGGGTCTTTGGAGGAATCTAGTATTCTACCAATGGAATCCGGAGGTGGGAAACTTACTTTAATGTTTTTTCTTTTCTTTTCAAGATTCTTGCCAATATATCAATGGTTCTTTTGATATATAGTAGTGTAACCTTCATTATGTTTTCATTATTGTCATCATCATGGGCATTAACCATAGCATGTCTCTTCATACCTCTCTCACACTTCTACATGCAATGGATCATTAAGGGTAATAGTTTGATGGAACTTGGTATGAAGGTGGGATTTAATTGTAGAGGAGATTTAGTTTTTGCTTGTGTATGTGGATTTTTAACTTTGTTAGTTTCAGAAGCACCCAGTGGTTTGCTTTGCTTCTCATTTCACAGAGGGATCTTTGGCTTGGGTTTATCTTATTTTCCATGGAGGGTTGGGGCGCAATGAAAGGTTTTAGGTTTTGTTTTTGTTGGATGTGCTTAGCTCAAATATTTTCTCAGGTGCTTTGGTAGTCTTGAAGCCAAGACTTTCTCTAAGTACTTGAGTAGTATGGAGGTCATAGGCATGCAAGTTGGTGAATCCCCTACAAATTGTCTAATTTGCATCGATTCCAAAGGAGGAGTGCTAAACAAATTGAGCATCTCTTGGTAACTTCTTCTTATTTCAATAATATATTGTTATCTCATCTTAAAATTTACAAGGCCAAAAACATTGAATTATTAATCATTGTGAAACATAAGGTCCATTGGTTGTAGGTTGGGTGGTTGGGAGGAAAGATTGTTACCCTCCCCACCCAGGTTCAATTCTTGTAAGTGACATGATGCTCTTGTTGAGCCCTATTGTAATGATTGTATTTCAAGCTTTCCTTGATTCTTCGAAATACCAGGAAGGTGATTTTTCCGTTGGAAAAACAAAATCATTGTGAAACATAAAAATTAGCAAAAACAAAAATAGATTTCACCATGTTATATAGATTGGCTTTTGGTATTGCTCCGAGCTCTCACTTCCTAGCTTATTTTGCAAAGATTCCATAAGTAAAAACAATTTCAAGGATGAAGAAACACTTTAAGAGTTAATTTTTTAAGTAGATGTCAAGCAAAAAGATCCTTATTGAGCATATGTTTTAATTCTAGTTGAATGTATTAGACTTTATAATGCGAAAGTATTTCAAACTAGATTTCTAAACATTAAAAATTGCTAAATTAATTAATAATCATTTTGAAATTTTAAATTTATTTGAAATTGTATTATTTCAAATTTCTTTTTTATTTTCTATTAATTTGTTATATAATATAACCACATTATACTATTTCAAATTTCCTTTTTTATTTTCCATTAATGTGTCATATAATATGACCACATCATAGCCAATATTTTCTAAGACATTATATCTTTTTCTCTTTATTCTATTATTTGCAATCTCATGAATCAACTTTTGCTTAAAATAAAATATTACCAAAATCTCTTAAAATCCTCGAAGGAATTCAACCACTCATTTACAACAAGAGGGGACTTGTGGAGAAAAAAACAAAAGGAATGGAAATGGGAGTGGGCATAGGGGAACATGTCTGAACTAAAGACAAATTAGTCAAATCTTAAAAAGGTTTGCTTTTTTAAGTAAAAAATCGCCATTGGCTGATTTTAATTTTTGAATGTAAAAGAAGGATTATTCAAATTTATCATTCTTGTAAATAAAATAGATTAGAATTTGTAATAATTTGAATGCAATTTTTTTTAATTTTTAAAATTAGTAAAAAAATGAATGTTGATTATTAAAAGTTTATTTTTCTTTTAAATTTAAAATATAAAATAAAATACTCATAACCATTTTTAAAAAAAATTGACAATATAAAGTTTTATTTAAAATATTCGAGGATGCAAATATTATGACCGATTTCGATAATGACAACTCCAAAAATTTAAAATCATAAAAAACTAATAAAACTATTATCATCTTCTTTAGATAATATTTATTTTAAAAAAAATAATTTTGAATAATCTGTATCTTATAGTAAAAAACTACATTATAAAGATTAATCAAACCAATCCAATACATTTCTCTTCATAGAAATTTCACAAAACAAAAATAATTTTTAAGAACCCAAATCTAAAAAGGATAATTCAGGTTTTTAGAATTTCCAAAAACCCTTATAACGAGAAACAAAACCGGAGAACAAGAAAATCCCCAAATTTATCCTTTGCGTAAATCAAAGGCTTTCCTGTACTTCAAATTGGTTGACGCATTTAGTCGGTGTACTCTAAATTTAGTGGTCTAGTATATTTGCCGTTGCCGTTGCCGTCTACGCTTGTATCTTGGGACATGTTTTTTATACTTTATTAATATAAAGTTATGCTATTTTTGTGTATTGAAAAAAGAAATTGAAGTTATTTTCGGTGTATTCTAAATTTGAAGTTATTGATGATCGTCTACCTAACCTTGACGCTTACTTTTTTCTTCTCGGAAATACGGCCATGGTTACAAATCATATTCATTTTTCAATTTTAATATTTTATAGAATCATATTTGTACCATGGAGGTTGTTTTATTATTATTATAGGAAAGTAGTTACTTTTGGTCGAGGAATTTAAAATCGGTAAACTCACTAATTGAAACTCTAACCTCTAGCCTGCATCAACTTGTCAATTAGAGCCTAATCAACTGATCTAACTGTTGGAGCTAATAGTACCATGGAGATTAAAGATAAAAAATTTACTATAAAAATCTTACTTTTCCTTAAAATCTGAAGCCATATATATTCATACTATGAAATCTTACTTTAATCTTATTCATTTTCAAAATTTAATATTTACACAAAGTGTAAACTCATAGTATTTGTTAATTTTTAAAATTTAATAATTATACAAATATTTTTGTACGATGAAGACTTACTTTTCCTTCTTAAAATCCGAAGCCATGGGTAAGGACGTGGGATAACTGGCACTCAAATCGTTCCGTTTTTTCGGGCAATTTGTTCCTTAGATCGGGTTATAAAAATAGGTGGAATCGTAGTTCCACTCCATTTATTGTCGAACTATGCCATGGAATTGTGTTCTAAGGGGTTTTGGCCCATTTTAAGACGACTTAGATCGTCTAAATTCCAGAAAAATAACCAAATGAAATGGAACTATACTTCGCGGGAAAATTTTCCTCGCCAAAATACCGAAACGATTTGAGTACCAGTTAACACACACCTCACATGATTTTATTATTTTTAAAACTTAATATTTATATAAATATATATTCTATAAAATTATTTTTAATAAAAAATTTAAAGCCAATTTTCAAAGCTTTTTGCATGGTCCTTTTTCAAATCCATAAAACCCACGATTAGTTTTTTTTTTTTCCTCTCCAGAAAACAGCTATACTTTCAATTAATAGAATTATAATAGTACACAGGCGAGGCACTTGCTTTTTCCTTTCAGCAATATATCGTTTACAAGTAATTGCTATATTTAGCTTACGAGCGGCAACCAAGGGATATTTATTAGAATAAAAGCAAACTTATTGTTTTATATTTTTTTTATTTATATTTTAATGAAAGGGCATCAAATTTGAAAATTTAATGAGCTATTTAAATCATATTAAAAACATATTTCTCCACGTAATCGCCCCTATCAAATTTTCTACGGATACATCCTATTCTCAAAGTCTATTAGTGAGTTCAAATACTAATTGACCACAAGAGGGGAATTGTTGAGAAATGCTTATCAATAACTATCAAAAGACCGTGAACTATGGTTTAGATGCTTGGTTTTTTGTGAATGATAGAGCCAAAAAACTTCTAAACCCTCTTGAAAGGAATATGTGTTACAATGATATACTTGTCTTTTTATATGAACTATGCCTAACGCCTCCAAAGGAGTAGGTATCATATGTCTATATATTATTTATTTAAATGTATGGTTAAGATAGAGGGAGTGGTATACTATCTTTAAACTTTTCACTACAAGAAAACAATACAAGAAATGAATCTTCCCATCATTGCAAAAAACATAACTTTAGTCTCTGTTTTTTAATTTAAAAAAGAAAAAAGAAAAACACAAATAAATTATTCGAAATTAATTTAAAAATAAAAATAAAATCCAAGTAAACTTTTATATAAATAAATAAAAACTATTATATTAATATAAAGTACTTTAATCTATACCAACATATATCAAATGTTAATATTTAATGTAATGTTCCTCATTTTGACCCTTGTAATATTTTGGGCTATAATGTAAATAATGTATGCATATTATGTATGATTTCTAGCGTGGAGCTTAAAGCCAAGGTCTCGCTAGTGAACGCTCGATCTAGAATAGGCAAGTATTTGAAATTATGCTACCCATGTGCTAGAGAACCATGGCAATTGTAAATATGCATTTTAATATAAATGCCCACAACTAGCTATGCAATGCAACAAGAGATGGGGGCATGATATTACAAGGAATTGGAAGGAGGTTATTCAAACCCTTGAGCCAATTGAGTCAAGCCAAGTGTCAATGAGAGAACCCATGAACCATCAACTACCCATGTTGACTTTTGTACCCAATCATTGATTTCTCCCAAGAGTTGGTTGAGGTAGTTAATGCCTTGGGGATTGGGAGGTATGGCTGTCCAAATTCGAGTATGGACAAGCCACCTTGCATGGAAAAATGTGTTTGGATTCTTGGGCAAGAAAAGAGCCATGAATTGCTCCCCAAGCCATTACCCATCAACCAGCTTTGCTCTCCCACGAGTTTAGAGCTTCCTGGGCATTTCCCTCCATGAATTTCCTGTGTTTACCTTTGTTTTCCTAGCTGGGAAGGGTGTTTTTGTTGTGGCTAACAGTGGGGAAGAGAGGGGAAACGATTTGGGGTTCAATTGAGGCCATTTTGGCCCACTGAATGCTCATACATTTGTGGGAGGAATCGGTTTTCTTCCCTGGGGTTGATTCCCTCTTCCCACAATCCGTTTTTGGTGTGCCCACGTTTTGGGGAAAACCCATAGACCCTATTATGTAAATCCATGGTTGAATTGTGTATCCATGCCAGTTTTGAGCTACTGTGTGTAAAAGAATGTTTGGGTTGAGATGGGTATCCATTGCTTTGGCCATGCAAGGTTTGAGAGTCCCAATTTTCTTGTAGATATCAATCCCAGCTCAGGGGTGGTCTCTGAGTGCTGAAATAATACAGACTGGGAAGAGACCTATGGTTGGGAGGAACGTTGCAGCGACATAGCTAGTTGTTGGGACAACATTACATCAAGATGAGTATTTTCTTATGTAATTACTTCTGCAAATGTATTAATTTGTTGGTTGTGTTAAATTGAATAACAGTCATGTAATATGCGTGTGGATGAGTTCATTTCCGCTGTGCATGTTTGTTTCATTTCCATCTACACACATCTCTTTTATGGCTATGAATCTAATGAATATGATTGAGTTTATATAAAAGCCCCATAGAATGGCATCAGGTTCCCTTCCTTGCATTGGGTCCAAGGGTGGGGACGTTACATTTGGTATTAGGCGAAGGTTGCAACATTTGGGCCTTCATGGGCTACCTATCACAGCTTGCAGGGATAAGTATGCTTCCTGCTCATTATAGACCATTCAGAAAAATTTCAAACTTTCAAATTTTTGAAAAATTTTCCAAGTGTTTTTTTGAAAATTTTTCTAAATTTATATCGGGAAGAACTTAAGAGTTTTCACTGAAACGGCGGAAGGAACTGACGAGTTTTTGCCGAAATGGTCGACCGGAAATTTTTAAGTTTGCCAAACTGGAAGAACTTGGCGAGTTCGTCCGCAATGGCGGCGAAACTCAGCAAGTTCGTCCGCAATGATGGCGAAACTCAGCAAGTTCGTCCGCATATCGAAAAAAGTTGGTGAGTTTCCGCCGCAGTGACGGAAGGAAAAGCTGATTTTTTGACTGAAAGAACTCAGCAAGTTTGTCCGCAACGGCGGAAGAACTCAGCGAATTGGTCTACAATGATGGAAGGACTCGATGAGTTGGTCTGAAAATTTTCAAAATTTTTCTAAGTGTTTACAGCGGAAAGAACTCGTGAGTTTTTGCCGAAACGACAGAAGAGATGGGCGAGTTGCTCCGCAACGGCGGAAGAGATGGGAGAGTTGCTCCGCAACGGCGGAAGGACTCTGCGAGTTGGCTCAAAAAAATTCCCTAAGTGTCTTTCGGCGGAAGAACTCGACGAGTTGGTCCGCAACGGCGGAAGAACTTAGCGAGTTGGTCCGCAGCGGCGGAAGAACTCGGTGAGTTGGTCCGAAACGGCGGAAAAGACAGATGAGTCTGCCGACCGACGAAACTCGGTAAGTTGCTCTACAACAGGTCGGAAGAACTGGACGAGTTGCTCCGAAACAGGGAATTTCAGCTGTTTTCCAGGGAGATTTTTCAGGTGCCAAAAGTTGAAAAATGCCATGGAACTTATGCACCAGATTGCACGAAATGGAAAGATTTACAAAAAAAAAAAAACGACCACAAGGGTTCAAGCCCCCTTGACCCCCGTCGTCCCCCGGAGACAGTCGTTGAAAGTGTGAAGTGCATTCTCTATGCTTGGGATGAGAAGTAGGAATTGCATAGAAGATTGTGGAGAGTAATTGGCTGTAATATGAATTGCAGAAGAGCAATGGGAGCAGCAAGGCAACATTGATAAGAGGGAAACTCCTCACCTTAACTATTTTTGTTATAGCATAGGAATTGCATGCTTGAAAAGTAGCAACTAAGAATGTTTTACATTGTATTAAATTTCTACTTGGTGAGAAATGACAGCTAATGATTCCTTGCATGCTTGGTAGGGAAACCAAGAAAAGGATAAGCTATGACGTGGAGGAGGGATTCCATGTCATGATTGGAAAGGGAAAATTCCTTAACTCCTCTATTTCTATTGTATTTATATTTTTTGAGTTTTATATACTGAAAATTATGGCATAGGGATGCTGGAAATGCAAGAGAGTAGTAGATTAAATGCATATGAATTAGTGGGAAGGATTAAAGAGTCATTGCATAGTGCATGTGGATTGCTTATGCATGAGCATGATGTTGCATATGGAAAAAAAAAGGTAGTGAAGTTGCACATGCAATATCCCATTAATGGTACTGCCCATGGTTGATGACAATTAATGTTGTTGATAATGGTTGTGGGAATCAGGCCATAGAAGCATGATTGAAAATGTAAGAGATTAGATAGCTGAAATGAATATGCACTAGATGGCATATTGATAAATATTGCACGGTGCATATAAAAATACTTGTGTATATATATGATATTACATATTGGTAGAATAGTGAGGTTTTGCATATGCAATGAGCCACTTAAAGATGATTATGGTGGTTGTTAAATAACTAGTCGTGTTTGCAATGGTTATAGAACCAAAGACAACCAAAGCATGACTAAGGGCATGGATGATGATTGTTACATACAACCAACAACCTATGAAGAAAGGATGGGGCAACAAGTCTATGATCATGAGGTTGGAAAAATGACTGTGAAGCCTTGGTAAGAGGCCAACTGATCAGGTACATCAAGTGATGTTAATGATAGCCATGCAGGTAATGGTTATTTGTGCTTAATGGCATGAATATTGAAAGAGGATTTGGTAAGACCCCTTCAACTATGTTGATTTGGTTTGCATGTGGTACTGAATGCATGAATGTGAATATTAATTCATCAGATACGGCAAGGTATGTGGTAGTAAGGGAAATGATCCTTACACCCTATAATTCCTTAGAAACCTCAATGCATTCATATGAAATTATAACATGCCAATTGGGTATGCCGTATTATAAGTTTAAATAACCAAAGAAAGTAAAGACCTATAGTCATGTTGTGGTAGTACATTCCATATGCATGGTTAGGCAATAATATGCTGGAATGCATAGTATCCGCGGATTGATGCAAAGTTGTATTGAGGAATTATGCATTGCGTGAATGCACAGTAAAATATTATGTAAATGTTGTGAATGTGCATGCATATGTGTAAGTGCACATGTTAAGATGCATTGCGAGAATGCACGGTTGTGATATGTATAGGTTTCAATGCATTTAGATAATAGATGAAATGGTGAACCATTGTTAATACTGAGAGCATTTCATGAGCTGCTGTCAATGCAGGAGAAAGATTGCATAAAGAAGGTAGACATGATGATGGGCTACCAGTGTGCTCTGTGGAAGGACAGAGATTGCATGGAATTTGAAGTAATGAGTATTTACAATTTATTTAAATTGCACAGATAGTGTACCCATGTCTTGCAATTTTATTTATGATAACGATGCAGATATATATATATATATATATATATATTTCATTGCATCTCAAATGTTAATGCTGAAGGTGTTTGAATTATTGAGTGTTATAATTTTGAGATCACTTCAGTGATTGTTGTAGCAATGAAATGATTAAATGCATAGATACTCACAACATGTTTGGATGATTGAAGTCTTAGATTTCAGGTAGATTTTTTTGGGCATGAAAAATGTGGGTAATTCCATGATGAAGATTGGAATCTACCATGAGAAAGAGCCAGACGATATGAGAACAGACTCACAACTAAGCAAATCAATTCTGCAGAGAACAGAATTGCAAATTCATACTTGAATTTAATTATTAATGTCATCAAATGATTAAGGAAAATCAGATTTGAATTTTATTATTAAATGCTGCTAACTGTTTGGCTATTTGATAAATGTGCCAGGAAGACACATTGCAGGAAGACCATGTGTGATGACCTCCAGAATCCAAGTTCCATGGGAAGGACCCCATGCTTTAGAAATGGGTTTCGGGTGAAACACCATTGCATAATTCAAGGATGACATCTCAGCTGAGCTATATGTTGGAAAACCATGAGAGTGAGATGGTAAAGCTATGCTAAGAAGGCATGTGTGGATTATGGAACGTGGAAAGATTGGGGTGGCAACCTGAAGCACTGTTGACTTAGAGAAAGGAGCTCCCATTCTTCACAAATGGAGAAAAGATACATCTGCAAAATGAATGAGTATTCTGTGATCCTAGATAAGAACATGCATGTCTAAATTATTAGGGTTAATATGCAGAGCATGCTCTACTTTATTTATATATATCATTTCAGACTGCTTGAGTATGATTAGGGCCCACATGGCTCACATTGGAAAGGGGGTGCACACCTTTTCTGGTGGCGGGTCATGATAGGGTTGTCAATATTGACTACACCCTAAGGGAATGGGCGCATTCCTGGTGTTTCAATACTTGATAGTGAATGTTATGGAATGTGGTTGCGATTTTGAGAAGCAATACTGATAAGCCTGCTTATCCTTCTTGTGTTGTCAGCCTACACAGATACCAATTGATACTACACATTAAGAGGCAAAGTGAAGAAGGGTATGCAGAAGGACTGTATAGGAATTGGAAACCTTTCTATGCTCACACTAAATAATATTGGAAGGGATGGACAAACCCAAGGAGTTGTGTAGTGAAAAGGGGTACCATCCTTATGTGAGTGGGGCCATGTTAACCTGCAGTGAAGAAAGTCACCTATAAAGTTTCAAAAAGGAACCATCGAATTGCACAAGAGAAGGAGTAGCATCCTTGTATGAATGAAGAGTTGATGTGTGTGTGAAGGGTTATGGTGCAAGAAGGTGTGGTGACATTGGTGAAGGTATAAAATCTCTACTGGGTCAGCAGTAGGAGGGCGGGCGCAAAGACTGACTGAAAACCCTGAGATGCCTATTGGGTCAGAAGTAGGAGGGCAGGCGCCAAGACTGACTGAAAACCCTGAGATGCCTATGGCTCCATAGTAAAGCCTTGACCTATAATGGTCAGGTGGCGCAGTTTCCTTCCATTGGTGGATGACCCAGACGAATGTGCTGGCTCAGAACTGGAGAGGACCAACCAGGTATGGGACTGGTTGGGCACCACCAAATGCTTGGTAAATCCAACCGATGGGGAGGTGTATTGGTTAAGCATTAATTATATCCTAGTCCATAAGTGATTCCAAGGCTTGCAAAGCGAAGCAGGACCCTATGGACCAGAGGGGAAACGTGCAATACAGATAAGTATACGTTTTCGTTTATGTCTTGTTTGGAATAATGAAGATTTCAGGTATAAGTCTTCTAACAACTAAGCTGATACACTATTGTTTCTTTGTTGGAAACCTTGGTCATTGCAGGAAGGCAAGACCCTGAAAGACTATAAATTGCTGGTAAATCCAGAGAGTAAATGAGTGGGCGATATAAATTGCTGGTAAATCCAAAGAGTAAATGAGTGGGCGATATAAATTATTGAGAAATCCAGGGAGTAGCTGGTTGAACGCTATAAAGTTCTTGATAAGTCCAGAGAGTGACTAGTTGGGAATTAACTACTTGATATGGTAAAGCAACGTATACGCTGGCCCAACACCACTTAAACATTTGATAAAACCAGTTGGAGCACTGGCCTAGCATATTGCTAAAGGAAATTATTGATAAACCTAGTCGGCGTATTGGCCTGGCATTGCCTATTTGAATGAGTGCGGAGTAGCCTATGTGCTAGCCCAACATTCATAATTGTGTCCACGAGAAATCCAAGGCTCGTAAAGCAAAGAAGGATCCCGTGGGATAAAGTGAAGACATCCAATACAGATAAGTATTCGGTTATCTTGCATCTTTTTGCTTATGAATATACATGTGTATATGATTTGGTTATGATTTTCTAAACTCATGTTTAGAGATAAACCCTATAAAAATAAACTAAACATGTGAATTGATTCAATGTTTGAGTGTAGGTATTGTTGGAAGCAAGGACCAGGAAGGCATAATAGGGATGCAAATGGACATGTGATCGTCTTAAAGAGCTCAGTATGAGCAGTAATGAAAGATGGTGCTAGTAGACATGAGTGGGCCAAAGGTTTTGTAGGCAACTATGGAGGAGGGTTCCTAGTTGAAAATCCTTAAACAAACCTTAAACATTAAGTGTCATAGCCAAGAAAGGAAAGTCAAAGCATTCACATTGAAGTGAAAGAGACTAAGGACCATGAAACCACAATTATGGTATAGCTCCATAATAGAACAAGACTAAGAGGGAGAAACCCCTACTCTTCTCTTTCCTTTTGATTGATGCATTTATAAAACAAAAAATTGTTGAGTGCATGTCATGGCTGAAAATAGATTGTGTTTAATTGCTTGAAATGAATTGTGAATGCTGAAATAGTAAACTTCTTGTGAAAGGATGAACATGAATGAGTTCATGTGTATGTTGGGAAAGCATGAAAAGTATGGAAGTCCCCTGAATAAAGCATGGACATTCCATGTCAATTGGAAAAATAATTGACTAATTTTAAAGTTTATGTTATGCTTGTCCTAACAAAGGATTTCCATGATGAATTTCACAGGTAAGAAAGTGAAACAATTGGTTGCAGCCGGCATAAGAAAGTGTTGCTAGTAAGCAAAGTGTGTTCAGTTGTTTCCATTGACTATGGCAGTGGACCGAGGACTATTAGAGTTGGCTGAAAGTCTTCTTCAAACAATTGCCAGGACCCAAGAAAATCTTGGAGAGATGCTCAAGCTACAGAGGCAACAGAATGAGATGAACCACAAGGTTTTGCAGGACTCTATTCGCCTGCAAAAAGAGGTAAAAAACATTTTGGGTGCAATCAGTAAAGGAAAGGAAAGTGGATCCATGAAGAAGCATTCATCCAATCAACTGATTAAGAAACGTTCCAGGTGGGAAGAATCAAAGGAATTTGAGCAAGAAAGGGTAAAGCAACCAATGAAATGTTGGGGATGTGGAGGAAATCATTGCCTTCGCAACTGCCCAATAATGGAGCATCAAGAGGGTAGCCGCCATAAAGTTTCCAGGCTTGTAGATCAGTGGGAAGGTAAAGAAAGGGAAGGGATTGTTTTGGAACAATTCCCTCATGCAGAGCTAGAAGGTCCTAGCCAGCAGGAGCAGTTTGTGAAGGCCAAAGGACTTGGTCCTAAAAACTCAAGAAAATGGTGAAATACAGGACATACCTGCCATATTTTTTGAATTTTGGACATGTATATAGCGTGTATGTATTCCTAGGTATTGGAACACCGAAGACGGTGTTATTCCAAGGGGAGGGGAATATAATGTCCCCCATTTTGACCCTTGTAATATTTTGGGCTATAATGTAAATAATGTATGCATATTATGTATGATTCCTAGCGTGGAGCTCAAGGCCAAGGCCCTGCTAGTGAACGCTCGATCTAGAAGAGGCAAGTACTTGAAATTATGCTACCCATGTGCTAGAGAACCATGGGAATTGTAAATATGCATTTTAATATAAATGCCTACAACTAGCTATGCAATGCAACAAGAGATGGGGGCATGATATTACAAGGATTTGGGAGGAGGATATTCAAACCCTTGAGCCAATTGAGTCAAGCCAAGTGTCAATGAGAGAACCCATGAACCCTCAACTATCCATGTTGACTTTTGTACCCAATCATTGATTTCTCCCAAGATTTGGTTGAGGTAGTTAATGCCTTGGGGAATGGGAGGTATGGTTGTCCAAATTCGAGTATGGGCAAGCCACCCTGCATGGAAAAATGTGTTTGTCTTCTCAGGCAAGAAAAGAGCCATGAATTGCTCCCCAAGCAATTACCCATCAACCAACTTTGCTCTCCCACGAGTTTGGAGCTTCCTGGGTATTTCCCTCCATGAATTTCCTATGTTTACCTTTGTTTTCCTAGCCGGGAAGGGCGTTTTTGTTGTGGATAACAGTGGGGAAGAGAGGGGAAACGATTTGGGGTTCAATTGAGGCCGTTTTGGCCCATTGAATGCTCATACATATATGGGAGGAATCGGTTTTTTTCCCTGGGGTTGATTCCCTCTTCCCACAATCCTTTTTTGGTGTGCCCACGTTTTGGGGAAAACCCATAGACCCTATTCTGTGAATCCATGGTTGAATTGTGTATCCATGCCGGTTTTGAGCTACTGTGTGTAAAAGAATGTTGGGGTTGAGATGGGTATCCATTGCTTTGGCCATGTAGGGTTTGAGAGTCCCAAGTTCCTTGTAGATATCATGCCCAGCTCGGGGGTGCTCTCTGAGTGCTGAAATAATACAGGTTGAGTAGAGACCTATGGTTGGGAGGAACGTTGTAGCAACATAGCTAGTTGTTGGGACAACATTACATCAAGATGAGTATTTTCTTATGTAATTACTTCTGCGAATGTATTAATTTGTTAGCTGTGTTAAATTGAATAACAGTCATGTAATATGTGTGTGGATGAGTTCATTTCCGTTGTGCATGTTTGTTTCATTTCCATCTGCACACATTTCTTTTATGGCTGTGAATCTAATGAATATGGCTGAGTTTATATAAAATCCCCATAGAATGGCATCAGGTTCCCTTCATTGCATTGGGTCCAAGGGTGGGGACGTTACATTTAAAAATTGTGAAATTGCATATTAAATGTTAATATCTAAAAATCTTAAAATTTGTGAAATTGTAAATTTTGCAAACAGTAGTATAAAGTAAACAATAGTATAAAGTAAGTGAACCTCAATAAGTTAAATATATTTATTTTTGAGAAAAAATATAAATTACAATACAAATAAATAGATGTGAATTTATTGTTTGTATTGTTTTGATATTAATATTTAATATAATTAATATATGAACCATTTTTAAAATATTAAATTATTTTCAGGGGAGGCAGGTGTGGGGGGGTCATCTATGACCCCGGAAGAAAAATAGTTAATTCGTATGCATGGGACTAGGAGAGAAATCCAACAATGGTGTTGAATGACTCACTCTACTCCATGGCATGGAAATTGTCTCCAAGTTAAAGATCAGTAAGCTATCCGTCTTTGGAGACTCAAGACAAATCATATATAAAATGAGGAGTGGATACATCAAAGGATCTCCTTGGTGCAGAAGGATCTATCAACGAATTGGCCTACTCAACTCCATCCACGAGATAAACTACCTCCACATCCTTCACGAAAACAATAGAACTGTTGATCACATGGCAAACCAAGGAGTTAAGTTGGGCTTGGGAGAATTTTTGTATGAGGATGGGCATTACAAACATCACCCAATCCCCTAGGACCCAAAGTCCTCCAACACTTTGTACCACCAACTCAAATTTATGCATTTATTGGGAATCCTTTCCTTGGAAGGTGTGGACGTGTGGAGTTTGTCCTCATGGCACATGGCTTCCCACAGACATTTGGTAGAGGCAATTAATTGAGGTCTTGTCCAAAGACTCTCCCCATTTCTCATGAGCGAACAACATGGTCGGCAGTAGGGAAGCTGTTAAGGAGGCCGAGAGAGGTTTTGGAAGTCTTCAGTCGCAGCGCATTGGGAATAGACTGAGCGGATTAACCTTGTTTCTCCGAAGCGGCGAGGAATATCATAGTTGCAATCAGAGTACAGGAGGTCATCAGCAAATAGGCACCATGTCAGGAATCAAGGAAGCCATGATCTACATGAAATCTAGTGTAGAGGGCTTCAAGATGAATCTCAGGAAGGTTTGACGTTGCGCGTATGCAGGCCTCAAAGAGATAAAGGAAACTTCAGAGGACATTTGATATATTTCACAACAACTAACTTGGTAGGACTCTCGAATCGACGACCTGGAGCGAAATATGTTTGAGCTCATGGGCAATGTGGATATGATTAAGGAATAAGTTCTGAAAATGGCCAAAATGACTCAGTGCAGCCATTGCCACGAGTGTCCAGGTGAAGGTGGCTGCCAATGGACGAAGTTTCAGTGCATCAGCAAGCTCAGATTATGCATGGGCTCTAGGATTGACCCTATGTTTCTCCCTGTTTGATGTTTTTTTATGCATTACTAAATAGCTAGTTTGTAAGGGTTTACCCCTACCATGATTTTGAATTCTCTAAGAAGTCTAAAAAAAGAACTGATAAGTATGATGTAGAACAATTTTTGTCTACATATTTCCAGCAACTCTCAGAGCTTAGGATGAAGCTCACATTTTGTACTGAATGACTGTGCACAACTTTTTTATAAATATTCTCTTATGGTTTCTGTTAATATATATATATATATATATATATCAAATCGAGTAATACAATTAATACAATTTCTCATAATAAAAAAAATCAAATTTAAATTTCAAACTTAAAATTATAAATAAAAATCAATTAAATCATAATTGCAAATATTAATAAAGCAACTTATCATCTTCTATAAATAATAATACATAATCTAAAGCTCGTACTAATTTAAAAAAATATTAAACCATAATTATGTTTATTAATATTTTTATATGTTTAAAAGTTAATTTAAAAAACTATATTAAACTAAAACGAAAAAGTGGAAAATGAGAGATTTTTTCACACTTTAAAAAGAGCATAAAACATAAAAAATGCCTATTTTGCTTTTAAAAAATAGTTTAAAGATTGCATAAGAGAAAATTAAAAATATTGATGGTACTATTTCAATATAAACATATGGATTTAAGTTGTATAAATTTTTGGAATATGTAGGGAATTATATATATAACCTCAAAATTAATCTCAAAATTAAAAGCAATAAGCCTTATCCTATTCTCCTCATAGAAGTGGGTCTTCCCCCCATCGAGAGCATGGCTATGACTAGGCACCTGATGTACAAGCACACGATAAATAACATGGGAAATGAAAGACTTCCTAAAATGGCTTTAAATTCAAGTCAAAACCAACTACGCCTCAAGTAGAGTTGGTGTAAAGATACAATGGCTTGGTTAGACCATTGGGGCATTGTGAAAATGACACTTTACAGAATATCGATAATGTCAAAAATATTATTACCTTTAAGTTTAAAGAGAAATTGCGGTGCGAGGAAAATTTAGCGGTTAAGAGAAAACTAAGATACTATAAAGAGGTCATTAACCCTAATTTGGAAGATTAGAAATATCTCTCGATAGTAACTAGTTCAAAGAAGAAAATTAATATAGCCAACATTAGAACGACTTCCATGAGATTCATAGTGAAACATGGCGTTGGTCTATTCCCAAAACTCCGTGGGCGGAAAGGGTTTGCCATCATTGTGAGTCTATGAGCATTGAGGATGAAAATCACTTTTTCTTAGAGTGCCCTTCTTACACCCACATTAGATATGAGTTTCATAGTATTTGCTACAATACAAACCTTGCTAACCTCCTAACTTGCCAAAACTATAGTGAGCTTGGAAAGCTTCTTACCAAGCTTTTTGAGCATAGGAACAAAAGTTTAAAGCAAACCAAGTAATAACCTTCTTAAGGTCCGATAGACCAAAGTTGGTTTCAGTGGACATTCGTTCGTTCATCTTCGTCATCGTCATCATCATCATCATCATCATCATATATGAAGTGACAACAATACAATACTCTATTATAAATATTTCATGAAGTTTCTAAAGTTTTCATAATGTATATAAATTTTATTTTATTTTTCTATTTTTAATTAATGTAGTCAATGATAAAAATAATCTTTTCAAAGTCTATTGACCAATCAGAATTCAACACATGAAAATAAATTAAATAAATAAATAAAGATTGATATTATTTTTCTCAAATTTTAAAGATACTTTTTGTTTTTTTTGAATCACTAACAAAAACTATAAAATAAAGTGAAACATATAGTCTTTACCTACAACAAGACTAACAATATAAAAAATAGATAAAATACTTATAAAAATAAGATGCTGTAATGATTTCAATTACTTATCATCATTCCATATTATATAAAATCTCTTTTTTTATTATATATAATTCATAACTCAATACATCTTTGCAATGTTGCATTTCTTACATTAAACTCGATATTACTAGCATTATCTTTTAATCATGAACGAATTTTGGTATATATATATATATATATAATTTCCCCATCTTAGGTTTAGTATCATTAGGATCCCATGATTACGCTGAGAACATATCCCTATCACATGTTAACGCGGTATAGGGAAACCAAACCCATGATTACGCTGAGAACATATCCCTATCACATGTTAACGCGGTACAAGGAAACCAAACAACTATTGAAATCAGTATGGTAATGACTTTTCAATTATGGAAAAGACTATTTTAAGCTTATAATAAGCAAATTCATGTAAATATGTTGTGACTTTGAGAAAAGTAAATGTATTAAACATTCTTAAAATGGATGTAAAAATAAATATAGTAAATACTTTTAAATGGATGTAAAAATAAATATAGTAAATACTTTTAAATGGATGTAAAAAGGAGGCCATATTTAGATTTTCTTCGTAAAAGATAACTACGAAATTGTAGAAATGTGAATATATTTGAGTATGACAAAATAAAATGTTAGTTTATTTATTTTCTTTCATCATATTTAAAAAAGGAGTTGTTTAAAAATTCTACAATTTGGTTTCAATGAGGTATTTTATCGAAATCCGTTTTTTAAACTTTCAGATCAACTCATCAAGAGCGATCACAAAGTGAGATTTGAATATAAGCGGGGAGAATAATAATTTCCTAACCACTTGACCTAAAACCAATCAACACTCTGTAAAAAATATTACCTAAAATGTTAAACATTTTGGTAAAATATTCTATTAGTCTTTCTATGACTCTTTTGAATATATGAAGTATATAGAAATTTAAGTATTAGTTGCAAATAAACAATTTTAGGCTTTTAGATTTCTCTTCTCTTATTGTGCAATTATTGTAAGTAGGTAAGAAGTCTTAAGGATACATCACATCAGCATTAATTTATTTGATGTTTAGGAGAACAACAACAACAACAATAGTAATTAATGGCAATGATGTATCTCGAAGATTCCTTACCTACCTTTAGATTTCTTCATATACTTTTTGAATTAACACAATTAGGATGGAGAGTGCGTATGGGTCAAAGGTTAAGTGGAATATCATTACTACTTCTATTTTTTTTTAAACTTTAGTTATTCTTCATTGTTGCTAGTTTCTTGTCTTTGAAAAATTCATATCTTTTAATTGAAAAAAATGTAAATTGTCCATATGCTTGCTATATCATTCTAGCATAATATCAAAGGTGTATACAATCTAGCTTATACAAAACCTTGAAACCTAATGTTGAAAAGTATGAAATCAAAAAGCATAACATGTCTCATAAAGAGGAAAACCCCCCACCGAGTAAGCAAACCATAAACCTTCCAGGTAAGAAAGATGACTGCAATCCACAAACAGACGTGCCAACATGGTTCAATGACCAAACACATGCAACTAATAGAAACAACAATGAAGAAATAGGCCTCCTTGATAATAGAGGGATGCATAACTAATCTAAACTTCATTAGAGAATCCATACTAGAAGTAGATTGGACTCCAAAATATAGGCATGAGCTCATAGAAGGCTAGAGACGAAGGAAAGCGTTGGAATAAATACACGTCCAAGCACCTTCATATAAAACATGGACATGAAGAGGGAACCCTCCAACATTTCCACTACCATTTGGATATCTCAAAAGCTAGAGATAGGGCATAATGAAAACCCATCGAATCCATTCTTAAGCTATCAATCACAAAGAATTGATACTAGAAGCCATTAATTAATACCAAAGAGCATTGGAGATGTTGACCAAAGACACCAAGGCATGAAACCACCATCATAAAATCTACTACCAATCTATCCACCATACTTGTTTCTCTATCATGCCATCTAGAATGGCCATGAGAGGCCATTCAAGAAACCACTTGTTGAAAACCTAACGCCACTCCACAATCATTCATCATCAACTTATTTTCAATACCAACCTTGTCTCCACTTATTGTTTATTTATCCTCGAATATTCCAAGTAAATTTGTTCTATTTTTTTTTAGCATCTTACATTCATTTCCACAATTATCTCAACTTAGAAAAATAAGTGTTGGGTATATAGACTTATTGTTTGGTATGTGTTATATTTTTTGCATGACTACCCCACTTCTGGCAGGGGTTTGGGGAGTTGTTTTTTCTTCGTTTTTGGTTGTTTTTGGCTAATGTGTGTAATCTAATTCCAGTTTGGTATTTAGGGGTTTGGAGGTTGGTGAATTCCTTATATTGTTTTAAATGGTTGAATTAATACAATGAAAAAAGAAACAAAGAGAGCGGTGAAGCTGGTTTTTCCCTTCGGGGTTTTCAGGGTAAATTTATGTGTACTATGTATGAATGCCATTGTTTATTCTCTATTTTGCTTAAGAATTGTATGCATTGTTACACTTAAAGTCTTAAACATGTTTATAACTTTCAATTACAACTCTAGAATATTCTTGATGTTAATTGAGAAATCCAAAGTGGCATGAATTTGGAAATTCTTGTACCTTTTAATTTGATAGTCAATATTTAATTTTCTAGTGGTTTGTTTAGGACATAAAATGCTTCTATAATAGTTTATCTTTGAAAAATTGCAAGTGTCTCAAAACATTTTTCATTTCAATGTTTCAGTGGTTAGGATATTTAGACACATAGGAGTTAGTTAAGTTAAACTTGGTCTAACATGTCTTTAGGTAAAGTGTGTTTCATTAGTGTGCTTTTGTAATAACTAATCTAATGCTCAAGATTATGTTTTAAATATAAAGTAAATGATGAATCAACTTCTCTTTGATACTAAGAACTCTTAATTTGTTGCTTAACACCTAATTGGTCCATGGTCTCTGCTTTAAAAGCACGAAGGATGTAATGTCCCCATTCAAATAAATCTCAAGAAGGGAAAATTCCACCAATCTACTAGTTTCCTAGGTTGGGGTGGAAACATTAGATTTGGAATAAGGGAACTAATAAACCCAAAATGGAATTTATCTTGACATAAATATATTAAATGGGGCTAAATAAATATTTATGATGAGAAAATAAGATGACACTTGGTCATGGAGACACATTGGTGGCGTGGGACCCACACAAAGCTAGATTCCCCATGCCACATGGCATTCCAATCTCACCCATTCGAATCCAAGGTGGAGTCCACTATTATTGGGGGATTTTGAAGGGCATAATACTTGGCATGACTCAATGAGGTCGAAATGTAGAGGAAGAGTAACTCCTATGGAAGAGGAAGAGGCATTTTGGAGCTAGTGGGACACTTGGGCTAGATTCCCTAGCTTCTATGACACCAATGATGAAAATGCCTATGACATGTATGAAACAATCAGACCTGATGGCTAACATTTGACATACATGACATTTCACGGCTAAAAATAGCCTCCAAGAAGGTGCACAAGGGAGTTAGGGCATCCAAAGAGACACCTATTCGAATTGAGTGAAGGAGGAGGCTAGAATTGGAGGGACAAGTGGCATACATTGGAATCTCTTCCTAATTTGATTTGGCATGAATCTCATGGATGGAATTCGAGCTAAGGAGGTATTTGGAAGTTTATAAAATTCAAGAACAAATAAGGAGAGTAGCTTTTGATCATTTTAAATTTTGCATTTGGAGAGGTGATGATCTCTTTGGAATAGTTATTGAGGCCCCATATATTTGAAATATGATATATATACTCTGTATTTACTTCTCATAATACTTTCAGATCGAAACTCCAAGATATTTCATGTATAAATGCTAAACTATGAATAAATGGTGTCATTTCCCCAATACCTTGTTACTTGCACTTGAAGTGGTATCAAATTTGAATGGTTCAGTCAAAATATGATATAATATTGTTGTATGGAGCACCATTAATATTCTGAAGAAGTTTCATAGTCATTAGAGAAGCATTGGGAGAAATATTCTTAAGTTTCATAACCATTTGTGAAGATTTACTATCATTTCCCCCTATGTTAAAGCTAATATACAAACATCTGATTTATGGAAGTTGTAGAAGCCTATAGAAAATAATTGATGATGAATTGGGGAGATCATTGAATTAATTTATCAGTACCATGTCTCTGTTTTGAAATTTGGGAAGGTATTACAATGTTTGGGAATCCATCTTTGTCCCCTACCCTTGGGGGTTTTGAACCTCGATTTGACTAGTAAAGTTCCCTATTTTTCCCTGATTATAAATGAATGTTGCAGAAGTGTTTTAAGAGTTTAAAAGCATCCATAAGCATCATTTACATGTTTGAATACGTTCCAAACTCCTTCAGACCCAATTCGGAACCATTTGGAGCCATTTGGAAGCAGTTGAGTCAATACTAGTCTAAGGGTCGAATTGGCCAAAAAGTGCAATTTTTCCTAGTGTTTGCAAATGATTAAAAAGGGACACTGCAAGTGGTATCAGAGCATTTTCCTTGCACCTGATGTGGATGACCATTTATTCAGACAAGAAGCCAAATAAATGAGCCCCCACCCTTACAAACTGAAACTGAAAGTGCTTTTGGTGAAGAGGAAGAAGAAGGAGAAGAAGTGTATTCTATTGAAACTATGGCTAGGGATGAGAAGGGAACCTCAGAGGATAAAGAGGAATTTACTAAATTCATGAAAAAATTCTTTGAAGACATGACAAAACAGATCATGAAAGGGTTCGAATTGTTGGCTAGTCAACTTGGAAGCAAAGGAGCAATAACAGGCAATAGTAGTTCTTCTTTCGAGGAAAAGAAGGCAATGGGTGAAATTTTTTTCTCAAGGATAGGACCTCATGATAGACCTAATTAATTTCAGAGTTCAGTAAGGCCTTCTACACCTAAATTTCTTGTGGCCAAAGAAGAACCTAACACCCAATTTGATATATAGGAAGTTGTAAAAGAATGGGAAAAGTTGAGTGAAGATTGTAGAAGGACTCTACCCTTTGAGTAATAATTTAATGTTTCAAACAAAATCAAAATGAGGGAAGGTAATAGGAATACATTTCAGAATAAAGAATTGAATTATTCCATTGGAAAAATTCCCCTTCCCACTTTTGATGGCTCATCTCAAAGTTTTGCAAATACTTGGGTACAAAAACTAGATGTGTATTTTCAGTTGAATCCAATGGTGGAAGAGGATGCTTTAAAAATGGTTATTTTGCATTTCGAAGGAGAAGCCAATGATTGGTGGTTCCATGGTATGAAAACTTTGGGACATGATCAGGTTACAACATATGGATAATTTGTTGATAGGGTATTAGAAAGATTTGAGCAAAAAGACCTAGAATTGCCTTTCAAAGAACTAGCCCAATTGAAGCAAGTTGGAACCCCTGCTGAGTATATGTCGAAATTCCAAAGACTATAAGTCAAGGTGGCTGATATATCTATGGTAAGATTAGTATTTCTCTTTACTTAAGGTTTTGCTGAACCCTTAAAAGGTTTAGTTAAATCCAACAAACCTAATTCATTGAAGGATGCCATGAACTTGGTAAGAGATTTGCAAAATGTGCTACCAATGACAAGGGTTCCCCCCAAGACCAACTTTCCTTGATGCATCCATGGTGGAGACGAGAAAGCTACCTACTGAACCATTCGATGGATTCACAGTCATTATTCCAAGTCACCATACCAGTGCAAAACATGGATTCCAAAGCTACAACTCACCATAGGTAATTACACATTTTTTGATAGCTTTTATGTGGTTGATGTTGCTGATAATAATGTGGTCTTGGGAGTGCAATGGCTGTACTCTATAGGGGAACATACAATGAACTATCAAATCCCTGAAATGAGATTCAAAGATTCGGAAGGAACACAAAGGGTATTGAGAGGAATGCACACCTATCCGAATCAAGTAGTGTCATCCCAAAACATGAAACACAAGAATGAAAAGGTTTTGGGAGAAATTACTCATGGAATGCCACCTGATAAAGGAGGAACAAGTTTGAAGAATCCTAAATTGAGATTGATTGAGGGAAAGAAATCTTGGGTGGGGAGGATTGTAATCTCCCCATTCAAATAAATCTCAAGAAGGGAAAATTGCACCAACCTACTAGTTTCCCAGGTTGGGGTGGAAACATTAGATTTGGAATAAGGGGACTAATAAACCCCAAATGGACTTTATCTTGACATAAATATATTAAATGTGGATAAATAAATATTTATGATGAGAAAACAAGATGGCACTTGGTCATGGAGACACATTGGTGGTGTGGGACCCACACAAAGCTAGATTCCCCATGCCACATGTCATTCCACTCTCACCCATTCGAATCCAAGGTGGAGTCCACTATTATTGGGGGATTTGGAAGGGAATAATACTTGGAATGACTCAATGAGGTCAAAATGTAGAAGAAGAGTAACTCCCATAAAATAGGAAGAGGCATTTTGGAGCTAGTGGGACACTTGGGCTAGATTCCCTAGCTTCTATGGCACCAATGATGAAGATGCCTATGACACTTATGAAAAAATCAGACCTGATGGCTGACATATGACATAAATGACATGTCAGGGCTAAGAATAGCCTCCAAGAAGGTGCACAATGGAGTTAGGGAATCCAAAGAGGCACCTATTCGAATTGAGTGAAGGAGGGGGCTAGAATTGGAGGGATAAGTGGCATACATTGGAATTTCTTCCTAATTTGAGTTGGCATGAATCTCATGGATGATATTCGAGATAAGGATGTATTTGGAAGTTGATAAAAGTCAATAACAAAGAAGGAGAGTAGCTTTTGATCATTTTAAATTTTGCATTTGGAGAGGAGAGCTAGTAGAGTGCTATTCTACTTGCCTTAGCACCAATTTCGAGGGTGAAAGATTCCCGACCTAATTGGAAATTGGAGAGGCCATTCAGAACTTTCATTTGGAGCTACAATGGATTCATTTGTTGCAGGTTGAAGCTATAGGGAATCTAGTGGACACATCTCTTTCATATTTCTTCTACAACCATTCTTCCATTTCTTGTCCTATTCTTGCTCCTTGAGGAGAGGTGCACTTGGTGAGGTGATGATCTATTTGGAATAGTTATTGAGGCCCAATATATTTGTAATATGATATATATACTCTGTATTTACTGCTCAGAAGACTTTCAGATTGAAACTCCAGGATATTTCATGTATAAATGCTAAATTATGAATAAATGGTGTCATTTCCCCAACACCTTGTTACTTGCACTTGAAGTGGTATCAAATTCGAATGGTTAATTCAAAATATGATATAATATTGTTGTATGGAGAACCATTAATATGATGAATAACTTTCATATTCATTAGAGAAGCATTTGGAGTAATATTCTTAAGTTTCATAACCATTTGTGAAGATTTACTATCATTTCCCCTTATGTTAAATCTAATATACAAACATATGATTTATGGAAGTTCCAGAAGCCTATAGAAACTAATTGATGATGAATTGGGGAGATCATTTAAGTCCTTTATTAGTACCATGTCTCTGTTCTGAAATTTTGGAAGGTATTACAGTGTTTGAGAAGCCATCTTTGTCCCCTACCTTTGGGGGTTTTGAACCTCGATTTGACTAGTAAAGTTCCATATTTTCCCCTGATTATAAATGAATGTTGCAGAAGTGTTTTAAGAGTATCCAAGCATCCATAAGCATCATTTACATGTTTGAATATGTTCCAAACTCATTTAGACCCAATTCGGAACCATTTGGAAGCAATTGAGTAAATACTAGTCTAAGGGTCGAATTGGCCAAAAAGTGCAATTTTTCCTAGTGTTTGCAAATTCTTAAAAATGGACACTACAAAGGATCATTCGTTGATGATTTATTGTTGATATAATTTCAAGATAATCTATTTTATTTTTGCATTAATATATTGTTTCAAGTGGTCGTGTTGGTTGGGTCCGTGGACCGTTTCCCTATTTGAGGGTTTTAACCATGTAAACACTGATGTATTGATATTTGATTTATGTATGTGGCTTCATTAAGGTGTTTGAACTGTTTAGATATGCCATTTTTCTCAAACATGGTATCAAATCCCCTATGCATATACATTCTCATTGTTGATTGACGTTCTAATGAGGACTCGTGTCATTACTTGCACACATGAATTTTAGATTGCATTATTCCTAAGCATTTCCAAGCCAAGTGAACTACTTTAATCTGTCCAAAGTGTGATTTCTGTTTACCCAATATATAGTCTTTTATCTCAAATCTATAGGTATACAATCTCATTTTTAAGTTTTCTTAAAACCTCCTTTATGTTATTTTAATTTATCATTTTTGTTTTTTGTATTTACATTACTCAATTACATCATTTTTTATTTGCATATTCTCTTTTCATTGTGCCTCATGTGATCCTTGCAAATTAGAAACATGAGAGAAAGTCTTTTTCAATTTGTGTATGCTCTTTTCCTTACACTTTGTGTGACATTGATAGATAAAAAATAGAGAGGAAAAGTTGCATTTTTTGAGTATACTAATCAAAATCTAACCTTAAACATATAAGATTCCAAAAACCATTTATAATTTTTTTTTTTTTTGGGGGGGTATTTTCTTATTTTTGTGTGTTTTGGTATATGAAGTTGTTTACAAACAAAAAACAAGGGTTCTTGAGGTAAGCATGCACTTCAAAACAAAACCTTTCTCCTTTATAACATTTGATAAGTTGTTTGTAATGGTTCACTTGGTTGGAAGTTACTTTATAGGAATAGAGGTTTTGGCTTTTTTTTTAATTAGTTTTTTTTAAAGTTGATGCAACTTAAGTTATAAAGTAACTTTATTGTAAAGTGCACCTCACTTAAGTTATAAAAGTGAATCACTTAAAATTTTAAAATCACTTTGTTATTTCTTGAAAGTTGTTTTTTTTCATGCAACTTAAGTTATAAAGTAACTTCGTTATAAAAGTGATTCTCAATTATTTTATAAAAATGGGTCACATAAGTTATAAAAGTAACTTATTTGTAAAAATGAGCTAATAGGATTAAGTTAAGAGGATGGATTTTTTTTAATGTTCTTTATAACTTGACAACCTCATCATGCACCCTTCACCATGTGAGCCAACCTCCACCTACCACTTGGAACATTGGTTACCATTTTGAGTTTTGTGTCTTTCTTGAAATGAGCATAAGTTTATAATGTGGAATCCATTTTCAATGCTGTTTTTTTCTTAAACTTCTATTTTTTAAAGCTCTTTGCATCTAAATAGTCAATTTATACTTTTGGGGGCATCTTACTTTCATATTGTAATATGGCCCGTCCAAGGGAAATCTTGTTTACCAATTTAAACTACTTCTCATGGCAATTCCATATGGAGGATTTACTATGAGGCAAAGGACTTTATTGGGTTATCATGGGAATAAAATTGCCCCTCTTTAACCATTAAAAAGAGAAAATTGGGATAATAAAAATGATGAAGCACATGGTTTATTAGGGATGCCAATATATAGGGTATTGAAACCCTATATCTATCTTAGCAAAATATGAAAACTGTGTTTGATAAGGACAATGAGATTCGATCCCAAGTAAAAAATCAGATGATTTATTTGAAACCTAGTGTCTATTGAATTGAGGTTTTTCTATCTAATTTTGAGACAGTTTTACTTACAGAATGTAACAAAAAAGGAAAATGATTAGCTCATCTCTTATTCTTGCTATGCTTGAAAGTGATTATTTTAATTTTGCATCTAATTTTCATGTAATGTACTTAATGCTAGAATTACATAGAAACATAATAGAATGTGATAGAATACTAGTGTTGAACATAAAATAAAAGAATAGATAAAACCTGAGAAAAAACCCTTGCATTAGTGATATCCAAAAGAGAGAGCAATTTTCACTTGCTTCATTGAGGGGCAAACCTCCTATGAGTAGTGATCCAAATACAATAACAATCCTTGATCATATTACACAACCTTATACTCTATATATAGTGCATACATAACAAAACCCTAACTACTTGTGATCCCACTCATGAAGAGATTGACCACCTAATGGGTCTTAATTAACAAAGATAGTTCTTTACATTGAGTAATTATAAACTAACTATATAATAGAACTTATTTAAATAATATAGCCTCGTACAGCAATAACACACTCCTAAGTATCCTCAAAGTAGAGGGGTTAGGGTAGGACCCTCACATGACCTCCCTCTTTGAAAGAAACATTGTCCTGATGGATAGAGATGAGGAAACTACTACAAAATGGCTTATAGTTCCCAAGTAACATCTTATAGATACATATCTTTCCACTAAATGAGAACATCTTGGATAGTGTGATGGTGGTGGAAACACTCTCAGGTGGCAACAAATGTTGATGGCTAGAGCCAAATGGATCCTTCTTCATCGAGTTATGGTAATGTAGTTTGAACTCAATAACTTTTCCCCATACCTTTATTCAAACAAAAACATGAAATACTGGGTGGATCTTGGAGAGTGATAAAAGGGCTACTTTGTAAATCACATGTCCAATTCATTGTATAATATGATATGGGACATAACATTTTGGTGCCAATTTTTGATGACCTTTAGCTTTGAGAGATGTTTGCTTATAGGGATGGAGACAAAGGAACACCTAATACCCTAATTCAAAGGAACATTCTAAGTGATTTTGGTTTACCTATCATTTCATGTGATTGTGAACCAGAGCGAAATTTTCCTTGAGTGGAGAATGGCTTTGCGATTATGAAACATACTATTCACTACATGCACCATTGAGGTCCCTAGTACATATGAAACCACTAAAGGTGGTTGCTAGCCATCTATTTCTTTGCATGAGGTCATTTTATAACATCATGATAAGTGGTATTATATCACCATTTGTCTAGACGTAAGTTGGTAACCACTACACCCATGAGAGTTTATTTTCAGGGGAAAAAACATCTCAAATAGGTTTCTAGACACTTGTTGATTGCTTCAGTTTGGTCATCTGTTTGAGGATTAGAATTTGTGCTCATTTGCAACAGGGTTTCTTGTAGTTTGAACAAATCTTGCCAAAATTTGCTGGTGAATGTGGGATCCCTATTAGACACAATGGAAGGGGCGTACCATTGAGCCTACAAATTTGATCTAGAAAAACTTGGGAAACAATTGCTAGTGTGAAGGAGTGTTGTAGGGTATAAAATTGAGCATATTTGGGAATTTGATCAACTATTACCACGATGAATGATTTGTTTCCTACTGTTAGAAGACCTACTATAAAATCCATGAATATGTTTGTCTAAATAGTAGTTGGTATTGGCAATGGATACAATGCCCCTAGAATATTCACTGTCTCACCCTTATTCCTTTGACACATGTCACGTTCAATCACAAATGTATGTATATCCTTTTTCATTCCCTCCCAAAAGAAATATCACCTAGTGCACTCATAGGTTTTCTAAAATATTGAATCAACTACTTTAAGAGATGACTGCAACTCTTCTAGAAGATTCCATTGTTTCAAAGTTGAATTTGGTACCATAAAAAGTGTCATTTATACCACAATGTATCTTGTTGCTAGTTGTATCCTTTGGGACGATTGGAGTCATTTTGAAATAGTTTGATGAGATGAGACACCTCATCATAGGTCAACTACTCTTTTCATACTTCTACTAACCATTCTTGTACTAGCGAGGATAAATCAAATAGAGATCCATATACTTCATATTTCTTGGACAAGGTAGCTATCATGACATTGATTTTTCCCTTTTTGTAGATGATATCATAATCATACCCCAACATATTTGTGACCCACTTGTGCTACTCCAAAGACGACAACGTCTTAATCCTAAAAAATACTTCAAACTGTGATGATCCATTTTGATATGAAAGTATCTTCCAATGATATAGGGGCACCCAAATTTTGACTACATGAAGGATGGACATCATTTATTTCTCATATGTGGATTTACCTAAATTCCAACCACACAATTGTTTACTAGTGAAGACCAAGGGGAACCCTTCTTGCATGGGTATTGTTCCCAGACCTTGACCAAGCGTGTCACATCATAGTACACAAATATTTGTGAAATTAGGTACTGGGAAGATCAAAATGGTACACATAACTTATTTTAAAGCTAAAAAGAACCGATTTGTGGCATCAGTCCAAACAAATAAATTCTTTTTTAGAAATGATATTAAAGGTTCAACAATATTCCCATAATTCTACATAAAATTTCTATAGTAACTTATGAGTCCTAGGAATCCACATAATATTTTCAGTGTTTAGGATTGTGGCCAATCTTAGATAGCCTCAAATTTCTTGGAATCCACTCACACACCATGTTGTCTAACAATGTGACCCAAGTATTTTACCTTGAAAGAAAAAAAAGTGAATTTGGATTGCTTGAGAAATAACTCATTGTCCTCGAGTAGTTGTAGTACTTTATCAACAAGTTCCAAATGTGCTTGCCAATTTGTACTATAAATCAAGACATCATCAAAGAATACCAATAGAAAGTAGTGTAGGAAGGGTCTAAAGATCTTGTTCATGAAACTCTAGAAGGGGGATGGGGCATTGCAAAGTCCAAAGAGCATCAATAGAAACTCAAAATGGCCTTCATATGTGTGGAAAAAGTCTTGGGGATGCCAACTTCCTTCCTTCTAATTTGTTGGCGTCTAAAGTGAAGGTCGAGTTTGGTGAAGAGTTCTAGGAGGTCATCAATCACTGGAATTGGGGATATTTCCTTTATTGTCATCTTATTGAGGTCACTAAATTTTGGGCATGTGCACCATTTTTTTTATTTTTATTTTTATTTATTTTATTTATTTATTTTTTTCAGTACCATGACTGTTGGGCACCATTTTTCACCTATTTTGCCATCTAAATGCCTTCTAGTTTTCTCCATAAACCTTCATACTTGATCCATAAAACTTTAATTTCATCCACAAAACTTTGGTCAAAGGTATAAATGTCGTTGCTTCTTAATAAATTGAATTATGAGATTTTTAAGGCATTTAAATTAAGATTTTATTCAAAATTACAGGATTTGCTAACTTCCCGTAATTTCTCCCAGGTTGGATACTTGTAGGCTAGCTGGACACAAACTGAAGAGTGGAAGAAGATCCTCGATGTCCAAGGATGGTTAAACTTCTAACAAACTTGTGGTATGTTTCTCACAGGTGGCGAGTCAATGCTGGTCAACGATGACTACCTGTGCAGTCATCTAGCATAAAAACAGGGCAGTTCGATTTTCTAGCGATCTAGCCTATGTTCTTGGAGATGATGGGCGATTTTGAATATAGGAAGATTGTTATTTCCGATGTCATCATTAATTATCCATAGATATAGCGTTTTAGTTCAGAAACGAGTTGTATAACTATTTGTTTTGAAAGAGGAAAACGCTCTGGATGATAGACATATATTTTTGAATTAAGAATCTGAGAATTTCTGGGAATTTCACTCCGTATGAACTGTGCTTGGATAATGAAGTGATTGAGTATTAAAAGCTTGTGAATCTTTCCTGCGTGTGTGTGAGTGGAGCATTGGAGGGCCCCCATTGCCGAACCTACACACATACTTTTCCTTACTGCATATTAGTATGATTAAAGGTATTCAGTAGAGTTGTTTTTCAATAGATAATTCATGCATTATAGTTCGAGTTAAATTATATCTGCACAGAATCCATTATAGCATAGGGTTATGAGTTTTATTCAGGATTGAATGGTTAAACGTTGCAGGAGTAGTTTCGATTTCATTTCCAAAGCTTGATATCAAGACTGTTGAGAATAGCTGGACACTGTGAATCATTTTTCTTGTAAAAGAAATCAGTAGTTGATTATTTCCAATAGTAAACATATTGAGCATTGTAATTCACTTGTTAAAAATCTAAGTTTCTATTTGATTTTAGTTACAGAATGTTTCATGAACGAATTGCTAAGTAGATTAGAAAACCAAATGAAGTTAATTTTGTAAGGAGGATTTTGTGTTTCTCATCGTCAGCATTCTAGCATCTTTTAGGTTTATTTTATGAGCAACTGGATTCTTGACTAAGTCTAGGACTGATCCCTATATTTGGGATATGCCTCTAAGTTTTACAAACTCCGGATTGATTTAAACTGAAGGTCTAGTTTACACCTGTAGATTGGAACCCTACATTTTGGCGCCGTTTTCGGGGAGGCATTCTAGAAGCAGACTTAAGAAACTTAGTTCTCATATTAAAAAAAAATAATTCAAAAACACAGAGTAGGTTTTAGTTTTATGTCAAGACAAAGAGACGAAAAAGGAAGATTTATCAAAACCCCCCCAAAAATAGAAGTAACAAGAACTTCTTTAACTGATAAAAAAGGATTCATTACAACTGTTGATACTTTTGAAATGACTGAAGAGGAAACATCTAATAAAGGAGGACTCACCTTCGAGCAACGTAGGGAATACGAACGTAGGATGGAGATTGAAAATCAGCGTAGAGAAATGGCTGAAGAAGAAACATTAAAAGGGCCAACTACAGAACAATGAAGGGAGTATGAGAGAAGGTTAGAGATTGAAAATAAACTAAGACAAGAGAGAAGGGAAGAAGAGACAAGGTATGAAAGGTATGAAAGAGAAAAATAAGATCAGGAAGCCACCTTTAAATTCCCCATCTTGGACACTAGCATCATCCTAGGGGAAGAGGCATGGATGAAAAATATTCCACCATCTATTCGACCAAATTTCTATGGCATGACTTCTGAAGATCCAAATTCTTTCTTATTTGAATTTGATATCTTATGTCATACCTATGGATATATTGATGACGCCCACAGACTTCGTCTCTTCCCTGCCACTCTTAAAGAAGCTACCTTGAAATGGCTCATGGGATTAGGAGAGCATTCTATAACTAGCTGGGATGAGATGAGGAAAATTTTTCTTAGGAAATATCAGGCATATTGTAGATCAAAAGATTTAAAAGATGATATTTTTAGGATGTCTCAGTAGGAGGATGAAAGCTTGGAAGAGTATCTAGAAAGATTCTCATACAACTTGTAGAAATCCAAATACAATTCCTTGACACTTGAGATCACTCGGACAATCTTTTTGAAAGGAATAAGAGAAGAATACCTTGATATTTTGAATGTTATGGGCAAAGGTGACATCTCCTATTTACCCTTTGATGAGATTCAATACTTATGTCAGAAGTATTCAAGGGGAAAGGCCAGAAATGGGAAGAGGGATGTAACTTCCAAAGTAACAAAATCTGCGACTAGTGGCATATCCAGAGCTGAACTTGGGAACTTGTTGGAAGATTTTAAGACTGATTTATTGAGTACCTTGGGAACATAGGTCGAAACATCAAAAACCAAGAAAAGACAAGAACAACAAGACCAACAAGACCAACAAGATCAAGCCCTGTCTATTTTCTGCCCTAAATGTAGAAAGAAACATCCATTAAGAGAATTCCCTCTAAATACTGTTCAAATTTGTGGCTTATGTACTGAAAATCATAAAACTGATGATTGCCCCAGATTGAAAGAATTGCAGGCAGCCCGAATGGAGGATAATCAAAGCATGGAGCCTCTCTATTTTATGGGACAACGAAGACCTTGGCAGCCACGATTTTCAGGTATGTCTCAAGATCCTATGCAGCAGTTTCATTCAAATTATCAAACCCCTGTTCAAAATTCATGGAGTGCACCCATGCCCTGGCAAACTTGGTCTCCTTAACAATAACAACCAGCCTAACATGCTCCAAATTGGCGAGGGTATACTCATGGTAACCAGACATACCAACAGGCTTACCCACAGCCTTATCAACAACCTTTTGCATATCCCCAATACCAGTAGACTCAAGCCCCATTTTTCCAACAACCCAATCTTGCTCCCCAACTAGGCCAACAACCTCAACAGCTTCAATTGCCATCCAACCAACCTCCACCTCGACCAACACAATTTCCAGCACAGCCAATACCAAATCTGAATAATAAAATGGATAAACCTATGTATAATGTTGATGAAGGAATGGCACTCCCCTACTCAATCCTCCCACTTCAAAATATCAACTTAAGATCTGGAAAAACTTTACAAAAAGAATCTCCTGTTATTCTAGAAGAACAAGCAGAAAATGAGAAATCTCCAAAAAAATCAAATATAGAAAAGTCATAGTCAGAAAAACACAGTAAAAAAGGGAAAACATTAGTACCTCACATACCTCCCTTTTCAGAGAGGTTGGTCAAGGAAAAACTTTCAATTTCCCTACCTGATTTTGATGTTTTGAATGAGTTAACCAATGTATGTGTCAAAATTCCCCCACTGCAGGCTATAAAGGATATTCCAATCTATACGAAAGTAGTTAGGGAATTATGTCTCAATAAGAGAAGAAAGGATCCACCAACAATTCATGTGGTAGGAAAATTAGCAGGATTAATGTCTAACACTGTTTTTATTGAGAAATACATTGATCTAGGAATCCCAATGGTCACAATAAATGTCAACAATTTTTCAATTCCAAAAACACTGATTGACTTAGGTACTGCTATCAATGTCATGACACTAGAAACAATGGAATATCTACACTTGAAAAATCTCAGACCAACCACTACAGTTTTAGAACTAGCTGACAGGTCTAAAATTACACTTGAAGGGATCTTAGAAGATATCATCATTTCTTTAGATTCCTGGGAGTATCCTGTAGATTTCATAGTGCTGCAACCAAAGTCTAATTTAGGAGGGCATCCATTGATTCTTGGCAGACCCTGGTTGGAAACAACTGATGCTTTTATAGGGTATAGGTCAGGAAGCATGCTCATTTCACATGGGACAAAGAGAAAACAAATCACACTTTATCCTTCTGCCCAACGACCTTTTGTATCAGATCAGTTATCATGGATTAATGAGACCAAAGAACAGGAAGAAGAAAAAATTCAGCCTGTCCTAAGTATCAATCAGTTCTTTGATTTTCAAGAAGAAAAAAACGAGGATTTGCTAGATTACTTCATTGCTGAACCTGATATTTCTAAGGAATTAAGAGACATGCAGTATGCTATCGCAAATCAAGTTTTGGGACAAAATTTTCAGGAAACTTGCACAGTACATTCTTTAGCATTAGCACTTCATGATATTTTTAGTGTTCATTCAATCACTGATGTCCAAAGCAAAACAGTTGAAATCAGTCCAGGAAAACACTTGAATATCAGTGCACATCTTACCACATCACAGGAAGAACAGTTGATTTCCTTACTGAATAAATATTCTCATGCATTTGCTTGGGAATACACTGATATGCCTGGCATTCATCACGAAACATGCACTCACCACATTTACACAGATGATAAAATCAGACCTCTCAGACAACCTCAACATAGAATGAACCCCATACTAAAAGAGATAGTTAAGGAAGAATTGCAGAAGTTATTAAAGGTAGGATTTATCTACCCTATCTCTGACAGCCAATGGGTTTCTCCCTTAGTTGTTGTTCTTAAGAAAAATGGAAAATGGCGGATATGTGTAGATTACAGAGAGTTAAACAAGGCAACACTAAAAGATTATTTCCCATTGCCATTTATTGATCAAGTGCTAGATGCCCTAGCTGGGAAGAAATATTTTTCATTTCTAGATGGTTTCAGTGGGTATAATTAAATTAGCATTGCAAAAGAGGACCAGGACAAAACTGCTTTTACATGTCCCTGGGGCACATATGCCTACAAGGTTTTACCTTTTGGCTTATGTAACGCCCCAACTACCTTTCAGAGAGCAGTCTTGGCCATTTTTGTAGATCTCATTCATGAATGTGTTGAAGTCTATATGGACGATTTTTCTGTGCATGGAAATGCCTTTGAAGATTCCTTATCAAACTTGGAGAAAATTTTAAAAAGGTGTGTTCAATCAAATCTTTCCCTTAGCAATGAAAAGTGTTTTATGATGATGACTAAAGGGATCGTTTTAGGACATCACATTTCTTCATCCGGAATAAAAGTAGATCCTGCCAAAATTCACATCATTTAAATCTATCTGAACCAACCACTCAAACAGACGTGAGAAGCTTTCTAGGGTATGCAGGCTATTATCGTAGATTTATTGAAAATTTCAATAAGATAGCTCTTCCATTGTTTAAATTACTTTCAAAGGATGTCCATTTCAAATGGGATACTAACTATCAATCTGCATTTCAGACACTTAAAGAGAAGCTCTCAACTGCTCCCATTCTAAGGGGACCAAATTGGACATTGCCCTTCCATATTTCTACTGATGCATCCGATACTGCAATAGGGGCCTCTTTGGGACAAAAAGAGCATACTATGACTTATGCTATTTATTTTATTAGCAAAAATCTAACACCTGCAGAATTGAATTATACAGTCACTGAAAAGGAGATGTTGGCAGTAGTTCATGCTGTGAACAAATTCCGGCATTACATTACTGGCTACGAAATTTTTGTCCACACAGATCATTCCGCTTTGCGATATTTGATGAATAATTCTATTACTAATGGCAGGATAACCATATGGTTACTATTAATGCAGGAATTCAATATCATTGTTTTAGACCGGCCTGGACGAGAAAATCAAGTGGCAGATTTCCTGTCTCACTTACACAATTCTGGTGAGGTTGTTCCTGTTTTAGATAGTTTCCTTGATGAACACTTGTTTGTGATTTCGGTTATCACTCCTTGGTATGCTGATATCACCAACTATTTATCATCAAGACAACTACCTCCATCTATGTCATCCAAAGAAAAGAAAAAGATTATTAAACAAAGTGCTAGACACATATGGGTCAATGGCGATCTCTTTTACATAGGATATGATCTAATTATTAGGAGATGTGTACGACAAGATGAAGTTTTAGATATTTTGAAAGCATGTCATGATGAACCATGTGGTGGCCATTTTGCAGAGAAAAGAACAACATACAAGATACTCAATTTGGGGTATTACTGGCCTTCTATTTTCAAGGATTCTAAGAAGTATGTTAGGAGTTGTGATACTTGTCAACGGATGGGACAGCCAGTACGATCTGATGAAATGCCACTCCAGCCACAAATCCTCATAGAACCATTTGAAAAATGGGCTCTGATTTCATTGGTCAAATCAATCCACCATCACAAGGAAAGAAGTACATTTTGGTATGTACCGAATATGTTACAAAGTGGGTGGAAGCCAAACCATTACCAAGAGCCACAAAAAAAATAGTGGTAAACTTTCTTTTTGAAGAGATATTTGTCAGATTTGGGGTTCCTAGAGAGATTGTCACTGATCAGGGTGCACAGTTTACTTCTAAACTGGTGTAGGAGATAGTAGCAAAGTACAAAATTAAGCACAGAAAATCTGCACCTTACCATCCACAAGCCAATGGCCAAGTGGAGTCTACAAACAAAAATTTGGAAGGAATCATCACCAAAACTATCCAGATGCATAGAAAGGATTGGTCAGCTAAGCTTACTGAAGCTTTATGGGCATATAGAATCACTTGGAAAAACAGTACTGGTTTTTCACCCTATCAGTTAGTTTATGGTAAGCAAGTCCTGTTGCCGATAGAATTTCAAATTCATACCTTTAATTTAGTAGTAGATTTGGGGATGAATCTTTTTGAAGCACATCAAGAAAGGATACTACAATTGAATCAATTAGATGAGATGCGACAGGATGCAGTAGAACACAATATTTTGGTACAGCAACAGAGAGCCCAATGGCATGACAAGTTTATCAAAAAGAAACAATTTCACATCGGTGATTGGGCCTTATTGTTTGATTCAAAGTTAAAAGACTTCAAAGCCAAGTTCACAACTCATTGGCTTGGTCCATATGAGATTGCAGAGGTATATGACAATGGCTCAGTCAAACTCCAAACAATCGATGATGAAGCACATACATTTGTGGTCAATGGCCATCGGCTAAAACTCTACACCAAGCCTATCAACAAAGAAGATTTCATACAGCAGATTTCACAACAAAGGGAGATGGAAGTGCTGGATAAACACATTGGTGTTTCTCCTTCATTTCCTTCTTAGCCATTTTCTGATTCAATTAAAAAAAGAAAAAAAAGGAAAAAAAATATAGAAAAAAACAAAAGAGGGAGTTTAGTTGTGAAAACCAGGCAACTGGCACAACATAAACTCGAATTTTCCTTGGAAAACCAAGTTTACTTGGCCATTGAAAATTCACAAAAACATTTTTACTTTCCAGCATCAGTTCTTTCATGGCTCATAAGCAGTTTTTTTTAGTTTCTATCAGCAAAATAAAACTTTTTGTTTGACTTGAGGACAAGTCAATAAGTAGGCCTGGGGGGATAAGCATGCATGAAGCTTTATTTCACAGATCTCAATCTTAGCAGAGGGACCTGACTTCTAGTCTTGCAGAAGGAATCTAAGACATTGCATCAGAAGACAACAGAAGGGACCTGAAAAGAAGTACATTTTTATTGAAATTTTCACACAGGGACCTGAGATGGCAGACATTTTTTAAAAGAGAAGACATAAGAAGGACATGTAACAAATTGTAAATTTTCTTCTCACATCAAATGGCAAGAACAACACAAAGGGATATCAAGCAAAGTCTGCAAGCAGAAAAGCTACATCAAATGGAAAGAACAACACAAAGGGATATCAAGCAAAGTCTGTAAGGATTTTAATTTTTATGCTTTAAAAGTTGCATGGTTCTTTGTTTTTAAGTAATGACATATCTACCTATCCTCAGAAGCTTGACTGTCTACTCTATCACCTTCACAATCCATGCCAGCATCCCATTCACTTCTCATTATCCTACCGTAGGTGTCAAAATGGTGGTCAGAATCAATCTCAGAAGCAAATTTTCAATTGATCAAAACCTAAACTGCATTCTACAAACTTGCATTCTATAGGACGAGAAATGATTTTTTTTTCAAGAAAACAATGGAATTCAAATGTTTTTTTCATATTATATACTCCAGGACAAAGATACTAGTGCATTATGCATTAAGTTAAAAAACAATATATGGAATATATAAGATGGATCATAGAACATTGGTCAAGTGGCAGGTTAGCAATGAATCAAGTGGCATTTTCAGATAATTATTACAAAAAAACGTGGGAATCATAGTTGTATGCTCCCACGAAAATATTCATGTGCATAGAAAATCGCACTGCCAAGTTTTATGACACTGGGATTGTATATCAGAATGGTCATTATGCTTTGATCATTTCCCAAGCGTCACTCTTCCACCTGCAGACCTGATTGCTGTACATTGCAAAAGCGTATAGGGATAATACTTCACAGTGAGGGAAAAGAAGACATGTATCACATAGGAAGGGTGCGGGCACTGTTTTCTGAAGGATGCATATGCACAGGAAAAATCGTGAAGTAAAAACTCCTGAGGAAAGGTAAAACTTGAACTTTTTCCAAAATAATTTGCCAGATCAATAGCAATCCAAGTTTCAGAGAACCGTTTTGAAATAGGAAAACATTTACATAACCGATTGCAAAGCTAGGGTTTTTTGCTTCATACTTCTTTTCCTGTTAAAATTGCAAAATGGTATCCAGGTTGGAACCATAGAAATTCGATCCCATTGTTATTCATGAGAAATGTATGGAAATTTTTGAGAGGAAGCAGTGGGTGTCTTTTTTTGAAAAGTTTGATGGGCACAATGATAATGTTAGCCTAGCCTTTGCTGGCTCATTTGATGGAGAGAGGGCTACAGTAGGAAATTTGAATTTCATACTGTCTGAAGATATTTTGGCACAGATCATTGGCTTACCACAACAGGGAGAGAGATTCTTTAAAACAAAACAATTCAAGGAGAAGGCATGGACACCCTTTCTATGCAGGTAAAGGGCAGGTTCAGTGAAATGGAAGAAGGGAGTACCAAGGAGTTGGTTGGTTCATCCCTGGGATGAAATAGTATATATCATCCAAAGATTCATCACCTGTTAAGGGAGATTTAGCATTGTATATATTTACCACATCAAGATATTGCAACATCTGAGGGGTGATTGTGAGATTAACATGCCCCATTTTTTATTACAAAGCCTTTCCAAGATGGCTAATGCTTTTCAAAAGTGTGAAAAAGATAAGCTAACAAGACTTTTCCATTGTGGGCTCATCAAAATAATCATCACATATGAGTTACAGAAGCAAAACTTGACATGGCAAGAATTTATAATTCATAATCAGTTTGAAGAGCTAGAAGAGCTACCTGAAGAAAGCTTGAAAGAAGACAAACTGTTGATGATAACATACCCCAAGGATGAAGAACAGAACCCTGAAGCAACAAGCTCAAAACTGCTTAAGGGGAAAAAGAAAAAAAAGGTGTTGATGATCACAGATGATGAAGATAACTCTGAGGCAGCAAGCTCAAAACAACCTCAGAGAAGAATAAGAACCAGGAGCATGATGAAAGAAGAAAGAAGTTCCAAAAGCAAGATCAAATCTTCACCACTCATGAGAAGAGGCCAAGGAAACATCAGCAAGATCGAAATAAGTTAGCACTAGAAGAGGATGATGAAAGCCACCAAAAACAGTATGAATACATACAATCCTTGGAAAGTCAAGAAGAAGGTCCAACAGGTGAGATAGGGCAAGTCCATGAAGAAAAAGATACCCAAGAAACTGAAAAGATTTCAGATAAAGTGATAAAGCAAACTAAAAAAATTAATCTTTTCTTTGATCAACAAGAAAAAGAAGAGAAAAACCATCCAGGACAGGAAATTTTAGATGATCAAGCTTCTCCTTTCTTGGAGCAACAAACTATAGAAAAAGAAAAGAAGGGAGATTCAGTGCAAGAGAATGAAGAATTGGGGATGGACACTAATTCTGAGCAGTCTTCAATGAAGATGGAAAAGAATAAAACTTCCAAAACCAGTAAAAAGATTAAAAAATTGAAAATGGAAGTAAGAGAATTAGAACTGAAGAATGAAAAGTTAAAAGAAAAGAATAGGAAGCTTAAAGTTCAAAGGACACGAATATCCAAGCATGCATATAAATGGCATAAACAAAAGAAGACTTACCAGACCAAGTATGAAAAGCTGAAAGTCCTTTATGCAGCTCGAACTTCTATAGATGCATCATCTCAGACAGGAGGTACATCAGAGGATTAGAAGTAGAGGTTCAACAACAAAATTTTGTTCAGGATATAAGCAGGGTCAAATTTTTGGAAATACTTTTTTGTGCATGAGGACATGCAACAACTTCCTCTTGGGGGAGATGTTGGGCACCATTTTCCACCTATTTTGCCATCTAAATACCTTCCAGTTTTCTCCATAAACCTTCATACTTGATCCCTAAAACCTTAATTTCATCCACAAAACTTTGGTCAAAGGTATAAATGTTGTTGCTTCTTAATAAATTGAATTATGAGATTTTTAAGGCATTTAAATTAAGATTTTATTCAAAATTACAGGATTTGCTAACTTCCCGTAATTTCTCCCAAGTTGGATACTTGCAGGCCAGCTGGGCACAAACTGAAGAGTGGAAGAAGATCCTCGATGTCCAAGGATGGTTAAACTTCTAACAAACTTGTGGTATGTTTCTCATAGGTGGCGAGTCAATGCTGGTCAACGATGACCACCTGTGCAGTCATTTGGCATAAAAACAGGGCAGTTCTATTTTCTAGCGATCTAGCCTATTTTCTTGGAGATGATGGGCGATTTCGAATATAGGAAGATTGCTATTTCCGATGTCATCATTAATTTTCCATAGATATAGCGTTTCAGTTCAAAAATGAGTTGTATAACTACTTGTTTTGAAAGAGGAAAATGCTCTGGATGATAGACATATATTTTTGAATTAAGAATCTGAGAATTTCTGGGAATTTCACTGTGTATGCACTGTGCTTGGATAATGAAGTGATTGAGTATTAAAATCTTGTGAATCTTTCCTGCGTGTGTGTGAGTGGAGCATTGGAGGGCCCTCATTGCCGAACCTGCACACATACTTTTCCTTACTGTGTATTAGTATGATTAAAGGTATTTAGTAGAGTTGTTTTTCAATAGATAATTCATGCATTATAGTTCGAGTTAAATTATATCTGCACATAATCCATTATAGCATAGGGTTATGAGTTTTATTCAGGATTGAATGGTTAAACGTTGCAGTAGTAGTTTCGATTTCATTTCCAAATCTTGATATCAAGACTGTTGAGAATAGCTGGACACTGTGAATCATTTTTCTTGTAAAAGAAATCAGTAGTTGATTATTTCCAACAGTAAACATATTGAGCATTGTAATTCACTTGTTAAAAATCTAAGTTTCTATTTGATTTTAATTATAGAATGTTTCATGAACGAATTGCTGAGTAGATTAGAAAACCAAACGAAGTTAATTCTGTAAGGAGGATTTTGTGTTTCTCATCGTCAACATTCTAGCATCTTTTAGGTTTATTTTATGAGCAACTGGATTCTCGACTAAGTCTAGGACTGATCCCTATATTTGGGATATGCCTCTAAGTTTTACAAACTCCAACTTGATTTAAACTGAAGGTCTAGTTTACACCTGTAGATTGGAACCCTACAATGACCACAAATGATAAATAAGGGCTACTACTAGGACATATAACACCTGCCCAACAATTCATGAATGATTTTTCAATTTCTTTCTTTTGTCCAAAAATGGTGTCTATAAGGATGCACATTTGGTGGTAAACTACCCAGAATCAACAAAATACCATGATCATGCTCTTCCCATGAAGGGGATAAACCAATTATTGTCTCATATACTTGATGATGTTTGTTCAAAACCTACTACAATTCAAGGTGGATTTCTTGCGTAGGACTATTCATATCTTGTATGCCATTTAATTAGGTAAAAATGCCATAGTAGACCCTAATTAATAACTTCTCCATACAATGAGAGTTGATGATTACAAAGGGTCCCAATTGAAGCCCTTTGAGGGCATGTTTATGAGCCTCTTTAGTAAATATAATGTATAATTCCTTGAAATCCATGGTGACTAGCCCTAAGGTGCACAACCATTCTTCCCACAAAATTTTATCACAACCATTCAATGAACATATGATTTTTGATTTAATAGTCCGTTGATTGGAGTCTCACATTTTGATGTTTGCCTCCACATTTCATCGCACCTCCATTGACAATCATAATTTGTATATTATGCACTAGGTGAAAATCTCCCTCCTTTGAAGATTCCTCCCTAGGTATCTCTATGTATGGTACATTCCACTGGTTATCATCTAGGAGGAAGTGAGGTGCTAGCGGATTGAGTTGTTTTCATAATCCTTAAAGGGACCATTATGTTTTGTAGGGTTCTGACTGATTCCTAAAGTGTGGAAATCTGTTCATCTTATTGGGAAATGATGGTGTTGAATTTTCTTTAAGCATCAAGTACTAATCATCCAGCCTTCCAAAGTCTCTTATTGAACATGGTGTTAGAGTTAGTCAACATGGTGTATGCAAGTAACCCCAAAAAATGTTACTAGGGAGTGAGACCATGACGATTAAAACATAACAAGTAGTCTTTTGAGATAGGTCTATTGTAAGGTACAACTAGGATACATATATATATATATATATATATATATTCTTAGTACTACTCTTGTTTGATTAATGCTATGATGATGAAATTCCCAAATTATCGATATTCCAAATTATGTAGGATTTTTGGGCATGTTTAGTAGAGGTTAGGGTTTTCCAAATTATTAATACTCCAATTGATGTTGGAATTTCATACCTATTGTTATTAGTCAAAATGGCACTTCTCCGTCCGTGACTACATTGCTTTGTTGGTCACACAAAAGGACCTTATGGATGGAAGATCTTATTTGATCATAGATGCTTTGGCCCAGACCTTGCAATATTCTCCTTAAAATAACTATTTTTTGTGACATATTTTGAGATATAACTGCAATTCTCCTATCAGCAAACTCGCGGGTTAACCGCAACAGTCTATATTGACAACCCGTGGGTAACACCTAAAAAGATGCACCCCCATGTTGTTGGACACTATACTTGCAACTCACTCGCTAGTGGTCAAGAGACACACTCGCGGGTATCTCTAAATCACAAGAAAAAATATTAAAAGATGATTAGAGATTAGTTATGGCAGTTATGCTAACTACCATAACCTCCCTAACCAATTACCTTTCGAGTCTATCCTCTCAGCCTCTCTATAAATACAAGGAGAGGGCCTTGAGAAAGGGGGAACCAATTTTGATAAGGAAATGTTGGAGAAAATTCCACTGAAGGAAGAGTTGTAGGAGCCTAGGGTCAGGTTTCAACAGTGCCAGTTGCAGTACAGGTTTAGTTGATTGCCTTTAATGCAAATAATGCAGAGATTTTCCTTCCCATAAAGATTTGTCCATTGTATGAATTTATGTCATTGAATCTTTCATATCTCTTAATATATGAGTTTCATGTTAAGCATTTATTTCTATTTGGTCAAAAAATATTTGAGAAGGGTATATGTTTTATTGCAGGTAATCCATCTGAAGCAGTGGAGCAGGAGATTAAAGTTTGAAGCATGGATGAGAAGCCAATTATTCAGGTATTCATTTTGACTTTATATCATAGTTCTTTTCCATTGAAAGAAGTATTGCATGCTACACCTATTTACTATTCTATCTCTGTAACTCAATTACACGTACGTTGATGATCTCTTGAATTCCCTATCATAGGTATATTTACCGCACAACAGAACTTGCAACTCCGCTGGGGAATTCTTGTTATTGCTATGGGAATCCTAGGGTAGTTTCATTATTCCTATAGGTCTCTGGGCGAGTTTATAGGGTGTCTGTACCCCTTTTAGTGACTCAGAACTGGTCTTGCTTGAGTTTTATTTCATTTTTTGATTTTTATCAGAGCAGACCCGCGAGTTGTACTTAGTTACAGTCGTGGATTTTTCCATGTACTCGCGAGTTGCTTACTTCTAGACGCGCGGGTTACCTGCATGGTGCTGCACTAACAGTCGCAATTTTTCCTAAGTTTTTAGGTTTTTATCCTAGGGTTTGAGCTTGAGGTCCGTGCTTTGTTAATGAAAGCATTCTCTGTTAATTTTTAGACCATTTATACCTGTCTGTGGGTTTACACTGAGTTTTCTTGGCTCTTTTTGAGATTTATTTGGTTTCTTTGGTTTGCTTGTTGAATGTACCTAGGTCTTTCAAATCCATTTTTGTGTTTGGTTGATGCTTGGATATTTCCTTTTATGGTCACTGGTTTGTGGAAGACCAGTCTGATATATTGTTTGATTCTATGCTTTATCTTTTATGTCAATTGATTACATAGTGTCTCTTTACCGAACTTAGTTACTTCTTGCTTCCTAGAAGAAACGTTTTTGGGTTTTTTATCTTCATATTATTTTGAGGGTAGATTTCTGAGTTTTATAGGTCTAAGTACATTCATTTATACTTACATTTTTTAGTGTTCTTGTCTTGTTTATGCTGATTTTCCATTTCTTTCATTAAAGAGAAAACCAAAAGAGCAAGTACTTTCTTTAAGTAAGAGCATTCCTTTTTTTTCTAGATTTTAGTTGTATATGCTAACTCTTTGAAAAAATAAAAAACAGTTTTAAATTTTAGGTTTACTTTCCAAGTTTTTAATTTTGAAAGATAAGCAAAAAGTAATTTGTGAAAATAATTTGCATTTTATACACTTTCCTTTTTTAGTTGTAACCATCTTGCACACAATCACTCCTTTCTGAGTAAGTAAAATCCCTAAAAAGAACATTTTAAGTTAAAATCTATTAGTAACTTTTATTTCTAGGGAACACACACCAACTAGCTTAGGCTAGGGTTTTGGATAACATCATCTTAAACTATACAAAACCATTTTTAAATCAAAATCGTAGTGAACTAACTTTAATTAAATCCACCTTTGTGGAAGGTGTGCTAAGAAGCTCCACTCAAACCAGAGTTAAGCATGACGTTGTGTGAGGTTGATTAGTTGGGGATACCCCCTCGCTTCTTAATCGAGCATCTACCAGGACTGATACGCATACGGGGATCCACTAGTACCTTGTGTTCTCTTGGATTTCGGGCTTAGTTACCTGCCCATGCATGTTAGTTCGACCTGCGACTGTCCCCCCAAACTCTTTTTGCATTGATGGTAGCCTTAGTATATTGACCAATAGGAGTCTACACAGGTGAGAGTGAAAGGATACTTTCACTTCACTTAGGACAAATCTGGGCGAAAATCCTCTTTAGCTCTTTGGGAAGGTGGTTGGGTGATTCCAACACTTGGCACCATCGTGACTATACCATGGACCCCAGATAATTGTTCTTCATTACTCCACTGGCTTGTTTTGGGCCCTAATCATCCCATAATTCCCTTTGGGAGACTACCCGTGTGCTTGGTTTGGATCACTATAGGAAATTTTGTAGCGGTGTGTTGTGTGTTTATCGTTGTTCTAGTGGCCCCTAGGTTTATTGCATAGAATATTTTTGTTGTAATTGTGGAGGACCAACCTCCTCGTAGGTCAAGAAGGTTGAGAAACCTTCCTCCTGTTAAATTTTGAGCATTAATTCACAATACTCTAGGATCTTTACTAAGAGAATAACATATACAGTATATCAATGCATGACAATCACAATAAGTATGACAAGCATCACAAGAATCAAAAGCATAAGAGACAAGAGACACAGAGTTTCCGTGGGGAAAACCCTAAAGTGAAAAACCCCACAACTTCCTCAGAGATAGAGAGATCAATGGCTCAACCAAAGTACAACCAAAATACACTGAGATGGTCTCCTAGTAGCAGATAATCCTCCTCCTCACTAGTGCGCCACTTTCTGATTGAGAGAGATGTACTTTTCTGAATGAGTCTAAATAGAGATCACTTGATCTCTATTTATACTAACCTGTTCACCTAGTGACCTTATGGGGCCGACTTGTTTAGCTAGGTACATCCACATTATAATATATATTTCAGGGCCGACCCCACACATGGTGGTCTAATAACCCATCGGCAAGTACACACACTTGCGACACTTGTCAATCCACATGACGACACTTCCTTATAGAGGAATGACACATCTCTTATAAGGGTACAATAAATATATATAAAATACACAGATGAAATACATTCCAAAGTTACATATACATCAACACTCCCTCTTAACTAGGAAGGTATTTCTCGACACAGATTTGCTAGACAAGTCTTCTTCTCGGGATCATCGTCACTGCTGCTGCTATCTCAACCAATCTCTGAATCTACTCGTCATAGGAAGGTCTACAGAGCTAGTCCTTTTTCATACTGGATGTAGGCCCACCTCCTACAGGTCTTCATCATCACTGGCCATACTGTGGAATTCTCAGGACTTATTACGTGCATCACAAAACCTGGTTGCAGCATCCCAGGCTATTATGAGCACACAGCTCTACCTGTAGGATCTCCCAGGAGAACATTACATGTGACCCATCACAAAACCTGGCTGAAGCATCCCATGCTATTACGAGCACACAACTATACCTGTCGGATCAACCAGGAGCACATTACATGTGATATCACCACAAAACCTGTCTCAAGCATCCCAGGCTGTTACGAACACACAACTCTACCTGTCGAATCTCCCAGGATCACATTACATGTGGTCCACCACAAAACCTGGCTGAAGCATCTGAGGCCTTTTTCATCTTGTCCAGATCTCCCAGGAGCAAATTACATGTGGTCATGGCAAAACCTGGCTGAAGCATTTGAGGCCTTTTTCATCCTGTCCAGATCTCCCAAGAGCAAATTACATGCCATAGGACAAAACCTCACAAGAGCATCTCAGGATGTTACGGGTACACAAATCCGACCTGAAGATCTCCCAGGGCACAAATTACATGTCCTCCTAGAGCAATGTCTCGAAAGAGTATCCCAGGATGTTATGGGTACGCAACTCCGACCTATAGGATCTCCCAGACATGCTAATCTACACAACCTGATCCACGGCCACAAAGTATCATCTGATACTTATCATACATCATCCTAATGTACACATGATCATCCTGATCATCATCACTGCAACATCCTGCTGCATGTCATCTGGAGAAGCTCGTCATCCACGATCACCCTGATCATGCAATGCATCCATCTGATGCACACCAAGTATCTACTTGATACATATCATCATACACAGTGTATCCATTTGATACATAGATACATGATCCACACAATGTATCCATCAACATACATGATCTACTTGATCATACAATGTATCCACCTGATACATATACAGATACATGGTCCAAGCATCCAACATGATGCATATACAAAATACATATAAATGATCCAACCGATCATATCCAGCATCCAACATGATGCGTACATACATATAAATGATCCAATTGATCATATCCAGCATCCAACATGATGCGTACATAAATATAAATGATCCAACTGATCATATCCAACATCCAACATGATGCGTACATACATATACATATAAATGATCCAATTGATCATACAATGCAGAAACTAGAACATCATCCTGATGCTCATCATCCAACGCTTACATCCACAACCATGTGAAGGATCCTCCTTCCAACATGATTGGAATGGCTTCAGCAAATGTTTCCATCACTTCTTCCTCGAAGTGTCCTCGATCTAAAGAACACCAAGCCTCTCCCTGAAGTACTCGAACTTCACCCTGGCTAGTGGCTTCATCAGTACATCTGCAATCTACTCGTCCGTTGCAACATACAGGAGCTTCACAGCTGCTCTCTGCACCATATCCCTGATATAGTGATATTTGATCTCTATGTGTTTCGACTTGTCATGAAACACTGGATTCTCGGACAGCTTCACACAACTCTGGTTATCACAGAAGATACCAGTAGCATCCAACGGGAGATCAAATAAATCAGACAGTAGCTTCCGTAGCCATACTGCCTCACAACTAGCTGAACAGGCTGCAACATACTCTGCCTAAGTTGTACTCAGTGCTACGCAGGACTGCTTCCTGCTAAACCAAGAGATCACACCTGATACCATGCTGAAGCAGCACACAGATGTGCTCTTCCTATCTGCAGCACTGCCAGCCCAATTTGAATCAACATAACCCTGCAGGTTAAACTTTTGATTCGCTTCATACTTGAGCCCATAATCCACTGTACCCTTCAGGTAACTCAGAACATGCTTTACAGCAACCAGGTGAACACTCCTCAGATTCGTCAAGAACTGGCTCAATGTGTTCACAGCAAAGCAAATGTCCGGTCTCGTGTTCGTCAGGTACATCAAGGACCCAATCATCTGACGATACATAGAGACATCAACCGGCTCAGATGAAGCATCACATAGAAGCTTCAGATTCGATGCCATAGGTGTGGCCATGGCCTTGCAATCCATCATCCTGAATCTCTTCAGGATATCTACTGTGTACTTCCCTTGACCAAGGAAGATCCCACCTGCACTTTGCCACACCTCCATACCTAGAAAATAATGCATCATTCCCAAATATTTCATATCGAACTCAGCAGCAAGCTTCCTCTTAGTATTTGCAATCAATCTGTCATCTCCTGTTACAAATAAGTCATCCACATACAGGAGTAGAACCACAGGATTCCCTTCTTCAACCTTGTAGTAAAGGTTGGAATCCGCTTTACTCTTGGTAAATCCCAAACTAGATAGGAAATTGTCCATCCTACCATACCAGGTTCTGGGAACTTGTTTCAAGCCATACAAGGCTTTCTTTAATCTGCACACATATGACTCCCTGTCATGTATTTCGAAACCGAGTGGCTGCTCCACATATACTTCTTCTTCAACTACACCATTCAAGAAAGCAGTCTTGACATCCATCTGGTGTATTTTCCATTTCATTGCTGCAGCCAGGGAAAGTACTGTTCTGATGGAAGTATACCTGGCTACAGGTGCAAAAGTTTCTTCATAATCTATTCCCTCTTTCTGAGAGAAGCCACGAGCTACGAATATTGCCTTGTATTTCTCCACACTGCCATCTGCAGCATGCTTGATTTTGTAAATCCATTTGGAATTCACAACAGACTTCTCTTTAGGTCTTGGGACAACATCCCAAGCATCATTCTTCATTATTGATTGATATTCCTCAACCATGGCATCCTTCCATTCTTTCTTTTCCGCTGCTTCTTCATAACTGGAAGGCTCTTTGTTCATAATGTCACAGAGTAAAGCAACATAGCTGGTATGTGATCTGGTTCTCTTTTTTGCTCTGTGTTCCTCTTCTGGAATGCCAAATCTTTCTACATCTTGAATGAGCTCTCTAGCTCATGCAGGTTTCCTCTTGTGAGAGTTATCCTCACGGGGTGGATCTACAGGTTCTTGCGGATCTTCAAACTCACGAACAACTTCTGGAACTGCTTTAGTCATGGTAGTGTCTTGAAATCTAGTTTCCTTAGGTTCTTCATAAACTTCGATTGGTGCCTTACTTGATTTGATGAATGCTGAGTTCTCATCAAATGTCACATCCCTGCTGACATCAATCTTCTTAAACCCTGGAAAGTATATTCTGTAAGCCTTCGAGATTTCACTATAACCCACAAAGATACCCTTCTTTCCTGAAGGATCTAGTTTGGTCCTCTTTTCCTTTGGGACATGAGTGAATACTGGACAACCAAATATTCTGAGATGGCTGACTTCAGGTTTCTTACCAGAGAAGACCTCTTTTGGTGTCTTGTTGTCCAATATCTTGTGGGGTGTTCTGTTCTGCACATATACAGCTGTTCTAGCTGTTTCTGCCCATAGATGCATAGGTAGATCCTGGTCATGGAGCATTGCTCTTGCTGCTTCCATGATTGTTCTGTTCTTCCTTTCTGCAACTCCATTCTATTGTGGATTGTAAGGAGCAGTCAACTCCCTCTTAATCCCTGAATCACTGCAAAGCTTCTTGAAGTCACCTGAGGTGAATTCTCCACCATTGTCAGATCTGAATGTTTTGATCTTCTTGTCAGTTTGATTCTCCATCAAGGTTTTGAATTCCTTAAACTTATCAAACACCTCATCTTTGTTCTTCAAGAAGTATACCCAAGTCTTCCTGGAGAAGTCATCAATAAATGAGACATAATAAACATACCCACTTAGAGAAATGGATGACATAGGACCACATACATCTGAGTGGATGATTTCTAGGATGTCTTTTGCCTTGCTTTCACTACTTGGGAAGGTCTTCTTAATGTTCTTACCATTTGCACATCCTTTGCAAACACCTTCATGTTTGGTCTTGATTTTAGGACGACCCTCTACAGCCTTGCTTGCAATTGGAAGTGCTCTATAGTGCACATGAGCAAGTCTTCTATTCCAAAGTTCACTTGGATCCATGGATTCATGTACCATGACACGTTTAGGTTATCCCTTCAATTTATACAAACCTCCCTCTTGCTCTCCAATCACTACTGCATCATCTATGTTCTTTCCCTTTGGCCACATTAGGACTTGGCCATCCACAAATGCAACGCTCATTCCTTTTGCATCCAATGCAGAGATGGAGACTAAGTTCTTCTTGAGCCTAGGTACATAAAGAACTTCTTTCATCTTCAAAGATTTTATAGAATCTAGGTTGTAGGAGGCTTCACCACTTCCTTTGATTGGGTATTGATAATCATCCCCAAGTTTCACCGTATGGGGTGATTCATGTTCAGATAGATTCACAAAAGATTCCTTAAACCTAGTCATGTGTTTGGAAGCCCCACTATCAATCGACCAATCATTACAACCATGGGAGATGGTACCTGTAAGAGCAGAGATCAGAACATACTCTTCTTCACTTGATGAGTTATCATCACTTTCTGCCCTAGCCTTCTTCTTGGGTGGTTCATCATCCTCGGCAACATGAGCATGAAACCTTCTTTTGCTGCCCTTCTTCTCCTTGTTGGAGTTGTTGTTGTCCTTCTTGTTCTTGGGACAATTTATGGCAATATGTCCTTTCTCATTACAGGTGAAGCATATTCTTCTTTCTTTGAAGTGATGTGAAGATTTCTTGGAGTGAGATGGCTCTCTCTTGGACTTCCCTTTCTTGGTGTGAGCTGTGAGAGCTTGATCTTCATTCCCCATCTTTTCTACTCGTGCCAAAAGCCTTGGTTCTTCTTGTGAGCATTCTTCCCGTAGTCTACTGAAGGAAATCAACTTCTTTCTTGCACAGATTCCTTGAATGAAGGAGTCCCATGAACTAGGTAAGCCATTCAGAGTGGTCATGACAACTTCACCATTCTATACCATTTCATCCACTACTTCTAGTTGTTCCTTAATCTGGGAGACTCTTGAAAAATAAGATTGAATGGTTTCTCCATTCTAAAACTTTACCCCTTTCAATTGGTTCCGCAGGGTCATCTTCCGATTTATGTTCTTCCCTTCAAATAGCTTGGTCAAAGAGTCAAACATCTCTTTGGGTGTCTTTAGAGAAGACACATGGGGTATGAGATGGTCTTTGATGGAATCAACAATGATTCTCTTTGCCTTGACCAAGTTCTTCTTATGCAATACTTTAGCCTCTTCATCCTCTGGGATAGGGATGTCTTCTTTTATATATGAGTCCAACTCATTCTCTTCCAGGATTAACCCAATCCTATACTTCCAAGCTTGGAAGTTATCAGCCCCTTCAAGCTTATCCTCAAGCTTGGTGTGGTGAGACATCTTAAAGAGTACTTCAAATGGAAATAGAAAATATTTAGGTCTTACCACTTGAAATATTGAAAAACTGGATCTGGTCCTGGATTAGGGTTTGTCGGAAAAACCCTAAAAATTCAAAATGTGAATTTCAAATCACTGAAAGGATAGAAAGATGCGCCTTAATGAGTTGATCAGCCTGGTACATTCAGAATTTGAGATCAGCAAAGCTTTGCCCTTCAGATTTGTCTTTTTGTCCTCCCGGGTTCACTCGGGAGAGCCTTGAATTAGGGTTTGAGTTTCTCGGAGATCTACCTAGCCAAAAATCTCGATCCAAAGCTCTAAACTTCGATTTTTGCAAGGAGCTTCCAGCTATGTCTTTCGATTTTAGAAATTCCTATTTATGTGGAAACCCTAATTTTTAGGGCCAAATCTGAAAACGCTCAGAATTGAATTCTGATTGGATAGATAGATGCGCCTTGATGAGTAGAGTCAGTCTACTATACTGTTTTTCCAAAATCTGTGTAGAGAAACCCAATAAACAAGAAACGCAAGTTTCCGTCACTGCAAAATGTCTTCTTCTCAGGTTAGCTCTAATACCATGTTAAATTTTGAGTATTAATTCACAATACTCTAGGATATTTACTGAGAGAATAACATATACAATATATCAATGCATGACAATAACAATAAGTATGACAAGCATCACAAGAATCAAAAGCATAAGAGACAAGAGACACAAAGTTTTCGTGGGGAAAACCCTAAGGTGAAAAACCCCACAACTTCCTCAGAGATAGAGAGAGCAATGGCTCAACCAAAGTACAATCAAAATAAACTAAGATAGTCTCCTAGTAGCAGATAATCCTCCTCCTCACTAGTGCGCAACTTTCTGAGTGAGAGAGATGTACTTTTCCGAATGAGTCTAAATAGAGATCACCTGATCTCTATTTATACTAACTTGTTTGCCCAGTGACCTTATAGGGCCGACTTGTCTAGCTATTTACATCCACATTATAATATATATTTCAGGGCCGACCCCACACATGGTGGTCTAATAACCCATCGGCAAGTACACACACTTGCGACACTTGTCAATCCACATGACGACACTTCCTTATAGAGGAATGACACATCTCTTATAAGGGTACAATAAATATATATAAAATACACAGATGAAATACATTTTGAAGTTACATATACATCAACACATCCACTCACAGTGGATGTTGGTATGGGGTTAGAGCAAAGGAAATGCAGAGCCGACAACGACGAAGGGGTCATCAACGAAGGAAAAGGACCATTCACGAAGGATAAGGAGCTGACGAAAGCGAAAGTTTTGGTCCAAGTTAGTTAGAATGGGTTGTTTGGACCATCTTGTAATGACTATAGGTGTCTATAAATAGAAGCATAATTGTAAGCCTAAGGGAATAATAGGAGGATCATCATAGAGAGATTAGTCGATCAAGTCTAATGTGTTTTGTCTGCCTTCGACAGTTTTGCTCTGTGTATATGGATTCGTATTGAGTCGCTTGGAACTGTTTTTGCGAAGTTCTTCTCACAGTCATTGAGATGAGTTAATGAATGAGGTTGTTTGGTTATGTCTCAACTCTGTGTTTTCCATTGTGTTGTTGTGTTATGAATTATGAATTATGAATGATATATTAATGATAATGATGCGATGTATCTGAGATCCTTCTGTGTTTTCGATTGATAAGAAATGTTGGTTGATGTGAATAAAGGTTATGCCAATTGCATATCTGAATTTATAGTATAATGTGAATACGAATCTCTGGTTTTTGTAGCGAATGAGTATGAATTAATGAATGTCTTCTCAAAAATGTGGAAGCTTGGCTCCTGCATCCCCCCTTAGACATCTCAGGTGAGACTTCACTTGCTTCACGAGTGTTGCTGGAAAGGGTAAACCCCTTTCTGGGCCGATATCTATGGGATTTTGTATCAAAATTTGTTGATAGTAGTGCGAATTGAACCCCTGGAGACAGAACAATGGAAACAAATGGTTTCGTTGCTGGTACCCTGAAGAAGAAAAGAAGAGGACATGCTGTGGCATCTGACGAAACCAGAGATTCAAGACTGGTTTGATAAGAAAACGCAAGAGTTCGCAGAAGAAGAAAATCGGAATCCTGAGCGGACGACAAGCAAATGGTTGCAGAAGTACATTTAATCTGATATCCACGAAGTATTCTTCTGCAAATTTCTGATCTTGGTGCATGAGTGGTTGACACAATTGACTTTCCAGAAGAAAAATTTCCAAGGAGGCGAACTTGATTATTGGACCCCATAATTGATCCAACAACTAAAATGGGTCAACAATAAGGCGTCAAGAGCTGTCAACTTTTGGGTAGAAAGTATCTTGGAAGGATACATCACCGAGTTCGCTGTCGACATCATAAAATATTACAATGACATAGAAAGGAAATTATTCAAGAGGCCACAAGGGAGGTATCTGTTATTGCTACCTTTGTGGATCAAGATGCTTATCTACGAGAAGGGAATCTTGAAAATGAATTCTGACGAGTAAAACTCCGGTGCGTAGAGGTTGTGGGTACCGCGCGAATTAGGGTTTGGCAGAATGATGTGGGGTATATGGACATGAATGTTGACGATAGTGTGAGGTAAGCAGAGGAAAGAGGTGGTCTCCTGCGAAGTGGGACGTGGTACAGTCTGAAAAAGAAGAGGAGGACTGAAATAGAGAGAGAGTCTCCTAGTGTGACCGGAATAGAGAACTGCGAAACAGGACCACATGAGACAAAAAGGCCCCACAGTGACGAAGGAAACAACCAGGATACCCCTGAACCCAAGGAAGGGAAAACCCAAAGCTACGAGGTACCCACAACCCTGCGCAGTGTGCCTAATTTTGTTGGAAGAAATACTAGCTCTTCGCAGGGTTTCCCTGCATGTCAGAACAATAGTAACAATACCAAGTCGAATAACTGTGAAATGTCGGTGACAAAAGTAAAAAAAGATGCGAAACGGTTGACGAAATTTAATTAGAAAGTTTGCGACCATTTCAGAGTAAAAAGCTCAAGTTTGTACTTAGGCTAAAAAGGCTTGTACTTCATGATTTTTCTATGGAGTTAGGTGCTTGGAGCATAAAAATTTTGATTGGAGTACCACACTACTAGGCTATAGGAAATCCCATCTTCCATCATGCATGTTAACACCCAAAAATTGTTCACTAGCTCATCTCCCTAGTCATATAACCCATTTGTCCACTTTTCCTACATTTTTGGCCTCCAAAACCCCAAAAAATTCTAAAATGGAAACCAAATGGGAAAAAAACCCATTATTTCCATCAAAAAATAAATAAATTCCTTTAAAAAGGTAAAAAACCCTAAAAAAAGGGTCCAAAATCCCTAAAAGAAAAGAAAAAAGGAAAAAAGTCAAAATAAACTCAAAAAAGAGGGAAAAACCCTAATACCATTGCCCAATACTACAAGTTTCCTAAAACCATGGGCCAACACTCCACCACCCAAAATGTTATAAAAAGGTGATGGAGGCCTTCCATTTTATCCATCATTTCACTCTTCCTAACCTTATGCTGCCCAATTTCCTACAACACTCTAGCTCACCATTTTAAGCTTTTGTGCCCATTTTGCTGAAACTTGGCCAACCCATTGAGCATTTGGAGAAGAGAAAGGAACCCTAGATACCTGGTGCACTACTCAACGTACATCTGCAAGGGCTCCCACAACCTCACCTTTTGAGGTAATCTCATTCTGTAAACCATTCTTTAAAATATTAATACATAAAAACAAATTTTCATTTATGGGTTCCTACTTGTTTTATTACTGCAGTAGTTAGTTTGTTTAGTTTTTACTTTCATTATTTCATTCACATATATAATTTTTCATTGGATTATTTAATTTTTTTTACCCATTTACATGAACTGTTACTAAGGGTTCCTGAATCCTTAGTAGATGCTCTTTAGCACGAGCTAGTGTGAAAACACTAGCTACAACTTTGACAACTCCACTAGGTCAATTCCCAGAGAATCTTTGGTTTATTTTTAGATTTGTACTTGTTATTTTGTTTTCATTTTACAGCTCTGGCATAGCTTTGGACCCTATACTTTCATATATGGCCCTTGCCTTCGCAGTAACCTTCAAAATTTCCGTTTTTACGGCTCGGCTCGTGACTTCAATTTTTTTTTTTTTCGTGTCGTGGATCGCAACTGTCCGACTGAAACCTGCGCTTTCTGCCTGACTTCTGGTCCAAAACCCGTGCTCCAGCGCACTCTTCGGCCCGGAACTCGTGCCTTTAGCACGCATTTCAACCCGATAGTCACAGATTTAGCACGATTTACGGCCTTTTGGCCGCGCCCTTCGCGCACCTTCTTCCTTGAAACTCGTGCCCTTAGCGCCTCTTCTGACTCATAACCCGTGCCGTTAGCGCCTATTCTGACTCGCAACCCGTGCCCTTAGCACACCTTCATCCCAGAAACCCACGCCCTATTTCCTGTTCCTGTTGGCTCGTTTCAGTGCAAATTTTCTGCAGTTTGCTGCACCTAGAGCGTGATTTTTTGCCTCAGAGCCGCACCTGGCAACCATTTTTTCCCACTTTTCCTTGCCCTAAGTGTTGGCTTGGTTTTGCAACCAAGCTTAGTGCTATGGGCACCTGCTAACTAGTAGCAGCAGTTTCAATAGAAATAAATAACAATAAACTAAATCTAAACTAAACTAAACTAGCATGTGCATTTTGAATTAAAGAACAAGAACAAGAAAGATAAAAAATAATTTTTTGTATTGACAATGGGGCAAGCAAATGCTTGCAATAACAATACCTCCAAGTGATGAAGGTTGTTGAATGGCTCCAATGGTGAGCAGTTCCAATCTCCAATGGGTCCTTTCTCCAAGGTTGCCACAATGGCCAAATACTCAAGGGAGATTTTGGCAGCATGAGGATAGGAATAAGGATGGATCTGAAATGAGGAGTCCGTACCACCTTTTTATAGGTTTTGGTGGTGGGGAATACCATTTGTGGTTTTGTGGAAACCAAATGGTATTGACCAACATGGTTTAGGTACTTTTCCCTCCTTTTTCCTTTTTTGGATAAAATTAATATTTTTATTCCCTTTTTAATATTTTTTGGGAATTTGGACCATTTTTGAGGGTTTTTTATGCTTTTTTAGGAAAAATAATCTTTTTGAGTGGGAAAAAGGGGTGTACTAAGGTCTTTTGGTGACCTTTTGTTGGCTTCAGAGGCTCTGATGGTGGAAAAGTGGACAAATGGGTCATGTGAATAAGGGAATGAGCTAGTGAGCACTTTTTGGGTGTTAACAGATTGCCCCCTGATGTGTGAGGGCAGGAGCTCATCGTATGGCCGATAGACATCATAGTTCTTTTGTCTTTTTCTGGGTTTTTTGGGGAGGAGAAAAGACTGATTGGAGACTGGATCCGCGTCCCATGGAAGCTGCAAAAAATAAACAAATATTACATGGCCTCAATATGAATGAGGAATAATCTTTGATGATGGACGAGGCGGGCATACCCATGCTCGTATCAAGACATATACATAACAATTAGTCCCAAGAAGGGGGATCTAATACATAAAATTTTTTCTGGTACATCATAATGGTCCAGGGGGTACATTATTTTGGGATGTACTCATGATCATGACATGATCTCAATAACTGATACACTTGGATAACTGATGAACTGTTGAAACTGATGGTGTCCAACATCTGTAGGGACGTAATGACTGTGAGCCATCTCTGGGAAGTATATGTAACTGTATACTCGAGGGAGTTAAAACTGGTGTACATCTGAATACTGTCGCCATGCGCAACCCGAATATCTATGGAAAAGGTGTAACTGGTTGTATCCATAGGTAGACTCTCAAGTGTGGACGAGTCAGGAGGTATCCGGGGTCTTCGACTAATAACTAAGTGGACCAATGCCCTGTGCGAGTCTCCACGATGCAATCAAGGTGTTGAAGTCGAGCATGTGAGAAACAACCATTTGGAGAAGCACTAAGGACTCTCCTTGAAATGATTCGTAGGCACTCATCATAAATGGTGATGAGTCCAAGACACAGGGACCTCTAGGTCTATCCTCTGGAATAAATTTGGTTGTCGTCGACAGAGGGAGACCAGCAACTAACAAGGCAATGATGTTTCCTTGATAGGAGCGCGAGGTGTAGAACTGAAGTGTGGTAGTACTGATGGTAGGACTGACATACTTGTGGGGATGGGAAGTAACTGGGGTCATGTAGTGGGTAGACTCAAACTTCCTTTGTTCAGAGCATGATGAAATGGTTGACCTGGCAGCGTAGGGAACTGACTTGTAGGTGTGGGGATCATAGCTTTTAAGGACTGAAGGGTATGTATTGACTCTGGGGGGGAATCAAGCTGATGGGTGCTGTCGAGGGGTTCTCAGGGTGAGATATTGCAGAATACTCTGAACAAGGGCGACCAAAATGGGGAAGCTGCCATATGAGTAGAGGTGATCTATCGTAGCACCGAGAAGCACCATTGGGTCCTTCTTCGTAGTTTTAATGAGCTCCAAGAAGGGATAAAAGTGTGCTCTGAAATGGTACTATCCTGTGGATTTGTGAGCCCAGGACTGTTCGTGCTCATTGGTGCTTTCATTTTTAAGGAGTCTGAAAACGATAAGAAGACTCTGCAATGGTTGTGACTACTGTCCTGTTGGTTTTACGAGCCCAGGATGGTGATTGCTCGTGGTTGCTTTCATTTTTAGAGAGTCTGAAAGCAGTAAGTGGACTCCATTGGTGTTCTTTTTCATAAGTTTAGTCTCCAAGGCCCGAAAAAGCATAAAATGATGCGGATGGAGAACTCTTCTAGCCGATGTGACTAGAGTATACCTTTTTCTTAATTAGTCTACGAGGTCCGGAAAAGGGGTAAACTTATACCAGGTAGACGCCCTTTCAGATACGTTTAGCGAGCATGAAAGGAAGCAAGGTTGCTCGACAATCTTTTCATTGTTTTAGGAGTCAGAAAAGAGCTTAACAGAAACTCCCTAAGTGCCTTTTTCGTAAAAGGGATTGCTCGGCCCGAAAAAGGGATAAAATTATACCGAACAAAGAGGGATTGATGGGAGCGAGAAAAGGTCTCAAGCGTCATCATGTGTGCGGGATACCAAATCCGGTGTCAAAAGGGGGCTGCGGCCGTTGTGGCACGCAAATCGAGGCAATGAGAGGGCATTTTGAAAAAATGGCCGAAAAGTATGGGCGTGAGAGCGAGAAATGATCTCAAGCATCATCACAAGCATCGAAAACTGAATCCGACGATATAAAGATGGTCAACCACGGAGAACGGCGGATGTGGCACGCAAACCGAGGCGATGAGGGGGCATGGAAAAAATGCCCGAAAAATCTGGAGGTGAGAGCGAGAAATGATCTCAAGCATCATCATGAGCGCGAAAAACTGAATCCGGTGATATAACGTTCATAAAAAATGGACGACGGTCGATGTGGCACGCAAACCGAGGCGACGAGGGGGGCATGAAAAAAATGCCCGAAAAATCTGGAGGTGAGAGCGAGAAATGATCTCAAGTGTCATCATGAGCGTGGAAAACTGAATCCGACGATATAAAGACTGTAAAAAATGGAGAACGGCGGATGTGGCACGCAAATCGAGGTGACGAGGGGGCATGGGAAAAATGCCTGAAAAATCTAGGCGTGAGAATGAGAAATGATCTCTAGCATCGTCATGAGCGCGGAAAACTGAATCCGGTGATATAAAGATGGTCAACCACGGAGAACGGTGGATGTGGCACGCAAACCGAGGCGACGGGGGGGCATGGAAAAAATGCCCAAAAAATCTGGGGGTGAGAGCAAGAAATGATCTCAAGCATCATCACGAGCGCGGAAAACTGAATCCGGCAATATAAGACTCGCTAAAAACGGACGACGGCCAATGTGGCACGTGAATCGAGGCAACGAGGGCGCCCAAAAAATGGTCAAAAAATGGACCTGATGAAAATAGGGAAAGGAAAAATCTATCATGAAGTTCTCGCTACGCTGATTCCAATGGTACCAACGGTTTGAGAAACGGACGTCGTATGAGACCGGAATGGCGGTTTGAAAAATGGTGGAATTTCTATAAATAGGGCATGGGGCCCATATGACGTGTCATTGTTACGTGCGAGGTTGGCAGAGCGGTCAGAGCTCTTCCGCGAGTTTTAGGTAACCCTATTCGCCTTAGCCTTTTCAATTATGTCATTTTTTGTTAGCGGCGGGCCCTCGAAGGCCGTGAAATTCCATGTTGACCTTCCAACGTGGAATATCGCAGGTTTCGGGTCTCTTCCCGCGATGAACCGCGCGGGTTTTAGGCTGACAGTCGCGATGTTCATCGCGACTGTGAGGTTGGAACCCGCGATGTTCATTGCGAGTTCATGGGAGATAGTCGCGATGTTCATCATGACTGTCTGGCAAATACCCGCGATGTCCATCGTGGATTGTTGGATGGAGGCCGCGATGATCATCGCGGCTTTTGAGGAAAAGGCCGTGATGATCATCGCGGATTTTGATGAAAATGCCGCGATGGTATTTTTGCAATTTTTTTTTGCTGTTGGTAAAAATTTCTTCTGTTTTCTGACAGGATGCTAAGGAGACCATTGGCCTCATGGCGAGAGCGGGAGATAGATGATGATCTGATGCTGCGGATTCAGACTGATCCGGGGGTGCGGCAGACTCTGGCGGTGAGCGGACTCTTGAAGTTCGCTCAGATCCCACCTATTCGTTCAGTGAGACGGCTCCTGAACAAGTTAGTGAGTTGGTGGGTGCCGGCGGAGGGTTCTTTTATTATTGGGGGTGAGAGGTTAGAGATCACCCTCACGGATGTTTATTTTTTGACTGGGTTGCCTCGGTTAGGGGAGGTGGGGGATCTGTTGCCGAGGATCCCGCCAGGTGTAGATATGGAGGATTTGCTACAGACCTTTTGTGTTGATGATGCCGTTTTGCAGAACAGTTCTATTAGTCTGCGATCACTATGTGAGTGGGATATGCGGGCTGTTGGGCCATGTGCTCTGCGGATATTGGGTGCTGCTGCGCCACATCGTTTGTCTGGGGGACAAACGATGTTGGTGGACTCTGTTCTTCGGGGGACTTATTATGCCTGGGGGCAGATGTTTCTGGCTGGTGTCCGGAGAGATCTGGACAAGGCCAGTCGAGAGGGAGGTGAGTTCTGTTATGCCTCTTTTCTATGTTGTTTTTTCTTCGAGTGGTTACCGACCTTGTGACCACGGGTGCCCATTCGTGATGGTCTGGTGAGTGAGCCTCGCATGATGCGGTGGGGGCAGATGATGCCTCGTGGCAGCGGTGGTGTCCACGGTTTCTTTACAGAGGAGGTCTATGAGCAGTGGGAGCAGATGCCCCTGCTGATTGAGGATTTCCCATATGCCGGCATGGACTATCGAGGTGACCCAGAGATGCCTCGTGCCCCAGGACAGGCCTGGAGTTTAGACGGTATGTTTTGTGGTTTGTTTTATACTATATCATGTGATTTGTTTATGATTATAGTTAGATGTGTGTATGATGGTTTATTTGCATTGTGCAGATGTTGGGCCTGTACCACCGACCGATTACATGGCTCATCAGGGGCGGGCGATGGGGGTCGCTCATCCACCTACAGCGGTACCACCTCCACGTGGTGGAGGATTTGCAGCTCGTGGGCGAGGGGTTGGCCCTCGAGACGATGCTATAGAGGGTGTCAGACAGACATTCGACATGAATCTAGCTGGACTCCCCGAGGATGGCTGGAGAGACCTGGACCGGGACGTCGTGGAGCATTGCTTCGGTGCGCCGCCTGAGTGGCGGTCGCTCCTGTTGAGGACAACGGTTTTTGTGGCTGAGCACAGGGATGGTGCTCGGGATGACCCGGCAGGGCCGCCTGAGAGGAGGATCCGTCTACGTGATGATCCGGCAGGTCCAGCAGAGCGGAGAGTTCGGGCTCGCCATGATCCGGCGGGGCCACCGGAGGAGGTGCCAGAGGAGCCTAGGGACCCTCATGACTAGATGATATGTATTTTCCCCCAAATGCTAATGAGCATATGGGGATGCACTATTTTGTACGGCTGATGTATTTTTTGTATATTGGGTGCTGAGGGAACCTATGACATGTTCTGACTATACAATGATGTATATATATGTATATATTTGATGATGGTATATAGTCGTGTATGCACGTGGATGCATTTGTTGTCTTTATGTTTGCCCGTGGAGGCATGTTTGAGTTTCTGTATGCCCGTGGAGGCACATGTTATGCACGTGGATGCACATTTGGTTTTTTGTATATGCCCGTGGAGGCACATGTTATGCATGTGGATGCACATTTTGTTTTTGTATATGCCCGTGGAGGCACATGTTATGCACATGGATGCACATTTGTTTATGGTATGATGCGATTGGTGTGCCAGTCAAGTACATTGTTGGCCATGTGGTCTGCTACACTATTGAGGTTTCTTGGGACATGTGTGAATGAAATGGATTCAAACTGTCGAATCATTTGTTTAGTGCGCAAAAATTTTCTGAACAGACAGGGATCACGTACCTGGTAATCATTGTTGAGTTGGGAAACTAGGCGTTGTGAGTCCAAGAAAATGTTAAGGTGACGTATGCTCATTTGGAGAGCTGTGGCCAAGAGACCGGTCACGGCATCATATTCAGCCTGGTTGTTGGTAGCGGCACCCAAACACATTCCGTCGATGTGGATTAACTCATGTGAAGGGGAATATATTACCCAAGCTGCGGAGGCCAGATTGGGGGACCAACGGCTTGCACCATCGGCAAAACCGACGTAGCAGAGTGGAACATGTGTGTGAACGGGATCAATGGAAGGGGCCGACCGGACAGAGTGGTATCCAGTGGAGATCATATAAATGGTGGGGTCAAGGCCAGGCATTTCGGTATCTGGCCAAGTAAAGACGTCAGTGAATTCTTGGAACAGTTGGTGGTATTCTCCGATCTCATGCTCACTGTGGGAAGCTCCTAATATAATGGTGTGAAGGGCACCAAGTGGGTCAGAGATGTCAATGTGGATGACAGGAGAAATATCGGCTATGCGATCCATTAACCAGTCGACTTTAGTAGGAAGGAAATCTTTGGATTCAACCGTGGATTGGGTAGCGGTGGTGGATGAAGTCTCTTTCGGGAGGAAGTATGGATGATGGTGCATGCCTTCCCCGGGATAATCAAGGGCAGTAGGAGTCTCGATAACCTCTTCATCATTGTGGGAGCTTTGAGTGGTCAAATCAAGTGATGAGGTAGTGGTAGTCGAAGAGATCATGTAGATGGTGTTAATCTCTCCTGATGAGGATGATGCGGGAGGGTAAATCTCCTTGATAGTAGGGGGTGCCGTCTCAAGGTCCAAATTGTTCATCTCGTAGAGGGCTGCTCTGTAATCTGGGATGTCAGGACAGTGATGGGAGTAGTGGCCGTAAATACCGCATATCGCACATGGGTGGTTGGTACGCAGTGATTTATTTCGAGACATGGGGTTCGGATCGAGTTTGACCACCGGGATGTTTGGGTCGTCGTCCAACATTTGCATGTGTTCCTGCAATGCAGGTAACTGTGGACACTGATGGGTTGGATGGCCTAACTCATCACACAACGAGCATTTTGGAGGAGCACGAAATACGGGGGGAAGTTTAACTGCCTTAGGTGGGGGTACCGCAATGTATGGTTCTGGACCTCTGCCCACAGTGGGCCTGATGAGTGGAGGGGGATTCGTTGATGACGAAGGAGTATTAATACCGGGAGGTGGTTAGGTAGAAGTAACAATGGGTTGCACCGGTTGCAGGATGACATTTGGTGTCGGTGGTGGAACGGGAGGCGTAATATACCACACAGGTAATCCCAATGTTAACCCGGGGAGACTAAGGGTAGCCATAACCGGGGCGCTTACTACACCCGAAGGAGGAAATAGAAAGGGGATTGTGTGGATGGGTGTAACCCCAATGTGACTAGGTACTAATGGTGGTTTGGGTAACAAGGAGGGTTGATTACCGGGTGTTTGTGAAAGAGTGCAGAGGTTAGCTACCTGGGTCTCCGGTGACGGTGGTGGAATGGCCTGGAATGTAGAGGTCATTGGCGCCTCGGAGTAAAGTCCGGGTCCTACTAAGGAAATGAATGAGGTAGTTGCACCACAAACAGGTTGTTCAACCATGGGGAGGACATTTTTCAGGTGTGGCGGGGGCCTTGGGATCGTAATAGGTGAGCTGGTCGACCTTGACCACGCGTCCTTCATGGGGGAACTGCATGGTGCGAAATACGGATGAGGCAATAGCCCGCATGGCATACATGTAGCTGCGACCAAGTAAAAGGTTATAGTATAGTTGGGCATTGATGACCTCAATGTCAATGAGGACAGTTTTACCCGCCAGCTGGACGGGCACATTGGCTAAAAGACCTTGGGGTTGAGCCGAACGGTCGTCGTAGTCTCGTAATGCAGTGGTGGACTGCTGGAGAGTAGGGGATCCCAACTTCTGCCAAACGAATGTGGACATGACGCATGTGGAGGCCCCTTCATCGATAATGCACCGATGGATGACAAGATTCCGAATAGAAACGAAAACTTGGAATGCTGAAGAGGAAGGTAGGCGTGGTTCAGACTGGTCTGAATCGAATGCGATCAACTATGAATCATTGGGGTCAATGGCGCCAATGGCAGAGAGCAAAGTCTTGCGCTGCGAAGGACAGTTTTTCAAAACTTCTAAAGCAGACATGGCCGCATGAGACTGGGCTAAGTTGTCGACAATGTTGTAATTCGACGCAGCGCGAGCAGTGGGATTATTGTTGAGACGACGAAGTGGGAAGCGAGGTGCTTTGGAAGCGCCATCAAGTGGAGCCAGAGGTATACGTAACGTTTGATCTATGTGATTAACGTTAGTGTTCTTGTCGGCGGGAGGGGCTTCAGAAGTGGAGCCATATTGGTTCCGACGGGTTTGGAGGTTAGCGTCGGCAGTCGACATCATCAACAAATGGTGAGTACCTGAATCGAACATGGGTTGATTAGGGGCTGCATAAGTGATCTGCTGTGGTGGCACGTTGCCCTGAGGGGGGGCTAACGGCTGAGTGTTCACTACACCCCGGTTTGGAAAGGGGTTTTGCAGCACCAAAGGTTGATGTTGAGGTGGTGGAGGGTTGAGTGGCGACTGAGGAGCCGCTTGCCCTTGACGATGGGCATCGTTGGTCCAGAGTTGCCGACCTTGCTCCAAATGTGGGCAAGAATGCGTGTAATGACCATAGACCCCGCAGATAGAACAAGGGTGGTTTGTTCTGAGGTTATTGTTTCAAGGCTGCTTAGGATTCCGATCCGGATTGCGGTTGGGAGGAGCAGGATTGTTATTCTGCGGAGGATTGGGAGGTGGAGGACCTTGCTGATGTTGTTGGTTATTACCGCGGTTACGACCTCTACCACGGTTCTGTTGCGCACCTTGGTTGTGCTGGTTGTTTTGGTTCTGGGGCTGGTTGTGCTGCGTGTACACTTGCCCTTGAGCAGTGGGAGGATTTTGGTTCGCTGCAGGTGCGGGAGCAGGTTGTGGTGGATAATAAGCCTGTGGGGCTGGAGGTGGTCCAGTGACCTGCTGGGGTTGTTGGTAACCCTGAGCTATTAGAGGTGTTGGGTTACCTGCCATAGCTTGCTGTGGGTAGTATACTGGTTGAGGTACAGCTGGGGGGGCGTATGCAGGTGGTGCATGACCAAAACACTGAGGTGGACATGAAGGTCCATGGGTATGGTGGTGATGTGCCATGGGAGCATATGAACTGGTTGCTCCAGACTGAGATGTAGCCCGTGAAAGGTCAGGACCATGGCTAGGATGTGCAATGGAAAAGGGTTTGGGTTGCGAGGCCATTCGACCAATGATACCATCAGCGGCATGGGATGCCCCCGATGCATCATGTTGGGATGACTCACCCCGAGGGGCGTCTGGAATAATGGTATACAGATAACTCGATTGGGCGTAAATGAGATCAAACTGTTGGGCTTTGAGGATGGCATCTTCTTCAGACTGGGGTCTTTCGGATGCCACATCCTTCGCAATGAGAGGGAGAAGGGATTTTAGAAACCAATCTAGGAAGATACGGTCATCTAACTTGATTTTGCAGAGACTTCGGCGTCGACGCCACTCATGAATGTGGTCGGTGATGTGGGTGGCCGTGTTCTGTCTGCAAGACAGTAGGATCTCAACGCCCGCATCATAGCGGACAGGTAACTGAAAGAACTACAGGAAGGTCGAGGCAAGGGAGGTAAAGGTGGCATGCGTCCCATGGGGCTGCTCGATATACCACTTGGCTGCAGAGCCAGTGAAGGTGCGCTGTAACAGTCGGAGGCGGACAGATTCGTCCACTATGGAGTTGGAGGAACACCATAGATGGAAGGACATGATATGGTTCTAGGGGTCCTCACCTGCCTTGCCATCAAACTTAGGGATGTCAGAGGGGAGTTTGGTGGGCATGTGAGGCCACGCAGGATCATGTCTGATAGGGTCATTGGTGAGCCTGGCTAAGTCTGGCAAGTTCAGACTTGCCATGTACGGTAAGCTAGCAGATGTAGTGACTGGGACTGGGACATGCCTAGTCATGGTGGTATGATGTAGGGGTCCAGTAGCGCCTAAAGGTATGCTAGGGATTGAAGGTATATGTCCTCCAATAGGTGTGGTCTGGTGTGGGGCAGCGCTTCGAAGTGCAACATGGGTTACACTTGGGTTAGGAATAGTAGTGGTGATTCCTGGAATCTGGGTTGTGGGAATCAGAGGGGGTATGACCCCGATGTTGGGCATACCCATAACAGGTGGTGGTCCTGTGTTGGGGATTCCTATAACAGGAGGTGGCCCTGTGTTGGGCATTCCTAAGGGTGGAGTGTTGCCCATATTAGGCATACCCAAGGGGGTGGTTGCTGCCATGGATGGCACCGCAGTATCAGGGTCTGTGGATGTCTCACCTATGGTGCTGGTAAAGAGTGGGTCAAAAGGTGTTCCATCCATAAGGTTGGTTGGAAATAACGCAGTGGGGTTTTCAGATTCTGCCTCAGAATCAGATGTGAAGTGAGGCGCGTCAGAATCAGATGACTGTCGGGATGACCGACGATGTGTCGAGTCAAGGGATAAGGATCGGCGTCGGTGACGTGGCGAGCCAAGTAGACTGAACTCTGGGAGTTCGCCCTGTAGATGACGAGAGCGTCTAAAATTCTCAATGGTGAGAAAATAAGTTTTTGTGAAAAAATCTATATGTGTAAAATGGTAATGTATAAAAAACTCAAAACCCTAATGCAACCAAGGGTGCAAGAAGGGGAGTGAAAATGAAGGCTCCCAGGCCAAAAAAAATCAACCTCAAAAAAGGCACTTATTCTAGCAGCTGTGCTACAATAAGTGGAGGGATGCAACAAATGGTCAGAGTACCAACATGCAAATAGCTTCTAGAAAAAATAGGTGTAACTAGACCAAAGGTGGGTTGAATCATGCAAACACCTAGCTAAAAAGTATTGTGAATCAACAAACTATATTCTCTGCAAGGTGATGAAACCCAAGTCAGACAATATTGAGTGTTGAGTCAGCGGCTAGATATCCCCCTACCGGGAGGGACACCGGGTAATCAATCCTAAAGAATGGCTACTAGGATACTCCGTTCATGACACGTCGAGAAAAGGTAAATCTGCCGTTTGGTCCTTGATCGCAATATCCCAATACAGGGATATCCCGAGAACTGCGAATGGTAGCCCTTCGGTTACTGAATGGATTTCGGTATTCCACTCAGGCTTCTGGAACCATCCTCGCGACTTCAACCCTCCTAGGGGAGAGGCCTTCCCATAAACCGGTTGTGACCGTGCCAATAAATACTAAGAGATTTTAGCTCCCTAAAGGACAACAACTATGTCTCAGATGTAATAACTGAGGGGTGTTATTGGAACTCCTATCCCCTCAATACTACCTAGCTACAAAGTTCTTTTAGTGTTCCCTAAGTGGGGTTAAAAGTGGGTTGAAATTAGGGTACGTTTTAAGGCTCAGTTTAAAATTAGTGTTCGAGTGGGTGCACGTGTGATATTTTAAACTGAAAAAAAAATAAATGCTAAGTATTCAAAAAACAATGGATCTTTTGAAAAACAAATATTATGACTTTTTCAATAAATGGAAATTAAATGCTTTTCAAGGACTATTAAAAAAACTAAGGATCTTTCAAACAGGAAAGCAAATAATCTAACTTCTTTTCGAAATAAATTGATTTCGTTTTGAATAATTGCTATGGGCAAAATATTCAAGAAGCAAACAACAAAAATTTTAATCTAGATAAAATGCAATCAAATCGTTCTTTCAATTTCTGAAAATATTTAAAAAGATTTCTTCACATGTGCATTCTAAATAGTAAAAATTTTTCTATGGCTGTAAAATATGCAGAATTTCTAATACTGGAAAATGTGCTATGTGGGCAGAAAGTACAGTAAGAAATTAATTTTTTAAGCGATTCGGCCGAATGAAAAAATTAGCATCGCGGGTTCTGACAGAAAAGCCACGATGGACCGCGTGGGTTTTTGTCGCACAGTCGCGATGGGCAGCGCGGGTTTTGACCGCGAAGCCGCGATGTGCAGCGCGGGTTTGGACCGCGAAGCCACGATGCGCAGCGCGGGATTTCGTCACACAGTCGCGATGTGCAGCGTGGAAAAGGTCCGCGAAGCCGCGATGTGCAGCGCGCTAAATGGTCGTGAAGCCGCGGTGAACTGTGCGGAAAAAAGCCGCGCATTTGCGATGAGCCGCGCGACTGTTGGGAAAAAAGTCGCGAGGCGAAAGCCGTACGCGGATGCCGAAAAACTACGCCGAAAATTGAGAATTTCGGGCTGTTAATGGCTAAAAAATGGGCCAAGATCTAGAACAAGAATGGATCTGCTGTCTAGGGTGGCAGATCTATGAATTAAACTACCAAATACTATCAAAAAGTAAGATTTAAAACAAAAAGTGAGATCTAAAGATTCAAAAAACAGCGGAGTCGCCAAAAACTGTTGGCTTGGTTTTGCAACCAAGCTTAGTGCTATGGGCACCTGCTAACTAGTAGCAGCAGTTTCAATAGAAATAAATAACAATAAACTAAATCTAAACTAAACTAAACTAGCATGTGCATTTTGAATTAAAGAACAAGAACAAGAAAGATAAAAAATAATTTTTTGTATTGACAATGGGGCAAGCAAATGCTTGCAATAACAATACCTCCAAGTGATGAAGGTTGTTGAATGGCTCCAATGGTGAGCAGCTCCAATCTCCAATGGGTCCTTTCTCCAAGGTTGCTACAATGGCCAAATACTCAAGGGAGATTTTGGCAGCATGAGGATAGGAATAAGGATGAATCTGAAATGAGGAGCCCCTACCACCTTTTTATAGGTTTTGGTGGTGGGGAATACCATTTGTGGTTTTGTGGAAACCAAATGGTATTGACCAACATGGTATTGACCAACATGGTTTAGGTACTTTTCCCTCCTTTTTCCTTTTTTGGATAAAATTAATATTTTTATTCCCTTTTTAATATTTTTTGGGAATTTGGACCCTTTTTGAGGGTTTTTTATGCTTTTTTAGGAAAAATAATATTTTTGAGTGGGAAAAAGGGGTGTACTAAGGTCTTTTGGTGACCTTTTGTTGGCTTCAGAGGTTCTGATGGTGGAAAAGTGGACAAATGGGTCATGTGAATAAGGGAATGAGCTAGTGAGCACTTTTTGGGTGTTAACACTAAGAGCCTTCTGTTTGCTTGCATCCATTTTGCTGGATGTATTTTTTCTGCTGTTTTGCTTGTTGTAGCATTAGATACATTTTGGTGTGCATGCATCCTTCTTGCATTGATATCTATGCATCATATTTCAATAGGATTATTTTCTGCATACATTTTACAGCAATTAGCATTTTATATGTTTTGAAAAAAATAAAATAAAGAAGCTTTGTTTTTCAGTATCAGTTGTTTCTTTCAGCATTTTATTTCACCATTGATCATACAATGATCTTGGGTTCACACCACTTGTGCAAACACTTTGTCACCATAATCCAAGTGAGACTTAAAATTTACTTAATCCAAATCACTTTAACCCCCCCTTGGGGAATACATAAAGAAATTTGTAGCTAGGTAGGACATTGGGGTTAGGCATCCAAATAAAACCCCCTTTGTCATTTACATTTGAGACATAGTTGTTGTCTTCTAGGGAACCCAAATCCCCTATTACTTATTGGTACGGTTAACACCGATTTGTTGGAGGGCCTCTCCCTTAGGAGGGAAAATGGAAAGATTGGTTCTGGAAGTTTGAGTGGAATGTCGCACTCCATTCTGTACTGAAGGACACCAACTCGTTGTTCTCGTCATGCATACCGGCCAAAGAACTTAAGCTGCGGGACACCTTTATGGACATTCCATGAATGGGGTAGCTTAGTTTCCATTCTTATAGGGATATTTTACCTGGAGTTCCTCTCGATAGAGGGATATCCTTGATTCATTTGGTTCAACATTTCGTATTGCTTGACTGCGGATTTCATCACCCTACAGGGGATACGATTTGTGTGACCTTCCATATCTCTTATATATGTGTTTGGATGCTCCTATACCCCCATTGGATTAGTGAGTCTACCTTTTTATTTTTAGGAGTGTTGCTTGTTCGTATTCTGACCATTTTATCGACCGCTCGACTTGTTGTAGCACGTTGTTGCAACAAGTGTTTTTGAGCATTGATTGTTGGCCTGAGCGCCATATTTTTTGAGCTCTCCTTTTGCACACATGGTTGCACTAGTATTTTTGAGCATTTTATCCACCACAACCCTTCAACACTTGTACACCTGTCACCATTGATTCATCGAGACACTCTCGTCGCCTACGAGGGATATCCTCGCAGCACGGTCCACTTGACACTACCCATTATAGATGCACAACTTCATCGCGGGATCCTTATCCCGAATCCCCTTATTTTACCTCTGATTCCGAGTCAGAGTTACCCATATACACAACTCCGTCTATCCCCATGGCCGGTGTGAATCCCAACCCCTTTATCGGCGGGATCATTTCTAGTGGTCCTACCACTAGCCCAACTACCATTTCAGCAGCCATCCCTTCTATACCATCCACAGGACCTACACCTGGCATTCCAGCTACTACTTCTTTACCCATCGCTAGCGGATCTAGTCCGTTCACCATCCCTTTGGTCACCGGTAGTACACTTGGGGGAACTGGACCTTCCTACACATTCCCCCCACCCTTTACCAGTGGTCCCTCAATCCCCGTTATGAATCACGCCATTGCTCCACCCTTCAGTGGAGGTGGCCCCACAATTGCCGCCATGGCTAACATGCAAGCCCCTGTAACCATGCCACATCCTTTTGCTAGTTTTCCATTCATGGCCAGTCTCAACCTCCCTGATCTGGCCCAATTGAACAACGATCCGATCCGACATGACCCCACATGGCTCCCCATGCCTACCAAACTCCCTTCGGACATCCCCAAGTTTGAAGGAAAAGGTGGTGAGGAACCTCAAAACCATATCATGTCTTTCCACTTATGGTGTTCCTCCAACTCCATAGTGGATGACTCAATCCGCCTCCACCTTTTTCAACAGACCCTCACTGGCTCTACAACTATGTGGTATGTTGAACAACCACATGGGACACATTCCACCTTTACATCCCTTGCCTTGAATTTCCCACAGTTCTTCCAATTACCCATCCGTTATGATGCTAGTGTTGAGATTTGACTATGTTGCAGATATAAAATAGCTACCCATATCACTGACCATATTCATGAATGGCGTCAACGCTGTATTTTGTGTAGGATCAAGTTAGATGACCGCATACTTTTAGATTGGTTCTTAAAATCCCTCATACCAATGATCACCAAGGATGTGGCAACCGAACAGCCCCAAACTGAAGAAGAAGCCATCCTCAAAGCCGAATAGTTTGACCTCATCTATGCACAGTCGGGATACCTCTACTCCATTCTACCTGATTCTCCTTGCGACAATTCCTCAAGTAAGGATGCATCGGGGAATCCCATGTTGCCGACAAAATTATCAGACACGTTGCGTCTCATGCCCAACCATATGTCCATGTTCCCCCCGCCAACATCCCTACATATAATCCAACGCTTACTACTTCCATGAGTCCTCCCTACCTTTCGCGTGCCACAAACCATTCAGGAGAAACACCTCCGTATGTTCCCATGGCCCAAGCCCCTCATCTACATGTACCTTCATGTACGACACATTGCTACGGAAAATTTGAGCATTAATTCACAATACTCTTGGATCTTTACTGAGAGAATAACATATACAGTATATCAATGCATAATAATCACAATAAGCATGACAAGCATCACAAGAATCAAAAGCATGAGAGACAAGAGACACAGAGTTTCCGTGGGGAAAACCCTAAGGTGAAAAACCCCACAACTTCCTCAGAGATAGAGAGAGCAATGGCTCAACCAAAGTACAAGCAAAATACACTTGAGATAGTATCCTAGAGCAGATGATCCTCCTCCTCACTAGTGCGACACTTTCTGAGTGAGAGAAGTGTGTCTTTCCGAATGAATCAAATAGAGATCTCCCGATCTCTATTTATACTTAACCTGTTTTCCCAGTGACCTTATGGGGCCGACTTGTCTATCTAGATACATCCACAATATAATATATATTTTAGGGCCGACCCCACACATGGTGGTCTAATAACCCATCGGCAAGTACACACACTTGCGACACTTGTCAATCCACATGACGACACTTCCTTATAGAGGAATAACACATCTCTTATAAGGGCACAATAAATATATATGAAATACATAGATGAAATACATTCCGAAGTTACATATACATCAACACTCCCTCTTAACTAGGAAGGTATTTCTTGACACAGTTCTGCTAGACAAGTCTTCTTCTCGGGATCATCATCATCGATGCATCGTCACTGTTGCTGCTATCTCAACCAATCTCTGACTCTACTCATCATAGTAAGTTCTACAGAGCCAGTCCTTTTTCATACTGGATGTAGGCCCACCACCTGCAAGTCTTCATCATCTGTGCGAACGATCTGATAGAGGTGGCCTCTCAGGACTAATTTATGTGCGGATGCAATACCGAAAAGAGTATCCCAGGAACATTTATGTGCCTAAGCACGACCGGCAAGATCTCCCAAGACTGATTACATGCATCTCCTCCACAATACCTTTAAAGAGCATCCCAGGAACATTTATGTGCTGTAGCATGACCGACAAGATCTGTAAAGAGCATCCCAGGACTTATTACGAGCATACAGCTCAACCTCTCGGATCTCCAGGATTGATTACATGTGGATAGACAAAACCTTTAAAGAGCATCCTGGGAACATTTGTGTGCCGCAGCACGACTGGCAAGATATCTAAAGAGCATCCCAAGACTAATTACGAGCACACAGCTCAACCTCTCGGATCTCCAAGACTGATTACATGTCTCCGTAGTACTACCTCATCCCAGGACTGATTACGAGTACACAACTCAACCTATCGGATATCTAAGGACTGCTTACATACTACATAGCAATACCAGAAAGAGTACCCCAGGAACATTTATGTGCCACAACATGACCGGCAAGATCTCCTAGGACTGATTACATGCTATTTGCACAACCTGCCACATATCATCTCTGACATCCAAGTATCAAACTGATACTCATGATCCAATGGATGATCATCGCACGAGGCATCATCTTGATGCCCATGATCATACTGATCATCATCACTTGTACCATCCTGGTACATATCATCTGGAGCAACATCCTGAAGCTCATCATCATGATCAACCTGATCATACAATGCATCCACCTAATGCACACCAAGTATCTACCTGATACATATCATCATACATGATTCACTTGATCATACAGTGTATCCACCTGATACAAATAAAAATACATGATACATATCAACATACATGATCTACCTTCAATAATTGTTCTATCGGGATCACATTGATTCAATCGACACCTGTACCATTTGACAACAAATAGAAATACCTTGAAGGAATTAAAGTCACACTGAATAATGTCTTCCAAATACCCATAGTATTGATTTTCAGATAGTTCTGGATGTTTGTCACTTCGAGAAGAAACATTGGTCACCTCAAAGACTGCAGATATCCCACAATCAGATGTTTTCTTTGTTTCATCCAACTTTTTGATGCGATATCTACATCCATTGCACCACATAGCCTTATGGTGTTTTACCTAGTACAACAATCCATATAGGAAAAGATTACATAATGATCACACCATATTTATGATAAAGTAGTGCATGTTTATTATAATGCCATAAAAGGAAAATAACCAGCGTGACGTACAACGACAATATTTAAAAAAATAAATAAATAGTGTCGTTGATTAATATGCTTACCTGCTTATCTTTTAAACCTCTTGCTAAATCGATTTCCCTTTGTGTTACATTGGTGTCTCCATTGCGATGTGCAGCTTTAACCGATGAAGCCACACCTTCCCATGATATTCCATGACCAGATTGTTCGCATTTTTTGATCCATACCTTCATCCAGTCAAGATTGTTTGCGATGTATAAATGAATAGCATCCCACTCTCGACCAACTGTTTGATGACAATAAAATTAAAATTCAATGAAAATGTATATTAGTCACCTAAAAAAGTATATAATTACAATATAAAATGATGCAAAATACTAAATAAAAAAATAGAATATATATGTATGATATATAAACATAAAAATCACCAGTGAAATGTGTTATATTACCTTTCACCTTCCTCGATCTACCTTTCCCCTTCGGGTACTCCCCTTTGAAATCGTTTTTGGAGTCTAGATCACAAATGCGACGTAAATTGAGCTTTGACACCAATATAGGAAGATATTCACTAATGTACAACATGTTTTGGTACACCATATATCCGTCCATCATAGAACCCTCAACATATGCTCGTTGTCTGACCAAACCCTTCATAAATTTCAAGTGCCTCTCAACCATCCACATGGACCTTGAGTGCGCAGGTCCACACAATTCAAGCTCCTCAACTTGGTGTATGAGGTAGTGTTCCTGTGCATTGAAAAATGTTGAAGGTAGATGCTTCTACATTTCACACATGAGACGAGGAATTTCTGTCCTCCAATACTTTATGTCTTCTTTATGGAATTCTTTAGATGACAACCATCTACAAGTGACATGACAATCGGCCAATCAAGAGATTAAAGAAAAAAGTCATTATATTACGTAACATGAAGTAGAGAATGAAAATCAAATTAAGAATAAGTTCTATGTTGAATTAAACAAATAGTAAGCACATGGAAAAATCACCACTTACCTCATGTATTTCCTGAGACTATATATTATTTGCTTGACATTGTTGTCAAATTTGTCCGGGATAGAGAGAGGTAGAACATACTGTAACAATAATATACAAATAGTTTCAGTATATCGAAAAAGAGTACTAGAAAAAGAAAAAAAAATTATTAAATGCATACCATATTAATTATTACCTTCATGAAGACATGCCAATCGTGTGTTTTCACCCCCGCGAAATCACCTTTCTTTGTTATGATATTCTTCATGTTCGCACAAAATCCCGTGGGAAATTTAATTTTTCGAATGACTTCTTTTACAACATTACTTTGCTGGTCCGTTAACATCCATGGAAGTGAGTTTATATTAATTTGCTCTCCGTTGCTATGAAATTGAATGATGTCTTTCATTGCATGGTTGTTATCTTGAATGTCTTTCCAAATTTTGACAATTTTGTTTTGTCACTCCTTCCATCCAATATTCGCCATAATGTTTCAGTCACATTCTTTCCGATATGCATTGTATCAAATAGATGATCAATTTGTAGGTGCTCATACTAGGGAAACCTACTAAATTGTATAGGATAACTTTTCATTCCTCGTGGAATCCCATTAATGCCTTCATGATGATCACATGAACGACAATGATGAAATTAAATATTAAATCAATGTCAATTACACTAAACAACACACAATATAATAAAATACAATATGATCATATACAATGATTGATTATACGTACCTTGACGATTTCTATTATATTGCAACTTCCATAGCTTAGGTGTCATTCTCTTTGGTTTAATGCAGTCTCTTGCTTGCCATTGAAAATATGTTTTTCGGTAGTTCGATACCTGTGATTCTTGGAGAGGAAGTGCCTATACTCATCAAACACCTCCTTTCCTAAGCTTTTTGAATGACGAGATTTGATCTTAGGACGACAAACTGGACATGCAAATTTCCCCTTTGTCTGAAGACCTAAATAAAAAGATGGAATATCAATATTAATGTCTATTATAATTATATAAAAAATGACTGGATTATTTAGAAAAACATGCATGCGTATTATATTAACTAGTAGTTCGTAAAGTTAAATGCAACTAAAGTGGAACTTATAATTACATACCACAGAAATCGGTTAACCCTGGGGCATCATGTATTGTCCATACAAGCATTGCATGGAATTGGAATTGCCTTTGTCGTATTGGTCTAGATAAGTCATACATAGTGATGCCATTCCATAACTTCAGTAGCTCGTCAATAAGAGGTTCGATATATACATTCATATCTTTGACTTGGTACTTACCTGATTGATTTGAACATATAAAATAAATATTCTGATTATGAGATGTACCATTTAGATATATAAACCATATTTCACAATAGAAAAACTTTAAATATATATATATCATTATGAGACAAAAAACGACAAATGAGAATATACCATTGCAATAAAAAAAAATTGCAGTGTTCGTACCTGGAATAATCATCGACAACATTATGTGCTCCCTCTTTATTGTCAACCATGGAGGAATGCTGTTGTTGATAACAAAAATAGGCCACACCGAGTAAAAAAATCTCATCTCTGCAAAAGGATTGACACCATCTGCTGCCAAAGAAATCCTAAGATTACGAGGTTCGTCTTTAAAGTGAGGCCATTTTTCCTCCATATCTCTAAATGCAGACCCATCTGCAGGCATCCGAATAATGTCGTCTTGACTTCTGTTCCGTGCATGGTAATCCATAAATTGCGCTATGTTTTTGCACCTGAACAGTCATTGCAAATGGGGAATAATGGGAATATAATGTAGAACCTTGCGAGGCACCTTTTTAGTTACTTGATCTATGCGATATCTACTGATATGACATTCAGGACATTCTATTGCAAATTCATGCTGGTTGTAATAAAGAACATGATCATCGGGGCATGCGTGAATTGCTTCATACTGCATTCCAATTTCTTTCATGATGGAAGATAAATCTCGATATGTGCGAGGTAAACTATTTGAAGGTGGTAACAAATATTCACCTATCATGCTACAACAAATTAAAATAAAAATTTAGTTAATATAATATAGAAATAATATTAATGAAACAAATTTCATCCGTAGTAATTTGACTTATATATGAATTAACAATAAAATACATGACAATCATATATATTTTGTGATGGAATATATTACATACCTTAACATCCGTGTAACTGATATGTTTGAAAGACCATTCATAACCTTCAAGTTCATTACCAACAATATAGCAGAGAGAAGATTTGTATTGGAGCCGTCATAAAGGGGTTCGTATTCCTTGTCAAGAATAGGTATATCATGAATATCATCAAAATGTTCATCATTTTTATGATCATCATCATCATCCATTCCAACATTAAATGAATGATGGATCAAAGTATTTGTAACATCATCTTCAACTATGTTATCAATATGATCATCTTCTTCAATGTGATTATTAACTTGTTCTCCATTAATATTCATAGCTCCATGTTCCTCCTGTACTTGTTCTGGAAGCACTTGTTGATTCGGATGATATGCCATAGGATGTCTTTCCTTTATAATTGCATGAAACAATCAATAGATAAAAGTTAATATAAGAAATTCAAAGGCAAAATGTAAAAATTTCAAACGCAAAATGTAAAAATTTATGTGATACATTAAAAATTTAACAAATTTTGTACTGTTGGGATGAAAAGAACAATGACCAATTGTACTGTTGGTCAAAAATAAGAAATATTATAATAATACATAAATTTACAAAAGCAATCAAAATAAAAACATATATAATGCAAACTTACAAATGGATGGTATTCATGCCCCCCCTCGGCATGCCCATGCTCCCTACAATGTTTTGTGGTTGTTGTGATCAAAATTCTTCTCCTCTTAAAGCCTCTGCATTGATTACATGGACAATAGCATTTACCATCACCCCTTGTTTCAACTCCTTCCCACAATCTAGCAAGCAATTGTCGATTTTGTTCGTCTGGATCAGGAATATTCGTAGTTGACATTTTCTCATAAAGAGCTTAAATGAAGATTATCGATCTTAGAAAATGAAGCTCCAGAGTACTTTGCTCACTTGAATAACAAAAACAACGAAAAACAGTCCGCTGAACAAAAAAAACATCCGCAAACCATCGCTGGTATGGAAAACATGTCGGAATGGTTTCATATTTATAAATTGAAAAAGTCAAAAAGTCAAACCTACATTGGATATCCGACGACGCTAATCTAGTGACTGTTGGGAAAAAATCCGTCAGATATCCTACCTCTTTGGGTTCAAAATGAAGTCGGTTATCCGACATCCAAAGCGTCGGCTATCCGAATAGGCATCGGATATTAGCAGAGCCGTCGGATAGCCAGCCAACCTCGTTGGATATTCAAAAGTATGTCGGATATCCGACGGGCACCTCTCAAAATTTATAAAACAAAAAACAAAAAAAAGTAATTTTCAAAGAAAAATCCAATGACACAGTCCATTTCATCGGAGGTTGTCGGATTTGCTCGTCAGATTTTGGGTTCAAATATACTAGTGAGTGTTAGTATGCACAAATAAGTAAGAGTCATCATCTTGGATAATTAATGGATTATAAATAAAAAGAACTAATAGGTGTAACTTAGATACTGAAGTAACAAAGTAGATAGGATTAGTGGATTAACATAGATATGTGAATGATGGGTATATCAAGGAAGGAATAGCTAGAGAAATAGTACCAAACATAGGACAATGATGTAAGGACTACATGGTAAATGGAAACACAGTAGAAGATGAGTTCTAGTTGAATTGGTAAAAGTTGTTAATGATGATATGGAAATTTCTCCATGATATTTAAACTACATTCTCAAGGGATGTATCATTTAAACCAACAACCTTTAAATAAAGAGCATGATGGCTTCATACTTTATCGCTAATAATAAATCTTGATAAAGAGAAATGGCGTAAGTCAAAGTGAAATTAACTAAATATGAGATCCGATTAAAGATTCATGGCAATGACTTAGAATAAAATTAAAAGTTATATATAAGCCAAGGTATTCTTATGAATCATAGTATAGAATATACCACTTACTTTAACAAGCATATTAATTATTCTCTGGATTAAAGTATAGTAATGAACCTCGAGTAGTCAAACCAACAACCTATGCGAATGTTAAACAAATGATAAGAACACCTCCAATAAGATTAAATGAGTAAATTTTGTAGATGTCGTTATGTATAGATAGGAGGTGACCCAGTAGGGAAAGTATACCCTAGGTTCTGCCACCTGAGAGGACGCACAGATCATGCATTGCGATTGCTACACACTATTTTGACCATAACTTTGAGACGAAGTTTCCTGAAGGGTGGGTGTATGTAATGCCCCGTTTTGACATTACTACCTGAACTATTATTATATGCTATACTTGCTTGATTGCGAGACTTCGTCGGTTTGACGACACTGTGGACATGTGGTTCTATTATTTTTCCGATATATATATCTGTGTGTGAGATGTTAGTATTAGGATACGTAGTCATGTTAGATATGTATCATGTGTCACTTATGTCTCATATATGCAAGTTAATGAATTATGGGTACATGGATAACGTTAAAGTTATTGGTTGAATGAATGACTGTTATACCAGGTGCATGGTGAATATAATGAATTGATTATTGTTGTTATGTTATGACGAAATGTATATGTACATGTTGAGGATTCGTGCACGATATTTGAGATTGTATGTCGAGAACTAACTTACAGGTTAAAATGGATAAGTGATAGCTGGATCCTACGAGGTGGGAGAGCCTCGGGGACATGGACTCCGAAAGATAAACGGTACACAAGTGATGCATTATTTACTTTCGCATGATTATTATGTTGTTTATTATGATGTATGGGTGGGGTAAGGTTTCAGAAAACTCAACCGCCCAGATTGGTTATATGATGACAAACCGAGTACAGGTGCAACACAGTTATTATGTCGGGTAGACATAGTCCCTTGTTCCATTAGGGGGGTGGAGGATTTACCCACCGTTTATCCCAGAAACCTAGAGTCATGGGAAGGTTGTGCTACGGTGCGCTCCCCAAGGTGTGTGACGATGACTGGTGGTTTCTAGCTGGGGAAGCTTGGTCGATGTAGTCGACACTTCCACTTACGGGTTCTAACTGGAGCCGGTCATGGCTTGACACTTTAGGGTAGTCCAACAGAGGAAAGGATAGGATGTGGAATTTAGTTGTGATTATGTCACAAACCCAAATTTTTGTAAAAATTTAAAATTTTTCTAAACTGTCTATTCGGCCATAAATGCTATGCGGAAGTATGAAGTTTCAACATTTAAATTTACTATCTTAAATAACAGGCAACAATTAAACATCTCATAAATTATCGTTAACTATTTGATTGTCTAACTGACAATAAAAACAGAAAAACATCGTAATACATAGATATACAATCATCAATTTTTCTTACGTGTTGTAACGACATTCAACTGCATCTATAACTCTATATTTCAATGATGTCATACTGCCTATTTTACACTACCTCTTTATCACCCTTTGGACGGTTATATGAGTAAGTGGACAATTTATACTTGATCAATTATTTCCCATAGTCCTGAAATTAATAGCAACTAACACGTTCATCATTGTTTACATACAAAGATTTCTAACTTGATTTTACTCATCAAGTGGGTTTCTAATGACTCATATGAGACACATCCAAGGAATGCATTATTACATATAAATAATCAACATATCAATACATGAACACATAACTCGCAAGGTACACATAAAAAAAATTTGATTTCAACACAAGTACACACATATGCAAGATCAAGTCATACACAGGAGACCAAAAGTAACGTGGTTCACCTCTACACGGGCTAGTCCACAAAAGTGTGTGCATCTTTATTTATTCTGAGAACATAGTGTTTACAAGCTGCAGCTTTAGTTGTTGCCATAGTAATTCCTCTTATTGAAGGAATCTTTTACAAGATAATCAAAATACTAGCTATTTCCAAGGTTACAAGATTCTAGCCTAAGTGTCAAAATAGCCATCAAGATTCTCTTGATACTAAAAGAAGTAATTTCAATAATCTAAATAAGAATAATATCATTTATATGAAGATATACTCTTGTATAAAAATAAGATCCACTTTACACATATCCTTAAGTGTCCATCTTTCAAATAAAGTATACAACTATTTTGAAACATAAATGTAAATCTTTAAATCTCTAATTGAATATGTTAATATGTATTATAATACTATATGAATTAACCTTGATTCAAACTATCAATTATTTTAAGACTAAGATAGATAATATACAAGTCTTTATAAAATAGAACGTTCTCCTCACATCATAAAGTAATGAAGTGAAATCCTTCATATCATAATGATACATGCTAACGTTCATAACATTGTTTATATGTGAATATCCTTAAACATATATATAGGTATATATATTAACCTTCGTTCAAGTTATCATTTATTTCAAACCCTTCATTTAATCTACGAACTCACCTAAGGTTATCCCTTATTTAATTCCTTTTCAAAATATGAGAGTAGTGTATTATTATGTATACGCTTTAAAATCTTATTAACTAAACAAGGGTAACACCCTTTATTGAATTTTCCAAGCACTACGAGATAAACTTATTCTATCTTAGTAAAGGACCACTATGGCAAGCATCAAGAAAAGCAAGTAACCAAGGATCGTCAATGTAAAGTATTTAATACACCTTTGCATACAGGCATTAGAATTATAATTAACCGAAACGCCATATCTTGTCTCCTTCAAGAAATATTGATGCGGTTAATAACTATTTATATTCAAAAATAGAAAATCTTCATATATCAAGCAAATCAAAAAGGATATTTCAGTACTACACAAGTCGAGCTACACACTACCATTCCCAAATGGCAGCAGCCTTCCGTCGGGCTTCTCCTTTAGAGTTCAGTGAGTTTGTGCAGAGATTCGGGGTTGAAGGTTTATTACAATAAAAACTGAGAACAAAATCAGACGTTTTTGATAAAAGGAAAAATTCCCCAAGGCCGGCGGTTGTTAGATCAAAATGGAACGTCTGTCCACACATTACCACGCCGGGATGAATAATTCAACAGGCAGAAAACTTATAAACGGAGAAGATCATACATACTAAGTGACAGGATCATCATACCAAAAAAAATCAGAATACCACTCTATCATAAAGATTCGACGCTCTATAGAAATTTATCTTACTCGCACAGTTTATAACTACCACCCGCATAAATATCCTACAAGTTACACCTTTATCCAGAAAAAGAAACACGTTATGACAGAGATTCGATAAAAAAAAAAGAGTGTAAAAAGATCGACTTTCGTCTATTCAAACTTTGGTGATCTAAATGCAGAAACATAACAAGATCATCTAAAATACGAGGGTCTCCCTTATTCGCCAACGTTCTCTACAGCGGAGGTTATTTAAGGATTCTGATACTCCAACGTAAGGAAGTAATGTAAATCACGCTGTGGCTAAATAGATAATCCAACAAATAATGAATTGCAGATAAAGAAATTTACCATACACAAAATCATAAACCCGAAAATGGGTGGGGACATTATGAAAACATAGATTAAAATTTCCTTCGGGCTACTCCGTGGATAATAGATATGCAACCTATTTATTAACTGGGGAGGGAAGACAGAAATTTTATTACCTCCATCGCGGAGTTAAGTCCAGTTCTTCTAACTACTTCTATAGCATCCTTACTCCATGAATGAGTTCTTCCAACCAACTTTTCTCTCCCCATTCGTGACAACATAAGAAGATCTTTCCCCGAAATTTCATGAGTGACTAACCTATATACTCAATCGTCAAACTCTATAGACACTAACGCAGAGGTCCTCCGTAAGCTGAGAATGCTGAGACATAAACCTCTTTCCCCTGCGTTTTCTTATTGCTACACCTTTTATCTTACTTAACCCCCAGGTCGATCAAAAAAACTCGCCCTTTCTAAGGACGGGTGGAAGCCATATATTGAACCAGCCTACCCTATCGCAGATGTGTGACTTTTTAAGTTATATTTCCACGAGATTCTCCATCGAAGTGGTTAGAATGAAACCCTAACAACCTCTCTCCACTATGTTTACAACTGTCAATCTTTCTTTAAGTGATGGCGATTCGGTTGAGAGACATACTTGCTTAAATTACTCCACTATTTTATCTTCCATGACACCCATCCTATGGAGTGGTCAGCGTGGAACTTCATCGAAATCCTCCCTCCAACTCATACGTTTTCATTTATTACCAACTAAAATGTTCCCTTCCGAACAATTGTCAAGTTAATGTTGCGAGACGTAATCCTTGAGCTCTTAACGCCGAGCAGTGTGAGCGTTGAGCTCTTAAATTTCTGAGTGAACCTTTGCTGATGTAATTTAATTACATGTAGAGCATGTGACGTATATGAGATACAACGTCTTTATGTAGTGTAGTCATATTTAGGTTTTAAAATATTTACTCAGTGTTCGGTACACACACAATATTTTATATATCTTATTTATGTATAGACCCTTAAACAAGGTCTTGGTTACCATATATGTTTATAAGAAAGATGGCATAACTATATATATTTTGCTTTTTAGGCATCCTTTAAGGTTCTAATTAAAATAGAATCCTTAAGGTTATTATTTAACTAGCATCCTTATAGTAATGCCCCCATAGGTATCTAAAGGTATAAACACTTTCTTAAGAAGATTTCGTTTAACTTCCTAGCATCAATGTCGAGGCTAGACTGTGATATCCTAGTGAGTGACTTCCTAGGATCATTCACTAGTGATCTTACCATATTGGCTTAACCTTATTTAGGTAAGCATAAAATAATTAGGCCATATTATGCCACACAGGATTGTGGTGATATAACATTTACGAATCATAACAATAGCTTCGTGGTCCACTGGTGGGCCTTGGCCTTGAGCTCCTCACCAAGGCCAGTTACAAAATTCATATTTTTTTATATTTTTACAAAAGGAATAACAATTAGGGTCAGCATTGAGGGATGTTACACACTCCACCCCTTAAAATTAACACCGTCCTCTGTGTTCATCAGTTTGTCTTTTGCATCCTTTCATCATCTTTCGCTTGTTTTTGTTCTTACGCTTTTGGTCATCTTTACATTTTCGCATTTTCCGCAAGCTCTTATCACTTATATCCTGCACATCATATAGATCATACAAGATCTTCCAATGTTCTTTAGCATAACATAAGTGTACAAAATTTCAAAACACTAAATGTTCATCATTATTCCTCATTCTTGAGGGAATAATTTTGCTTATTCTAGCATTCATAGCAATTCACACATAAATACTTTTGATAGTCTAGCTACAAGACAAGTCATTATCATCATTAAACAATTCTTTCAACAAAACCTTGTGATCATCAACCTCTTTGTATTTCAGCAATCATGGAGACTTGCATACATATCCTGCTCATGTACTTCAGCAATCATATAGACTTGCATACATAGTATTCTACAACTCAGCAGGAAAATTTGACAGTCTTACTCTGCAACTCATTACATAGCTTCCCCTCATCGAATCTTCTTGTGGGATCAGTTCTAACACCACAAGGAAAAAGTTTAGTCTCCTTAGAGAACCTCTTGTGCGCTCCGTTCTAACAACACAAGGAAAAATCGTGATCCCTTCCTCTACTCAATTCGATGGATATAAAGTTTGACTAGGACTTTTGGGTCAGTATAACATTCAACGAGCTACCCACCCGTTCTGTTCCACTTCCATGGGGAACATGACCACAATTTAGGGAAGTTGCACCCTGCAACAGCTAGTAAGTGAGTGCGAGATGCAACCTCTACTTGAGTTCAGGAAATATTATTTTCCCCTCAAAACTTCTCATTTGAGTCCGAGAATTTTACTTAGTAACAATCATTTAGTATTTCTTGCATTCACATGCGACATAATACCAACAAAATATTAACGAATATATCCCATTCTATGCATTTTGATGATTACACATCATTAATCATAAGTCTTACCACCAATCATAATCCATAAAGCCCTGTAAAAATAAAAATGTAAAGTAAATTATTTCTTACTCTTGAGCGATTTAGCTCAACTTATCTATGTAAGTGGTTGTATAATCCATGTTCCTCTTGGATTATGACATTGGTCGTGATCCAAAATCTCCTCCTAAAGTGTTAGTATAAGGAAAAAAATTTCTTTGCTTCAAAAGTGCAACAATTGAACTCATTAGTTGCATAACATGATACACATGCTCATTCAATAACTTATGCATCAAATAATTAGTAACCATCACTTCTACCAACAAATATTTTACCCGATTATCTTCTACATATCTACGAAGAAATATTTATGAAGTATCATTATATGAACTAACAATCATGCATTGAATTTGAGGGTGTTTAACTGACTTTGCTTAATCAAACAAACTTACTTCATTGGAGTATACTAATAAAACTGATAATTTTAACTTAGAGATGCTCATAGGTAACATACGTAGTACACTTTGATAAAATGCGGAAAATATATGATACTTCTATGAAATTACTTATTAGTCGACATGTCTCATAATCTTTTGTTCTGTCAAGGTAATAACATAATTCAACTAAGTTTTCCATATCCTCATCTATTTCTTCTAGTTTAGTTCTTTACCAAAGAATATTAAAATTATGAATCAACAATCCTATAAGAGATTATAGTGCTTCTATTCCTTTTAACAAGGTTAACCAAGTCAATAAATCATAATACAGAATTCGTTACATTCACATGTACGAAAATTATTTCCACTAAATATTCCACGATAATCATGTGAGTACCTACATCTTTCTTCTAGCAAAGAAAACTTTCGACAAGGATAACATACCTCCTTCAAATGTTGAGATACTTATCTTTAATCCCTTGAAACTGGATGACATTAACTCCTCGTTCATTCAAATCCCATGCATCCAGAAACAAAAGAACAATTTGATTAGTAAATTTTCATACCTATTTATTTCATGTTGAGCTCATTAGGCCCAAGTGTTGTAACCTAATGCTCTGATACCATATGTCACAAACCCAAATTTTTGTAAAAATTTAAAAAATTTCTAAACTGTCTATTCGGCCATAAATGCTATGCGGAAGTATGAAGTTTCAACATTTAAATTTACTATCTTAAATAACAGGCGACAATTAAACATCTCATAAATTATCGTTAACTATTTGGTTGTCTAACTGACAATAAAAACAGAAAAATATCGTAATACATAGATATACAATCATCAATTTTTCTTACGTGTTGTAACGACATTCAACTGCATTTATAACTCTATATTTGAATGATGTCATACTGCCTATTTTACACTACCTCTTTATCACCCTTTGGACGGTTATATGAGTAAGTGGACAATTTATACTTGATTAATTATTTCCCATAGTCCTGAAATTAATAGCAACTAACACATTCATCATTGTTTACATACAAAGATTTCTAACTTTATTTTACTCATCAAGTGGGTTTCTAATGACTCATATGAGACACATCCAAGGAATGCATTATTACATATAAATAATCAACATATCAATACATGAACACATAACTCGCAAGGTACACATAAAAAACATTTGATTTCAACACAAGTACACACATATGCAAGATCAAGTCATACACAGGAGACCAAAACTAACGTGGTTCACCCGTACACGGGCTAGTCCACAAAAGTGTGTGCATCTTTATTTATTCTGAGAACATAGTGTTTACAAGCTGCAACTTTAGTTGTTGCCATAGTAATTCCTCTTATTGAAGGAATCTTTTACAAGATAATCAAAATACTAGCTATTTCCAAGGTTACAAGATTCTAGCCTAAGTGTCAAAATAGCCATCAAGATTCTCTTGATACTAAAAGAAGTAATTTCAATAATCTAAATAAGAATAATATCATTTCTATGAAGATCTATTCTTGTATAAAAATAAGATCCACTTTACACATATCCTTAAGTGTCTATCTTTCAAATAAAGTATACAACTATTTTGAAACATAAATGTAAATCTTTAAATCTCTATTTGAATATGTTAATATGTATTATATTGCTATATGAATTAACCTTTATTCAAACTATCAATTATTTTAAGACTAAGATATATAATATACAAGTCTTTACAAAATAGAACGTTCTTCTCACATCATAAAGTAATGAAGTGAAATCCTTCATATCATAATGATACATGCTAACGTTCATAACATTGTTTATATGTGAATATCCTTAAACATATATATAGGTATATATATTAACCTTCATTCAAGTTATCATTTATTTCAAACCCTTCATTTAATCTACGAACTCACCTAAGGTTATCCCTTATTTAATTCCTTTTCAAAATATGAGAGTAGTGTATTATTATGTATACGCTTTAAAATCTTATTAACTAAACAAGGGTAACACCCTTTATTGAATTTTCCAAGCACTACGAGATAAACTTATTCTATCTTAGTAAAGGACCACTATGGAAAGCATCAAGAAAAGCAAGTAACCAAGGATTGTCAATGTAAAGTATTTAATACACCTTTGCATACAGGCATTAGAATTATAATTAACCGAAACGCCATATCTTGTCTCCTTCAAGAAATCTTGATGCGGTTAATAACTATTTATATTCAAAAATAGAAAATCTTCATATATCAAGAAAATCAAAAAGGATATTTCAGTACTACACAAGTCGAGCTACACACTACCATTCCCAAATGGCAGCAGCCTTCCGTTGGGCTTCTCCTTTAGAGTTCAGTGAGTTTGTGCAGAGATTCGGGGTTGAAGGTTTATTACAATAAAAATTGAGAACAAAATCAGACGTTTTTGATAAAAGGAAAAATTCCAAGGCCGACGGTTGTTAGATCAAAATGGAACGTTTGTCCACACATTACCACGCCGGGATGAATAATTCAACAGGCAGAAAACTTATAAACGGAGAAGATCATACATACTAAGTGACAGGATCATCATACCAAAACAAATCAGAATACCACTCTATCATAAAGATTCGACGCTTTATAGAAATTTACCTTACTCGCACAGTTTATAACTACCGCCCGCATAAATATCCTACAGGTTACACCTTTATCCAGAAAAAGAAACACACTATGACAGAGATTCGATAAAAAAAAGAGTGTAAAAAGATCGACTTTCGTCTATTCAAACTTTGGTGATCTAAATGCAGAAACATAACAAGATCATGTAAAATACGAGGGTCTCCCTTATTCGCCAACATTCTCTACAGCGGAGGTTATTTAAGGATTCTGATACTCCAACGTAAGGAAGTAATGTAAATCACGCTATGGCTAAATAGATAATCCAACAAATAATGAATTGCAGATAAAGAAATTTACCATACAAAAAATCATAAACCCGAAAACGGGTGGGGACATTATGAAAACATAGATTAAAATTTCCTTCGGGCTACTCCGTGGATAATAGATATGCAACCTATTTATTAACTGGGGAGGGAAGACAGAAATTTTATTACCTCCATCGCGGAGTTAAGTCCAGTTCTTCTGACTGCTTCTATAGCATCCTTACTCCATGAGTGAGTTCTTCCAACCAGCTTTTCTCTCCCCATTCGCGACAACATAAGAAGATCTTTCCCCGAAATTTCATGAGTGACTACCCTATATACTCAATCGTCAAACTCTATAGACACTAACGCAGAGGTCCTCCGTAAGCTGAGAATGCTAAGACAGAAACCTCTTTCCCCTGCGTTTTCTTACTGCTACACCTTTTATCTTACTTAACCCCCAGGTCGATCAAAAAAACTCGCCCTTTCTAACGACAGGTGGAAGCCATATATTGAACCAACCTACCCTATCGCAGATGTGTGACTTTTTAAGTTATATTTCCACGATATTCTCCGTCGAAGTGGTTAGAACGAAACCCTAACAACCTCTCTCCACTATGTTTACATCTGTCAATCTTTCTTTAAGTGATGGCGATTCGGTTGAGAGACATACTTGCTTAAATTACTCCACTATTTTATCTTCCATGACACCCATCCAATGGAGTGGTCAGCGTGGCACTTCATCGAACTCCTCCCTCCAACTCATACGTTTTCATTTATTACCAACTAAAATGTTCCCTTCCGAACAATTGTCAAGTTAATGTTGCGAGACGTAAGCCTTGAGCTCTTAACTCCGAGCAGTGTGAGTGTTGAGCTCTTAAATTTCTGAGTGAACCTTTGCTGATGTAATTTAATTACATGTAGAGCATGTGACGTATATGAGATACAACATCTTTATGTAGTGTAGTCATATTTAGGTTTTAAAATATTTACTCAGTGTTCGGTACACACACAATATTTTATATATCTTATTTATGTATAGACCCTTAAACAAGGTCTTGGTTACCATATATGTTTATAAGAAAGATGGCATAACTATATATATTTTGCTTTTTAGGCATCCTTTAAGGTTCTAATTAAAATAGAATCCTTAAGGTTATTATTTAACTAGCATCCTTATAGTAATGCCCCCATAGGTCTTTAAAGGTATAAACACTTTCTTAAGAAGATTTCGTTTAACTTCCTAGCATCAATGTCGAGGCTAGACTGTGATATCCTAGTGAGTGACTTCCTAGGATCATTCACTAGTGATCTTACCATATTGGCTTAACCTTATTTAGGTAAGCATAAAATAATTAGGCCATATTATGCCACACAGGATTTTGGTGATATAGCATTTACAAATCATAACAATAGCTTCGTGGTCCACTGGTGGGGCCTTGGTCTTGAGGTCCTCACCAAGGCCAGTTACAAAATTCATGTTTTTTTATATTTTTACAAAAGTAATAACAATTAGGGTCAAAATTGAGGGATGTTACAGATTAGGTAGATGATGTAGGTATATATGAGTAGTTTGAAGTTGGGAAGAAAACGTGATCTAACTATGTATGTTGAAAGCCATTGATTTATTAAGTGTTGTAACTCAGTAGTGTATGAATTGTCATAACTTAATAAGATTTCAGTTAGGTAAAAGATTGTAACTTGCAAAATATGTTTAAACTTGCGTCAGTAAACAATAAGTTTCGTGATTATGATTGATGTGTGTGATTTATTACTGTTAGTGTACTTACACGAGGTATGTAAGCAGTAGCTACGCTTACATAACTCGCCTACATATTTATAAATTGTGTCAAATAAAATTGAACTATAATGTTTAGGCATTAATTACATGTTACTAGTCATCTAACTAGGAGATTAAATTAATACGTCGAGTTAGTAAATTTTGGTTTAAATAACTGAATAGGATAATAGAGTGAATTAGGTGGTAATGTAAGACGATTATGTAGTAATGATTAATTATTGTCGATTAATGTTAATAATATTGATTAATGTTAGTCATGGTTGATTAATGTTAATAATGTTGATTAATGTAAATATTGTCGATTAATGTTAGTAATATTGATTAATGTTAGTCATGGTTGATTGGTGTTAATAATGTTGATTAATGTTAAATATTGTCGATTAATGTTAGTAATATTGATTAATGTTAATTATCATAGATTAATGTTAATATTGTTGACTAATATTAATAAGTGTAAATGGTATAAGTTAGTTTAATTAATTTGTCATCATAGGTTATTGGTGTTAATAATACTAATTAAAAATATTATTAACTTGATTTCCTTAAATTAATTATGTGTTAAGAATGTTAATTAAAGATTATAAGACTATTCTCATCTTTAGTAATAATTGTTGATTATTTTAATTATAGCTAAGGTATAATTACTAAGAAACTAGGTGCATAATTTAATTAAGTCTTAGTTAAAATGATTTAATCAATATAAAGGCACATTAATAAATTTTAGGTATAATAAATTGTAATTTAGTAATTTAAGAAAGATATTAGTTATCATTTTGGAACTCGGATTAAAACATTCATGATTAGGAATTTGGTGAATATGTATATGTATGGATATTATATTTTTTTCCAGCGAAAAAAAAAACATACCAATGTTATTTTAGAGAATCAAAAGGTACATGGATAAAAACTAGTCGTTCTATGCCAAGATAGAAACAAACTTAGTGTGCAGGTAGGAACCTAAATTCCTCCAAAAAAACAAAAAAGTATGCTGATCGACATGTAGGAGGCCAGCTAGAAACAAAAAGTCTTAAAAGAAACTTAAGAATTTTAGCCAATAGATCTTCACAGCTGTAATTTACTCCAGAAAATTTATGGATCCATGATCTAGAATCTGATCATCAAGGATTTCTTCCCAAAAAAGACAGCCACTAGCCCCTCCTAGAGCCTCTTTGGATAGTTTGTCTGCCAGAGAATTGTGTTCTCTATATATGTGCATAAAAAATATATTTCTGAAACAAGCAAGGACTTCTTTGACCCTTTGACACCAATGAGCGAGAGATAGAACATTAAGAGTGTAGAGACACTGAGCCCTTTTTATTGTAACCCTGGAGTCCCAAAAAATCATCAAGTCGTCAATGCCAAAAAGATAGGCCACTTTCAGAACCATTCACAGAGCTAAAAGTTCCGCTTTCATATTAGTCCCATTTCCACAATTTAGTTTCAAAGTGAAATAATGAGACTCATTTAGGAAAATTGCACCTCCTACAGCAGTAGTACCCATGTCTGTAGCCCCATCAAAGAATAGGATCAGACAATTAAACAGTGGAACAAAAGTTCCAATGCGTCTGACCACTTGAGGCTTCTTTCCTTTGAAAACTGTCTTATAGAACGAAAGGATTTTTTCCTTCACAGAATGAGGAGAAGGAATCATTTCTTCAAAGACAACTTTATTTCTGGTGTACCAAATGAACCATGAGATAATGGCCGGCAAAAAAGGATGATTTCTATAGGTTCTGTACCAATGCAGAAAATTTTGATCAAAAAACTCAAAATCCAAAAATGTATCCACCTCTAAAGCAGAACATACCAAATTCAAAACTTCTCAGGTAAAATTGCATAAGACAAGGAGATGAAAGGTAGATTTAGCATCCCTTTTACATAATGGACATCTGTTGGGACTAGACCATCCCATCTTGAGCAACATATCCCAAGTTTTGAGTTTACTTCTGAGAGAAAACCAAGCAAAGCACTTTATTTTTACCGAAACTTTCCAGCACCACACTTTTTTAAACCACCAGTGCTGTGTGAAAATCCTCACAGCAGATCTAAGAGATGATGTATACCTCACAAGAGAATGATTATGATTAAGCAAGAAAATAGAAGAAGAGTGGTCAATGCAGTATAATGAGCAACAGAATAATATGGTATAGTAGAACTGAGATAGAAGCAATAATACTTCACACACACTAATTAATTAATAAAAATATTGACAAATAAATAGTACAATGCATGAGGATTCGAATGCCTAAGGTGGCAATTCAAATTCGCCTTGATGGAGTGATCAAAGGATCACTGGAGTGTCATCGGAGCACAACTAGTAGTCTATCTCATCATTAGTGGAGTCAACCATCAGTCAAACTGAGTCTAATTGAGTGTGGTAGGTGTAACTGAGTGTAACTGGAACTAACTGAATGAAGGAGGCTCAGTGGAGGGTGCATGAGGAGCTAACTTGAGTCAGAATGGGCAGTCTAGTCTCACTGGAGATCCATCAGAGTGATACAGTTAGTTGAGAGTCAGTCTAGCCTTAAATCAAGGAAAGAACTGATGATAACTCAATTAACTGAAGTGCAACTGAGTGGTAGGTGAGAGAGGGCACATGAGATGCATGTAATTGCATGAAGGGGCGCACTAAGCACTAGGAGTGCTAAAACTGATCTGAGAGAAGCTCCCAGGGGCTAGCTAAATGAGGGCTAGGTGTTGGACTGATGACTAGGATGCATGAAAATGCATGCAAACCCTAAAAGTGCATGCATGACTGAAAATGAAAATAATGAAAATGCTGCTAGGACTAGGATGGAGTATAGGAATATCCTAATAGCTCCCCTTAATCCATCCTGGGCCCTGGTAACTAAGACCAAAGGTCACCCAATACAATGAATAATAATAGTCAATAAACCGAGGAAATGGGGAAAACCTCATGGGAAAAATACCCCCCCTCAAAATAGACTGTAAGGCACACACAAAAATAAATGCTCCAAACTCAAACAAGTGTGATGCTTGGTCATATGTCTGGAGGTATCTTCTTCTTGGGAAGAAGTGGATCATGCTTAGAAAGCATGTGCTTGCACTTGCTCTTCAGATTGAATGTGATGAGAACAAATCCAAAAGTATGAGGATGATCCTTGAACCTGTGATTTGAATCAGCTGAGGTAGGATCAAATCTATGAATGTGCAGATAGTCTTTTGTCTTCTCCTTCGAACCATCATGGGTGAGATTATGCCAAAAAGAACCATCAAATAATAATGATTTCTTGGAATCCAAATCAACTCCAAGACTTGATAAATGGTTTCTTGAGATCTCCTTTGAAACAACAAGGGTGAGATCAAAACCATCATATGCATGAGAAATCATCCCAAGTAGTAATTGCTTAGAATCCAAATTAGATCCAAGACTTGAATCATGGTTTCTTGAGATCTCCCTTGAACCATAAGAGGTGAGATCAAAACCAATAAATGCATGAGAAATTATCCCAAGTGAATGGCCATGGTTTCTTGATATCTCCTTTGAACCAGCAGGGGTGAGATCAAAACCATGATATGCATGAGAAATTATCCCAAGCAAATGGCAATAGCCATAATCTTCAATAACCTTCTGAAAGCATGGAATAATGATCATATAGTAGTAAATAAGAGGTGATTGCTTGAGGAGAGCGAATGCATTACCTCCAATAGCTGATTTTACCTCTGAAATATTCATGTGATCATGATGCAAACCAATAGACTCTGGTGCAAGAGAGGATTTAGGACCTTCTGCAATATCTAGAGTGTGAGCTGGCACAGAAAGAGAAGAAATTTGGAGCATGAGTGTAGAATCTGCAAGTTCTTCTTCTTTGTGGACAACTTCAATATGAGATGTGTTTGATACTGGTTCATGATCAATGATATCATCAAGGAGGGCAAATGCATCACTTTTCATCACTTTGCTTTCTCTCGAAAGGGTTTGGACCAAATCCTTCATTCTGTTTGCCAAATATTTCATCCAGATGGGCCCATAGCTCTTTTGGAGTTTCAGCATCATCAATGATTTGGTACATTATGTAATCAGGCATAGAAAGCATCATCCTTCCAAAGGCCATGTCACCTTTATTCAACCAGTCAATCTTCTCTTCAGAGGATTCGAACTCTCTTTCAAAATAACAATCAAAGAGATCATGTCTTTTCAAATATGCTATCATTTTTTGTTTCCATTCATCATATTTGAGTGGAGAAAGAGGGATTTCTTTTGAATTCATTGAAGTTGTAGAAGACCTACAAAAACAAATAGAGAATATCTGCAACTGCTACTGCTGCATAAATGCAGAAACTGTTGCAACTGCTGCACTCGAAATCTTGATAATAACCTGCAAAAAACTCTCAGGAATGGAGATAAATAATACTCTCAACATGCTCTGATACCATGTGAAAATCCTCACAGTAGATATAAGAGATGATGTATACCTCACAAGAGAATGATTATGATTAAGCAAGAAAATAGAAAAAGAGTGGTCAATGCAGTATAATGAGCAACAGAATAATATGGTACAGTAGAACTCGGATAGAAGCAATAATACTTCAAACACACTAATTAATTAATCACAATATGGACAAATAAATAGTACAATGCATGAGGATTCGAATTCCTAAGGTGGCAATTCGAATTAGCCTTGATGGAGTGATCAAAGGATCACTGGAGTGTCATCGGAGCACAACTAGTGGTCTATCTCATCATCAATGGAGTCATCAATGCTCAAGTAACTATCAACCATCAGTCAAACTGAGTCTAATTGAGTGTGGTAGGTGTAACTAAGTGTAACTGGAACTAACTGAATGAAGGAGGCTCAGTGGAGGGTGCATGAGGAGCTAACTGGAGTCAGAATGGGTAGTCTAGTCTCACTGGAGATCCATCGGAGTGATACAGTCAGTTGAGAGTCAATCTAGCCTTAAATCAAGGAAATAATTGATGATAACTCAATTAACTGAAGTGCAACTGAGTGGTAGGTGAGAGAGGGTGCATGAGATGCATGTAATTGTATGAAGGGGCGCACTAAGCACTAGGAGTGCTAAAACTGATCTGAGAGAAGCTCCCGGGGGCTGTCTAACTGAGGGCTAGGTGTTGGACTGATGAATGGGATGCATGAAAATGCATGCAAACCCTAAATAATGCATGCAAACTTTAAAAGTGCATGCATGACTGAAAATGCAAATAATGAAAATGCTGCTAGGACTAGGATGGAGTATAGGAATATCCTAACATGCTGCGGGTTGAAATTTCGATAGTTTATTATTCTGTCATAGGCGGTCTTTGCAGTAATAATTCCTGTAGAAGGGTTAGCAGCCCACAACAATTTATCTTTGTGTCGGGAAAGCCTCACACCGATCGAGTCCAGTCTGCTAAAATAACAATCCCACTCAACTTTAAAATGACCTATCAATCCCATATTAACACCTGTGATCCAACATGATGAACCATTCAATGAAATATAGTTTCTCATCCTGTCAAGGGTTAAAAAATCCTTGTTCTTTAAATATTCCAAAATTTCAGGAGACAAGGAATGATCCTCATCCAAGCCCAGAATTGGATCAATTCCAACTTGAATCATTCTACCAGAACCAACCTGCCAAGATAGGTCATTCTTCATCTAGCTTAGCACGTTCATAAAACCATTCCAATGATTGATGAGTTCCAAGCTTTCTTTAGTGGACCTAAGCTCCATTTCAAAGGATCTTGCTTAATATATTTTACTTTTAGAACCTTGGACCAAAGGGAAGATCCGAAAACTCCTCGCCAAAGACTTTTTAGACGCAGAGCTTTGCCAAAGATCTCCAATTTTTTAGTCCCCATCCGCCACATTCTATCGGTGAGGTAATAAGATCCCACTTGGCCATAATTAAACCCTTACATTTCAATCCACCTGTCCATAAGAAATTTGAATAGAGCTTCTTTAAACCCAACAACATCGAACTAGGAGCTTTGAATAAAGAGAGCCAATATACCGGTATGCTAGAGAGCACAACTTTGACCAAAATGAGTCATCCACCAACATAGAGGAGTCTGTTTGCCCAATAGTGAATTCTGGCCTCAAATTTTCTAAACAGCCATGACCAATCCTTCGCTCTATAGTTATTTGGTTTCAAAAAATAACCTAGGTAATGAAAACCTTCAGCCAAAGGATGAAAGCGATAAAGGAAAGATTTGCTTTAACTCCTCAATCCGAGTTTCAATGAGATTATGATGATACAAAATAGATTTCCGGTCACTGAATTTCATGCCAGATGCATTGCAAAATATCTTTATATTTTTGGAAAAATAAATCCATTCTCGTACGGAGTCAGAGCCAACTAGTAGGACATCATATACAAACATAAGATGAGAAATAGACAGTTCGCTTGACATCTTAATACCTTTAATTTGATCTGCAATCTTAGCTTGTTATAAAAGTCTACTAAAACCATATATAATGAGCAAAAACAATAGAGGGGACAGTCTCAAACCAACAATATTTGTGGAGGTCACACAAGCCATTATCCAGTTCAGTGTTTGAGGAGACAAACCAATTTGTATTAGGACAATCCTGAGGAAACTCCAATCCACCCTGTCATAGGCCTTTTCCAGGTCCATTTTGAGAAGACATGCTCTAGAATTTCGAGTCTTGATAGTCTGAATCATCTCCTGTGTGATACCAACAGAATCCAATATTTTCCTATCCTGGAGTAAACCGAATTGTAGGAGATAAACTTTGACAAACCTGGTTTGATTCGGGTGGCAATAATTTTGGAGATCAATTTATAAATTAGATTGCATAAAGCAATGGGTCTAAAATCACCAAATCTGTGGGGCTTATTACATTTTGGAATCAGGGTTAAAAACGTGGAGTTTAACGCCCCTAATATGAAGCCATTAATTCCAGATAATTCCACCATGGCCACAATCTCCTCCCCCATGATGTCAAAAAAGGAAAGGAACAATTCCACAGTCCAGCCATCAGGGCCTGGAATCTTCTCCTTTGCAAATAGCTTTAAGGTGTCTTCCACTTCCTTTGATGACACTTCTTTATCCAACTCCAATGCCTCAGCATGACTGAAAAAGACAGGAAAGAGACAGGTAACCTCCAATTGTCTCAAAAGATCAGAGGACCCTGGATCCTTAAAAACATTACCAAAAAAACTGAATGCAACATCTTGCAGATTCTTTTGGCCTGAAATAGTTGACCCATCTTCATTTTTCAAATCCCAAATTGCTTTTGAGTTTCGGCGTTTGGAAGCAAAAGCATGAAAGAACTTAGTGTTTTTATCACCCAGCTCCAGCCAGACGGCCCTAATTTTGAGTCCCCAATCAGCCTCCTCCTGTAGCAATAGGGCCTCCTTTTTTGCTTTAAGTAAGATGGTCAATGCATGATCCTCAGGGTTCTCCGTCAAATCAAACCTATGCTGATACAAATCATGGATTTGTGACTCAAGGTCACTGTAAAATTTAAGATCCTGTTCCTTTTTCCTTTTAATCAACTTTGTGACAAACTCTTTAAGCTTCTTAAGTTTTTGGATAAAAATATCCATAGGATTAGAAATTCTATCCTGACCAGCCTCCAACAAAAAACACCGAACAACAGTACAAAACTCAACATTCCGAAGCCAGGAGCACTTAAACTTAAAGGGATAGTTTCTCGGGATCTCTTTATCATCCATCTGAAAGACAATAGGCCAATGGTCCGAGAAGATACTCTCCTAGATCCAAGATCTGTAACAATGGAAGCTACAAAGTAAAGAATATGAAACCAAGAACCGGTTAATTCTCTTGTGAACCCCATCTGAGCCTGCTCTGCCATTGGTCCAGGTGGGCACCAAAGGATTAGGAGCAACATCAACAAGATCATATCTAACCATTAATTTTGAAAAATAAGCAGCAAGCCCATTAGTGCGAGCTGATACTCCCCAAATCTCAAATGAACCTAGAGAAAAATTCATATCACCTGCAATAATGAGATTTCTCATATTAAGAATACTAGACCCAGCAAGTGCATCCCAAAAAACTGTTCTATTGGAGTAAGGAGCATAGCAATTAAATATAGCTAAAGGAAAATTTTGTGAAATATAGCGACCCTTCAATAAAATACCCCACCTCGTCTTGTAGGCTTTGAAATCATAAAATCGAGGGTTCCAACCAACTAACAAACCACCCGATTTCCCAACAGCATCAATAGCAGAAAAAAACCATGCAGGGCATAAATTGGATAACTTCATAATAGCGTTAGCGCTATCACAAATCATCTCTTGTAGAAGAATAAAGTTAGGGTTAGTAGCCATTAATAATTTAGACAGAGCCCTACCCCGGGTAGCTCTTCCTAAACCTCGCATGTTGAGGGACAGTATCAACATTAATCAATAATTATAGGGGGCTGCTTTGCTCTAAGAGCCCTAGGAATAGAAGAACAAGCCACGGGGGATGAAGCTTCATTGATACGAACTGATAATGGGATAAAAGTATCCACAACCACCTCTTCAATTCTTATAGAACCACCCTTTCTAGCCTTCCTCATCGTTACATTTTGAAACCACAGGCTATCCGAGGGTTTTACCCCTAATTTAGGAGGGGGGTTTTTGGAGAAAGTTTCAAGGGATGCAAAGGGGAGGTTTTCTAAGCTAGGATCATATCCACTCTTGTCCAGAACCTCATTTTCTTCGAAATATAGTATCCTAGCCACTTTTAGTGAAGAATGCAAAGCGGGCAAGGTTTCATCAGGGACAAGGGCCTCCGCCAATGGAGCAGGCTGGGGGATGGACAAACTGCCCTTTATCAGATATGGTCCACCCACAGAAGTTAAATTCAGTGAAACCTCCCCCCTAGGAATTCTCTAGTTTAAAGATTCTTCTGCATTTTCATAAAAACTTAATTCATCAAGAGTAGTGTCGATATAAGGTGTTTCCTCTTTGGACTTACTCGTTTCTATCTTCGAAGGGTCCGAAGCCCTAGATAGTGGCGTCACCAAGCTTGAACCCCCATCAGTAAGCTTGTTTGAAATTGGACATTTTGCAATAGTGTGACCAGTCCCCCGACAACGGAAGTATCGAAAGGGTATTTTAAAATAGTCCAGACGCTAGCAGAAGTTACAAGCACCCCAGTGGACAACAATCTCCTCTGGTAACCCTTGGAATATATCAAATTTGACCATGATTCTGGCCACCCGGTGATCAAAACCAAATAGGGATTTCTTATCTGGTTTGATTAACCTACCAACCGAGTTAGCAAGGGCAATGAAAATATTTTCAGACCATAACTCAATGGGGAAGCCTCGCAATAACATCCAGATGTGCCGAATATTTTCTCTTTCCCTTATGGGGTTAAAATTCAAATGCCATCTCTTGAGGCAAAGGGATCCATTCTTGAAAGGCCAAACCTATTTAAGGATTTCATCCACAAACTCTTTTGAAGGGAGCACAAAAAGAATCCATCGGTTAACCAGGAGGTTAACATGGGGATCTAACCCCATTAGTGGCATCCACTGAGCATTTACCCAGGTCAGTATTTCCTCCCTGCTCCCCCCAGTGAATTCCAATCGTCCAACTACACCTCTGTGAGCCAATAACTCCACCCTATCCAGGTTATTATCAGGGTTAATCACAAAGTGATCCCGTCCCTCCCTGTCCTTAACAGATTTTAAGTGACAGTGTGCCCTAGCCCGAGCACCCCAGATATTAGGGTTTTCTTGCGTGGACACAGGCCTATCCGACCGAGAATCATCACAAATAGGACTGCAAAAAAGGGAACTGGATACCGGTGGATCCATTTAAACCAAAAACCCTAAAAAAGAAGCCACCACCTGTAATGCACAACAGGACAAAAGGAAACTAGCAGCCACCTGTCCCACACACCAGATCAGCGAGAAAAGTGCACCCATAGTTGGACAATGAGACAAAAAGCCACAAAAAAGATAAAAAATGAAAAGCTAGGTTTGGAGCCACAGATAGAGATCGCATTCCCACTTTTTTGTGACCTTGGTTGGTACTATAGATGGCCAAAAAACCATCTAGGACTCCAAGTTTCTGCAGCTGCAACAAACCTACCTTAATGCTTCAGGAACCGTACAAACACCCTTTTCCCTCCCGTCCATCTTCAAATTCATTTCTTGGTTTAATATTCATGTATATTATATTATTATTATAATGGATATAATGAAATTGGCATTTATTATACATTAATAAGAGGTTCTGACAGATTTAATGTGGTGACAGGGCAGTGAAGCCCCGTAAATACTTTATATAGTGAATTAGCCCCAAGTATTTAAATGATGATAATTATTAATTCAATTGGTAAACAAATTTATTAATTAAATAATGAAATGTTGAGTATTATTGAATGGATCATGTCTCGATGGAGGAAATGGAAACAAGGAATGACATAGTGGTTAGAATATTTATGATGGGGATAGGGGTAGTAATAAAGATAGAAGAGTCGAAAAAGGAAGGGGGGGATAAGGTCGAGAGGAGAAGGAGGACAAGGGGTATTCTTCACCTTGGATATTTTGGATAGGAGAGGGAGCGGAGATAGGAGGAGGGAGCAGCAAAGAAAGGGGGTTCTTGTTGGAGAGTTTCCAGAAGGGAAATACTGGTTGGATTGTACTTGGTTTGGGATCAGAGGTCCAAATGGGTACCTTTGGAGCTGGGTTGTCGACAAGACCTCTCTGGTTGACATGGTGGCATCTTATTTTGGGCTGGTTGAGTTTCAGGGTTTTGGGAAGAGTTTGGTTGCAGGGCTACAGCAGGGCAAAGGAAGCAGCAAAACAGGGAAAAGGAAGCAGTGAAACGAGAGGGATCTAGTAGTTATTTGTAGGTATTTTCCCTACAGGTATAATGACCCATTCTAACTCTGTCAATATTTCATATTTCATGAGAAAAATCAAAATTTAATTTAATGTAAATTGACACATATTATATGTTGATGCACCTGCATGATTGTAATAGTTAGAAACCATGAAAACAAAATCTATAGTTATTCGGACCTGTATATGTAAATGTTTTATATTATTTTACAGGCATGATATTTACACCTAAACTAGAATTCAAAACAGAGACCTAAAACAGAAATGAAAACAAAGTAAAGAAGGAATGTAGATTTATTAATTATTTAGGACATGGGTCTTACAATTATGATACTAACATATGACCCTAGATCCAAAATAATGAAATCCATGTCGAAGTCCCCAATCTGTGCATTAAGTCGTAGTTCCCTCGTTCTTATCCTCTTTTGCAAATTATTTAAAATTTTTTCTTGAGAGGTGTCCTTTTCTGATTCATCGACTAGATCCTACAATTCCTTTAAAGCGGCTTCATCTTTTACTAAGTCTAAACGACTTTTGAAAAAGTTCTTCAATGTACTTACCTTCCCTGAGCTTCTTTGTTGAGTTGTTTGGTTGAAGCAGACTGACATATCATATACATGAACTTCATCGAAGACTGGAGCTGTAGATGTCGACAGTCCCCTCTGGGTTGCATTAAATTCCTTCCTTGCGTCCACAAATGTCTGTTTTTCCTTCTGAACATAAAATGGCACTATCCATTGTCCTGGTGGTCTGATTTTAGGTCTAGGTGGGTCAATATATACTTCTCTATCATCTCTTGTCGCAGCTCCTCTTCTTGCCACAACAACAACAATTGGTTTTTCTTGCCGAGATTCAGCTGATATCTTCTTGACATTTCGATTCTCATTCTGATTTCAATTCTGACTTTCCTTAGATTTCCACTTCACTATAAGTTGTCGGCAATATTCAATCGTATAGTCCAATGCTCGACAGTATGTACATGTTGAACAAGGATTTGGAAAATTCCTCACAAAATGTCCTGGTGTATTGTAGTTGTAACATATCACCTGACCTCTACCTTGACCAAGTCCTCCTCATTCTTGTTCCCAGAAGAAAACTCTAGGTTGATTGAACTATGCACTACTCCCTTCTCCTTGTTCTTCACCTTTAATTCGATAAGTATATAAAGTTCCTTCTATGAGTAGTTGATATGCTCGATAGTCCTTCTCATCGTGGCCAATTGACCAATAGAATTTGCAAAATAGGTGTTGCATAGTACTTAGAATTTTATGTAACAAATAAATTTCTTTTGGTCAATTCCCCCTAGTTTGACAGATTCTACACTAGGTTCCATCTCCGGGATTCAATGGATTAGGATCTCCGACAACAATATAGTCTTCAAAGGCTGTGCACTGGTCTTTCGAATGACCCTCCTCCTTATACCTTGTACACCAAACATATTCTCTCTTGTCCTTTCCTCTCTATATGTCCTAGATTTTTATTGATAGGTTCACTAGCTACGAATGCATTTGATCCATACTAGTTCAAGTATATCCAACATGGAATGCCTCCAACTTCATAGACAAATCAAGGGCCTCCATCTGCGACACAATATTTTGCTGCATCATTAAGGGAACTCTGATGTGTGGCACTAAAGCATCTATAAACCACTCCTTATGTTGGACATCGGTCATTTGAAAACTTACACGGTCCATCCATGTCTTGAATCTCTTGTCGAAGACTCAGACAAGTTCATTTGTCGATTGCTTGATCTCTTTGAGTTCAGTAATACACTATGACTCATATTTTGGCTTCTTATATTCACTTTTTAAAGCATCCTTAATTTCTGCCAGTCTTTGGTGGTTTTCTAATAGCTACCTTTGATAACTTCATGAACCAATCCAAAGTGTGACCCCTAAAGGTTGTAATTAGTTGTGCCATTTTTACATTATCATCTTGTACTTGCTTAATTGTCCAGCCTGTATCACATAGAAACCAATGTTGTTATGGGTCCTCTGACCCATTTCCATGGAAGATTGGCAGTTTCATATCATCCTCAACCATTCTGTTTCTCGGAGGTATTGATTGAGTTTGTATTACAGGACCAACACTTATAGTAGGATTGTTTTTCAAACTACTATTATGACTACTACTACTATTATTCGCTTGAATCAACTGCGGTGAACTAGCATTTCTTACCTCAATTTTTGGAGATGCACATAAGGTCATAGGTATGTAGTAGTGTCCAATTTCATCTTTTTCAACAGGATCGTCCTCAAAAGTAGGTTGATATTCTTCTTCTTCAGTTTCTTCTCTATCAAAATATTCCTCTTCGAGTTGTGGTACTGGTTCGTAGTCCTTTCGTTCAGTCACATTGCAACCATTTCCTTTTGTCACAGTTCTCCTCCTCTTACTTGAACACAATATTCTTCCACTCCATAGTAGACCACACCCTTCTTCTGTTTCACTTTATGTTTCCCTTTTCATATCAACTCACTTCTCATAACATACTCTCATACCATTCACCACCAACATCCCGAACCACTGTGCACTAGTGGTTTACTCTTCATATTCCCTTCTCATAACCCCTTTTTCACAAAGTAGCATTTTAATCGACAGCTTCAAATATTTCAAGTACTTAACTCATGGTCCTTGGAAGAACTCCCTTTTAGCAGTGCTATAGGATTTTGTAGTGTCCATAGAAAATTCAGTAATATACCCTTCCAATATGCTATCTAACTAGAAATCAAAAGCATAAGATCTTTCATTATCAGCACCCTTGATAGTTCGGATTAGCTCAAGTTTCCAAATCGTAGGATTGCCTCCTTGAAAATTCATCTTTTTCTCATTTAACATTGCTATCCATTCATGCAACATAATAGGAAATTCTCCAAAGAATACTTCATGAATATCTGAGAAAACATACTCACCTAACCACGTTTCATCATCCAATCAGGGATGCTTGTTTTGTTCTTTATCAAACTCTCTCATCTTTTGATATACCTATATCTCGGGCTTAGTAGGATGCCACATACACCACATACCCCTTTGATGAAAATCCTGGTCCCGGCAATGGAACCATTTGTTGGCACAAATCTACTTCGACCAGGGTTCACATAGTTAAACACCAACAAAAACCCAAGATACTAGACCGAAAGGGGTTTATCCCTTTTGGTAACACCTGTGGCATAGATGAGGTCTCAGCCGAAGTACCTATGGGAGTTGTAGGAACCAAGTTTCTGCAGTAGTGAAGGGGTGCAATAGAAACCCAACAACCATAACATCCTTAACCTCGACAGAGGACCTTACTTAACACTTCACATATTTTCTTACATCTAACATTTTAATTAGCTATGACATATATTCATTTATATACCATTCATTTACATGGATCATTGATCATTGATCAATATGAATCATATGACAATAAGCATAACACATCATCATAGAAACATACACATTAGACACCAAATGTAACATGGAAACCCAAACATGAGAAAAACCATAGAAGCACTTTCTTTATTCATGAGTCATAGTAAAAAATAATCACTTCATGTTTTACAACGACTTACATATTTCTCTGTCTCTTACAATGGATCCGTGCACATAGCCTATAGATTATGCGACTCTTCTTGACCTCAAAATAGAGTTCTCCCAAGATATAGGACATTGATTCGCTAGCTAATTTACTAATAGTCCCAAAATTTGCAACCCTTTACATGTTTATAGGGCATACACATCCTGCCACGCTCCCACTACTCTACTACTCAACTACTCCACTCATAAATGTAAGTGGAAAAAACTCCTAACTAACTTACTTAACTCCGCCCATGACATAGTCAAAATGCCCGATTTCTCGAAATCTCTACTGTTATATTGGAGTTGATTGTTCTTCGTAGGACCACTTCCTCTTGGTCCTTTTCACACCAAAATTGTGCAAAACTTTACCTCAAAACTCTATGTGTCCCAACACGTAGTTTCAACTATTGTCATTTAGTAGTAATTTATGTTTAGCTTTATATTCACTAACTCGAGGATACAAATTTTTGTGTACAATTTCCAACATTTTCTATATAAAAATTTACAACTTTTTATTGAGGGTTTATATATTTTAGAATAACTAATTTTTAAATATATTCATAAAGAAGTTACTTTCAGATTTGTGATTGTATTAGTCAAATACTTAGAATAATATTTTGTATTAGAGCAACTCAAATAGTGGGGAGTCCATTTGAGTTGGCGAAGGAGAGGTAAAACTAATACCAGACTGAAAAAAAAATTATGGGGATGAAATTATTAGGACATTATCATAAATTAACTTTATATTAAGAATGTGAGAACCAAAGTTAGAGTAGTATATCGCATGGAAACATTAATAGAAACTATCTTAAAATATCTATGTTAAAATAGCTAAAATCCAAATTTTTTTATGCAAATTATTTGTAGAATGTGTTCAAATAATTTCATAACTTGAAGCAAAGGGACTTAGTTATGGAGTAAATAGATTTTTTTATGAAGTTTTATATGATACAAATTATGCAAGAAGGCAACGAATAATCAACTACTAAATACATATATAGACTATGGTTCCAACTCCAATACAAGTTGGACTTATTCATGTCGCATTTAGCAGATGGCGCTTATTGATATTCTTTGAAATCTAAATAGAAATTTAATTAGGGAAAGGGTAAGTCCATAAGAATGAAATATGGAATGTGTCCTTTACAGGAAGAGGAATTTCCTCAAAATAAAAAAGAATGAAGAGCCCAAGGAAGGCCAAGAAGTGAACCCAAACTCTAAAGAAAGACAAGGTTTAATAGGAAAGGAAGAAGAAGAATATTTGGATATTGAAATCCATTGAAAATTTTCATATGTGGTGAATCCTATAAACTCCAAAACTAAATTACTAGCAAAAGAGAATGATGTAACACAATAAATTGAAAAAAAGACTAGGGAAACCAAATTGAATGGAAGAGAAAGAGTGTCTTCTAAATAAGATAAAAGTGAAAAGACAAAGTATGCAAGGTTATCATAAATGGTGGATGATAAGTAAAAAAATGTTACTAAAACATATTGCATTCCAAATCAAATCCTTATAAGCTTTCCTAGTTGAAAAAGGATCACACTATGCTTATGGGTCAATCTTATTTGGTCACTTTTAATATTTGTCCATATAAAGACAATATTTTGTGATGTGGTGTCAATGGATACATATAATTTTTGTTTGAGAAGACCATGTCACTATCAATCTTATTTGATTGCTTTTCATATGTGACTATACGAAGAGAAATTATTTTGAAATGTGGTGTCAATGGATGAATTCCATTTCTTTTTCGAAGACCATGTCACTATGATTAGAAGCTAACACGTCATTTCCAACAAAACACTTACCAAGTGCATCATGATGCAAATAAATATTTGTTAAAACCATGGAAATATGAAGGATCCTATGAAACATCGTCTTTAACTCTTGTAACAATGGGTTATTTCGTAAACAAACTAAAATATATGATATCTACTCTGCCCAAGAGAGAAAAAAAGTTTGGAATGGTATGCACATCCATAAACATTGCAATGATGGTTAAAAACCAAGGATATAATAATTTTGTATTTATGTTATTTTAAAATATAGTTTAAAATGATTAATAAACATATTGTAAAAATTTATTATGTATAATATTTTCAGATAAGCATAAGTTTGTGAAAAAAAAAAATTAACCTTTTTAAATAATAATTGTAATTTGTATAATGAATGTGAGCGTAAAATAAAAATAGATTTATAATTAAAAAAATGAAATGAATAATACTGAAAATTTTGATATTTTATAGAAAAAATTAATTTTTATTATTTATTTACTAACCCACTTCATTATTTAATATACTATGGAAAATATATATTAAAAATACAAAATATTATATATATTATTAAAATTAAACAAACTTATTATTAAACATAACAAAAACTATATTTAAAATTAAAAATATTATGTAAAATATTAAAATAAGAAAGAACAAATTTAAAGTGAAATGGTGTATGTTTTATCCTATGGTTTAAGTTTATATAAAAACAAGTGTCGCTGGAGGTGGTGATGTCCCTGCCGTATACTAATTTGTATATCATGCTCGTTAAATTGGTTAATAATGTTGTAAAATTAGTTAAATAAAATCATTTGTAAAACTAAAAGGATTAAAAATGTGTTTTGTTGAATTCGTAAGATGAGAGCTCGTTTACACATCTCAATAAACACTTAGAAGTTGTGCTATAAATCTTTAACATTATGTATGATTAGCGGTACCTCTAGTGTTATTGAGAAACTCTAGTATCAAGCTTTTAAATTCTGTATTATTAGTATGGCATAACTGAGAACCTTAAAATAATTGTAATGCTATCTTATAGTAAGATATGTTTCGATTTCATAATTTGTCATTACGAACAGCTGGTTGGTTTAAATCTCTCAATGTTATTGAGAAACTCTAGTATCAAGATTTTAAATTATGTATCGTTAGCCTGGTATGATATTGTTTGAAGACATATCTACCTGAAAACATGGACAACCTGGTAAACCTCAAATTAAAATCAAAATAAATCTATAATAATATATTTAATATAATAAATTTTAAATAGTATAAAATATTATAACCACAACAATATACACATAAGAAAACACAAAGCAATGAACCACTCATTCTCTATTAGATTAGTGAAGACAAATTTATAATGTATTGGCAATGCGGCCCATTTTCAAGGAAAAACTAACATTGCGGCCCACGTGAACAATGGTTTAAGCTGTATTTGGATGATATAATTGCAAACAACATTATGAATGAGAAGAACTATGAAAATCATAAATACAAACCATGCCCATCTAAAGGTAACTTTGTCAAACTGGGTATTCTTCACTAGGCTCACTGTTATTTTGTCACACATAAAAGTCCACAATTAGAAACCAGAGCACGTCCACAAATTTTAGAAACTTCCAAAAACCATAACGAGAGTAAGATGAGTATAGAAGTGTACCTTTTCCATGGATTTTAGTTATCATGGTTTCTCCTGGGTGGTAAATGCATTGTTTATCCCTGGAGAGGTGCAACGTTTAATTAAGTTACTGAAAATTATTTTCTTCAGTATAAAATTTAATATGATATCTTAATGTTTGGGATAAATGTAAAGTTTGGTAAGGTATCCATCAATACTTGAGTGGCTAGAGCCATTGTACTTCTAGGTGTTAGTCAGATTTAAGCTCTAAGCAAAAAGGAGATGAATCTTGAGAACGATTGACCCATATATAGAACATGGATCTAGTCTGACCTACAATGAAATAATTAAACCTAGAAAATAACTATTCAATGGTCCAACAATGAGCTGCTAAGAGTAGGAAAATCTTAGGGAAAGATATCATGTATTTCCTAACTATTTTTCTCATCCATTATACTCAACAACTAGTGAGGCAAGCTTCTTGTTGGCACAGTAAATCCTATTGTAAATTATGTTGGTTGTTGGAAATCCAAGTTGAAAAAATGCATCTACAATGCTTATATGAAAATGTGGGTGAAGCAACACAAGGAAAAGGACATTGTTATAAATCATGTCGATGCCTGGAGGTCCCATAATCAAACCATTAAAGGGTCTTGTTTGTATTTATCTCATCGCTTATCAAAACCAATATTTGGAATGGTTTGATGGTCATAATTTGGGAGACGTCTGTAGTTGAAGTATCAAGATGGTGCAAATTTTAACGATGCAGGTTGGTCTATAATCGGTTATTCAACTAGGATGGATTCTTTTCTCCATAAATCTAAAGGAAACAAAGGTATTGTTAAGGGTTGCAGTGAGAACAATGATTTTTTCCTTGTTTAATAACATTGTATGGGAACCTTGTTTTAGCAAAATTGTCTATGAACCTTCTATGCTAAAAGCTATAGAGTTTATGTTAGAGGAGAGTGAAAGGATTTTGGCAGTCATCAAACCAGGAACAATTGGTGGTATGTTGCTTCCCATCCTTAGCGCCTCTCCATGTCACGTCCCCTTTCCATCAATCCGACTTAAGGAAGGGAACATGAACTAAAATCAAGCTTCCAAATTTAGCCCCATCATTATTTTACAAATTCATGCAAGCAAAAACACATGTGTGCAGATGCATAATACAATAAACACAGTGGAAATAAACTCTACTACACACATCTAGCATGCAATTACCAACATAATTGTAACAAACATCAATTAAAAACATTGCCTAATGAAATACAAGAGAATACTCATCTTGAAATGAGTTGTCCTGAGCAACTGGCTAAGCAACTGCAACGTTCAACCCAACCATAAGCCAGTTGTTCTCATCAATTTCTGAACACAAATTCCACCCTCGATCTGGGCATGATTTCCACAAGGAAAAGGGAACAGCAAGTTCACACATATCCAAGTATATACCACATATCATCCAAGCTAGTCCACAACTGTGCTTATCAGGCTGGAAAGGCAATAGGAAAGAAGGAATTGCTAAGACCATGCCAAGTGTAACACATGTGCTTGGTCCTCACATGGTCTTAGCAAGCAGGAGTTACACTGGGGGAATTACTCCACTAAGCCTAGCATTAATGTGAGATACTCAAATGTCCACTGAGCCTCTCAATTTTGTCTCTTGAGAGCATCTATATATTGTACTAGTTTTTGCTCAACAATGCATAATGGAAATAAAGCTCTAGAGTGAATTTCTCTAGTTTTGTCTCAATATTCTTCTTCTCATATTTTTCTACTATCTCTTGAAATATTCTAAGTGAATTTGTAATTGAATCTAGATCTATATCTATTTTTGGTATGTCACATGTATCGGATCCTAGAGCTATGATAGGTGTGCATTCCAAATTTCACATGGTATTAAAGCTAGACTGATTCAAACCAATTTCCATATTCTTTCTTGAGTGTTTTCTGCAGGTCATTGTCATCACCAAGAGTGCATTAGCAAATTATGGATCAAAATTAAGCCATGATTCTCACACCCTTCAATTACTTCGAATGGAAGGCCCACATGATCATCCAACTTCGAAGTAAGGGTCTTTATAGAGTCACAATGGGTCTTGAACCCGATCCAAATCTTGCTGCTAAAAAATCTAAGTGGTTCAATAGGCTTGATGAAGCTTATGGATTGCTTTGTCTCTTTGTCTCCTGATATCTCCTATCCACCTTGGAAATGATTCTACACCAAATGAATTTTGGCTCAAACGCGAGTCATTATTTGGGAAGCAAGATCAAATGAGAGGTCATATATTGGAGAATGAGTTGATCTCATTGATTCCAAGCAATTTCGAAACCATGGAAGAGTTTATATCAAAGTTCAAGAACCTAGTGCTTCATCTCAAACAATGTGGCATTGAGAAGAAATAAGAGTAGCTAATAATTTTCATTCTATCTAAACTGGGTTCTGAATACTTAGTATTTGTGTCTACATTCCATCTACAAAGCTTGTTGTTTGAAATTGGAGGATTCCTTCCTTGGATGCATTCATAGATTCGCTCACCTGAGAGCAAGATAAGCTAGTGCAAATGGGGTCTTTGAGTTATTCCAAAGACCATGTGCTTTCTTCTCATGGAAATAAGAGTCCCAAAAATGCTAAAGCCAGAGGAAAGCAAAAGATGGAGGATAAGAAGTATTCAGATGAAGAGAACTCAAGTTCAATTGATGAGGATTCAAAAGCCAAGAAGATGAAGAGCAAGAAAGAGAATCCAAAGTATGGGTATTAAAAAGGTTTTCATTATGAAAAATATTGTTTCAGAAATAATATGGACATCATGACCAAGCTACTTGAAGAGAATAACATTGATGTTCCAAATTTTGCAAGAAAATAAGAAGCCAAGCTCTCTTTGGAACAAGAACATTGTCTCCATGCTACCTTCCAAGGTAATAATTTGTATGCTTTGGGTGCTAGAGTTAAATATCTTTTTGATGTCTCTGTTTCTGATTCATATTCTGATATATTAGAACCAAAAACCTCTATCCCTTCCTTGGAATAATCTCCATCTAGTTCACCAAAGTCTCCTGCCAATACTAGTCCTTTTTCACTAGTTTTTTACATGCCTTCTGAAAGTTCTTTCGAAATCCAATAGTATCCTTCATATTATGATATGGAAGTTGATATACAGGATGCTATTCAGGTTATGACAACCTTAAAACCATTTTCCCATCCATTGTATTCCCAAAATACCATACAACCCCCAAGTTCTCCAGTTGGAAAATCTCACAATTTCATTGTTTCCAATACTATGTCACTTGTCTATGTTGTCTTTATGTCTTGCATATCATTCCTTGGTTGGAAATCCATGTCATTGGAAATCATGGAACTTATGTTCCACATGTATGGACCTGATCTCACCACCTATGGTTCAAATTTCAAGTCTTTAGACCCTTCAAGTTCACTCAACTGTCAGTTTGATCTAGTTGCACACTATTTTCCTGTTGTGGAGCCATTCGCTCATGGAGACACTATACATGTGTTGTTTGTTTCCACATATGACTCCTATTCTGATATTTCATATCCTCATGAGATCTATTTCATATTTAGGAAGGTGATACATCAGTTTGGAAGGAAGATACATGGTTTGATTCGCCATATGGAAACTGCTCAAGAAGTTGATTTTGTTGAGTCTTTTGATGCTCTTTGGGAAGGATTTTGCAGAGATATATTTTCCGATATTGATTATATATTTATATTAGAGTATGTATGCATCAAGAAGCATTCTTATGATGCTCCTATATCATCAAATGATGAGTTTCAAGGGGCCTCTCAACATGTTTTTTTGTCTACACAACATTGATGCATTGGTGCATGATCATGGCATCCACAACATCTTCACCAAGTCTTTCACCAAGAATTTATGCATTCAACTCATTCAAGAGAAGAACAAGACCTGTTGAAGACATTTTGTTCATCTCTGTTCCATGTCCATTCTTGAGGGAGTATTTTCCCCATGTGGTTTTGCCTCTTTCCTCGTTTTACATGGACAAATAAAATTGTTGTAAAGGGTGACCATAAGCATTTGTTGCTTGGGACTTACTTTTGTTTCTCACTACCATTTTGGCTTAAGAGGGGGTGTTGGAACATAATTCCCATATAGAACTTGGTTAATAATCCTTGCATAAGGTTCTACGCGTTTAATGTAAGTTGTTCCATGGTTTGGCTTCATAGTTCCTAGTCTAAGGGGTTCGTCCACATATTAGACTAGTGGTTTACCATAAATGCCAAGTTTGTCCACAAGTGTTCCCATTTAATTATTTATGGGAGTCAAAGGTGCCCTACTTAATGCATTTAATGAGGGAGGTGCCCCACTTCCATGTTTTATGGGATAAGGTTGGACCAAGGGCGCTTATGCACTAGATTTGGTCAAATTGCTCATTAATGGCTAATACCAAAGCCCTAAACCACCTAATTCTCCCTCATAATGATTCCATCCACATTTATTGACTTTCCTAACTTCCTCATGGTCCTCATAGGTTCATTTGACCTCATTATGGTCCATTATAGGAGTTACACTTGGCACAATGTCATAGATTGGAGGAATTACTCCACTAAGCCTAGCATTAATGTGAGCTACTCAACTTTCAACTAAGCCTCTCAATTTTGTCTCTTGAGAGAATCTATATATTGTACTAGTTTTTTCTCAACAATGAATAATGGAAATAAATATCTAGAGTGAATTTATCTAGTTTTGTCTCAATCTTATTCTTCTCATATTTTTCTTCTATCTCTTGAAATATTCTAAGTGAAGTTGTAATTGAATCTAGATCTGTATCTATGTTTGGTCTGTCACATGTATCGGAGCCTACAACTGTGATTGGTGTGCATTCCAAATTTCACATGGTATCAGAGCTAGACCGATTCAAAGCAATTTCCATATTCTTTCTTGAGTATTTTCTGCAGGTCATTGTCATCACCAAGAGTGCATCAACAAATTATGGATCAACATCAAGCCATGATTCTCACACCCTTCAATTAATTCGAATGGAAGGCCCACATGATCATCCAACTTCGAAGTAAGGGTCTTTATAGAGTCACAATGGGGCTTGAACAATATCATCAAATATTGGCTAAAACATAAATGTAAAAGTCAAAGTTAAACTAATAAAAGTTGATCGATGAATCGATTACAATAGTTACCCTCACCTTCGACAAGGACTAATAAGAATAAAAATATTTTTTTAAGTGAAATGATGTACCTTGTATAATATAGTTTAAGTTGCATTATATAAAAGAAAATCAAAGTGGAATGATATATGTTTTATGATATAGTTTAAGTTTGACATTTTATGTTAATACAATATTAAAGATCGTAATCTATCTTTTAGAAGGACAATAATCATTGGATCTCCTCTCTTTAAGTTAGTATAACTCATTATCTTTTATTTTTATTTTTATTTGGCAGAGCACTTCAATGTGCATTTTCCTAAGGACTATCAATGACATCACTGCATTTTCCCAAGGAATATTAATGACAACACTACACTAACCTTATTGCATTCTCGTGCGAAAAGGAATCCATTCAGGTAATGATATGTGCCACTTTAGGACAAATCATTGCACTAATGTTATTCCATGTTGTTTATACAAAACATTTTTCACTATAAATAAAAAATGTATACCATATGATGTATCACCTTTCTTATGATTACATAGGAAGAAAAAAAGATTTTTAATCTTTTTTAAATTACAAACAAAGACAATATTAACATTTTAAATTTTTGGTAAAGGATCATTTCAGTATTTTCAGATAAATTCATTGGCTAGGTTATCCCAATCCTAACCCAATAATTTGTTACTTCTCAAATAAAATAAGATTTGAAATTCTTATACCATTATTCTAATCCACTTATCAATTATGGTTCTCGATAAAAGAAGATTTCAATTAAACAAATATCTTTGACCACGAGTCTGGCCTAAAAGAATAAATATCAATTGATGAAGTGACAAATGTGAAATGTTTTTGTCTTTGAGCATGGATGATGATCTCCGGTTCAATGTTTTTATAGTAGTGTTTTGAGATTCAAAGGTTATATCAAGGATATATTTCCATGCCACATTTCTCGAGAAACCATCCGACAGACTGTCTATCATGTCCCTAATTTTGTCCTAAGGAAAATTGGTCATGGTCACCTAGGTAAAATTCATAAAAATTAATATGGTGGCTAAAATAATTAAATTTACTAAATAAAATTATCCTATGTTTCTCAAGAATAATTATTATGGGATAATTTGGCCACATGAGACCCCCTAATTCGAGTTTGCAAGCAAAACTATTGGAGATATCCTAAGTTGGCAATCCTAAGGTTGGAGATAATTATTGAAGAAGAAAAGTCCAAGGAAGACAACTCTTAAGTAGTGTGAAAATGGATATTCTTGTTGTAGTTTCATTATGAGTTAAATAAGTGGATATGGGCCAGAAAAATAATTATTTTCCCAAAAATAATATTTGGCACGTCTAGTTTTAATTGGCAAGTAATATTGGGTCAAACGAAAAGTTTTTTCCACAAAACACTAGTTGAGTTGGTCCAATGTGTGAACAGGGACATGGTTTCAGGAGGCGTATCCCATGCATTTAGTGAATGTACTAAGTCAAAGAGGCACCTAGGAAGGTTTTTGGACCAAATGGGATGTCTATTAAATGTATTTGGCCATTTCCTCAAAACAGGGAAATTGAGTATATTTAGAGGAAAGAAGGGGTCAAAGTGGTTGGAAAAAGGAGGGAAATGGAAAAGGAGGTTAGTGGGTGGACTTATAGAGGTAGTGGAACAATTATGGGCCATTAATAACTCAATTCATGGTTTTGGGATGATTCATGGTATTTGTCCCTAGTTTTGACTAAGTGGGGGCAAGCTAGTCAAGTCTCTGGTTTTCTTCAATCCATGGTATTTTCCAGTGGGTTTGGGGTTTATTTTAGGCTACATAAACAACACCAAGCACACTTCCTTAGATTGGTGAGTATTTTTATTATTTTTTATGGAGAGTTTGCTTGATGAAATTTCGATGCTTGGAAGATGTGCCCCTTGCAAACAATAGGGAGATGTGCCCCTTTGTACTTTGATTGAGGAGTGGAGAACCCAGATTCATTCATAGAGATTTTATGTAGACATCTACAGTATTTTATTTCATATTTGTATGAAGGTGGAAAAGCATATGCCACATTTTGCTAGTATTGTGTTCCTGATCAATTTTGGGTGATATAGTGTAGTAATTGGTGTTGCGTGAGAGCCATTGGGACACTTGGGATATAAAACGATATTTCTTATGTAATGGAACTGTCTGCAGTACCTATGTAATAAAGCTTCATTTATGGTTCTGTACGTTTAGGTTTCATATCTTCAATCTTTTTTACCTATGCTCAATGTGTGCCAAATTTTGATCAGTTTTTGTAATTCAAATAAAAAGTGTCTTCTGCTCATCTATTTGGAATTCTGAATCCATATTCCAAAACTAGATAGAAAATTGGTCCATACCCGACCTTCATAATGAAAATTTGGGAGCCTTTACTAGTATTTGAGTCGAGTTGAAAACAAGGCAACTACATAGTCCTAAATTGGGAAATCTCACTTCTGGGGGTCCAATTATCCAAATTGACCTCTGTAGTTTTCTTCAGACATTCCTAAAGTATAACCTATCATAACATAGACTAGAGAACTATTCCATAACCCTCCCCTGAGTTCCATAGCCTCCTACCTGCCCGAAAGTCAAATATTTGTGTCTTACTTGTCTCATTGAGCTAGTGAGCCTAGTTCCCTTGCAATTATTGATTTAAAGGATTTAGTTTGCATATTCTAGTGTACCCAAGTATCCTTGGAGTATACTTTAGCAGTATCTGATTTCGAAACATAAATGGTCCCAGTATGTTGTGCAAAGGATTCTTGAGCTAGTGCAACCCTTGTATTTCCTAACTTTTGAGTTAGTGTGATGAATCCATATTTTGGTACATTACACTTTCTCGGTGGGATGCATTCCATCCCAAAACACACATTTCTTTGGAATTTTGCAAAGAAAATCTTTGTATTCCCCATGCTTATACTTTGGAATTTCCAACCCATAAGACACAGCAGTGTTAAATGGACCCGCACCACAGCACGCAGACATCGTGTTAATAAAACCTGCAATCAAAGCCACATAGACCCATATTGATTTTAGTCACATCACAAGACACCCATGTAGTATTTTTTAATATAGTACTAGTTTTGAATATTTTTAGCGTAGGATTTTCCATGTTGAATTAAATTTAAAACGAAATCATAAACGTGATTGAGAAGGATTGTTTCTCCATATAATTTTTTATTTAGTTGGTTGGTGAGTTGCACGAGACCTTTATTATATGCCACTTCCATATGATTTGTTGTTTCTAAGGATCCATCGTTATATGCCTTCAATCTAGTGAGCCTTGAATTTGGACTACATTCCACAATAGGGATATCTATTACAATGAAGTTTATTTCCCCCATATTGTATAGGCTCTGCCACATCCACCACAGATAAAGAGGATACCACCAAATTTAACATAATGGAAATATGGGCTAGTAAATTGGGAAAATAAAAAATCATGAAAGCTTCATACGTACGTACCAATAGGTTTTCATTATATTTACTAAGCAGTAGTTTAACGAAATATTGAGCACTTGTAGTCCTTTGGAAGGTTGTATTCGCTAAATAGTTGAGGCCAATATCATTTCCACCAATGCTAATGGTATACAAGGACTGGGATATATATTCTTTTTCATAATAAATTCCTCCAAGTTTTTGCTCTAGGTTGGAAGAATAGTTGGTGAATTAGCGTATTTGGAGACTTAAAGGGATGATATTTTGTAGTGGAAACAACAACAACGTATAATTACTTACTTTGAACATGTAAATTCATCTCTATAATTTAGATTGAACATCTATCTATTCTGGCGCTCACCAAGTAATTGCTCATGGAATCTAGTAATCCGCTTCCTCCAGATTCAAAATTAATATTATGAGAGAAGTCGTATCGTGGCTTCAAATATGGAGGTGGGAACGACAACCTTAAATACTAGTTGTAGGTACAATTTACAAACATCACACGTATATCAGTCCCATGAAAGAATCAATGACATAATCATCAGTAGCTAAAATAAGAGAAAAAAATACCGATGAAATTGAGTGCAGTTCGACCATTAGAGAAATGACCAATGGGGCAATTGAAGAACGTATCCCCATATCGTGGAAAGTTTGCTTTAGTGGTTTTGTTGGAAATGAAATTGTTGTTACCAGTTTCTGATAGAGAATCCCTGAAGATGGAGAGGGTAGTGACATGAATATGATGATGATTATGATGGTTAATAGGGGTGGCCAAAGGAAAAGATAAAACCAACATAAGTGTTTTGGTTTAGTAGGTAACTAACAATGTGAATAACTCCATTTTTGTATCACCTTATAAGCTTCCCAGGACAGAACGAATGGATTCAAATAAATGCAATAGAACTCACAATTTGTAGAAAAAGATGATCCAATTTTGAAAGAATAAAATATAAAAAGATAATCTTGATCCAGTATGGTTTTCTCATCTCAACACTCATTCAAACACTACAAGAAAAATGGCATTTTAGCCTCACATTAGCACCACTATTTGTAAAGGATTTGGTAAATCCTCAATTTTCAAATAGTGGTGCAAAAATGTTGATAATGTGGGGATATGAAAGTGCTGCTAAGATTTATGGTGCAAAAGTGGTTTTTGTAAAAAAATTGGCATTAGTGTTAAATGAATTGAATATGTGGCATTCCATTGTATATGGTGCAAACCCCCCAAAACAAATCCTAGGTGGATTGATATTTTGTGGTGCAAAACACCAAAACCAACCCAACATGGTACAAAACACCAAAATTATTATTATTATTATTATTTAATATACACAAAGTTTATATAAGGTGCAAAGCACCATAAAGTAATAAATGTTGAAAAAACATATAAAACACACACACATATAACATGTGATTTATATTTGTTTTCACCATATATATATATATATATATATATTATAACAAGGCTAAAAGATGTGTGCAGTCTGTTTTTACCATCTAAAAACTAGATATGCTTTCTTAACCTCTTGTTATTAAGTTGGATTAAGAACTTAAGTGTATGGAAATTAATTTATTTGAAAGAAATGTCTTGTTAATTTTTTTATGCATCGAATAGATCCCTTGTATTAAAATTTGTTTAGACTATATGGTCTTTACTTAATACAGAAATATGTACGCGATATATATATATATATAGGTAAGTTCTAATCATAAGTTGGAAATGATAAATGAGATAAATGTCTAGTATGTTAGATCTTAAACTAAAGGGTTAAATTCATCTTTATTTCTATGCATGCATTTCTAGGAAAAATATATAAAATGGAAAAATGGGTACTATACATTAAACTAAGTGTGTGAATTCAAATCTCAAAGCGTGGGATTGAAGATGGTTTGTTTTTTAGGGTTTCTAGGAGCTCTGCCACTGGTTTATGTAGGGTGGGACTATAAACACCAGTTGAACCTGAAAATATTTGTAGGATCGACATGGAGTCAAATTGGTTCACCATGAACCAACCTAGTACCATCCATGTATAAAAATAAGTGGGAAGTTCAAGTTGATGTGTGCTACATAATATTCGTCTCTTCTGACTGTGTTTTTTTTAGTCCTGCTACATTTGGGGAATGTTTTGTCCTTTCAGATTTGGGGTTGGCTCCAGCTGGTACTGCTGGTGACTGTTTTGTAGACTGGGATTGTTTATTATTTTTGGTTTCATTCATCTATTGGGTGACACGTTGCCATGGTCCGGACATCATTTGACAGCTGCCGGTGTTTATGGTTTTGATGGGTAACCATACTGAGATACCGGGCCCTGGATCCCCTTTCACAGCTTTAAGTGAACGTTTACCTTTCTCTTCTGTTGAATGGGGTGGACATTATCTTTCTCCCTCTGGTGAGGTTCCTCTTCGGGATCGTTGTAGTAAATCCCTTGCTCCTTGGCCTGCACGGTACAGGGAAGAAAAGGCCTGTAAGCGTCGCACAACTAAATCTATCAAGGTCAGGGAGGGTCTGGATAGCTTCCATATTTCGCAGGAGGCAAACTTAGACCGCATTGAGATGCTTTCTACTTGTGCGGTGGTGGGTAGGTTAGAATACACTTCTAGGGATCAGAAGGATTTGGTGGAGTGGGTAAGGAAGCATTGGTTGCCGTTGGTGGGGGATATGCCGTGGGTGATAAAACTCTTGAACGGGTGGCTGATGCTCATTTTTTCAAAGTCTGATCATGTTGGGGTCATTTTGAAAATATTCTGGTGCTTCAAGGACGGTTCCTTCTGTTTGAAGTGATGGCACTTGGCTTTTGACCCTTTAAAGGAAAAGTAGTTCTTTCGCCATCTTTGGCTTCTCATTCCTGGACTATCGATTGAGTTATGGTCAGAGAATATTCTGATGGGCATAGCAAACTCTGTGGGGCACTTTGTGAGACTTGATAATTCCTCACTCTTTGGTTTTGACCATAGAGCTGCTAAGGTTATGGTGGAATTTGAAATGGCTCGTGGGCTTCCTGCTGAAATTGAGTTGGTTTGGGGGTTGCAGGTGTGGTGCCAGCGATTGGACTATTTTAAGATACCATTCCGGTGCTGTCTATGCCAGCAGACGAGACACACTCGGTCACATTGTCCACAATTTATGTCTCCTTGTCCTTCCTCACATTCTCCTTCTCCTATGATGGTTGTGGCTACTTCTGCGAAGGAACAGGCCGAGGGTTTGGAGACGTGTCCTGGTAAGTCTTTTATTCCTAATATACCATTATCTCAGGCTATTTCTAATTCTAAATTTGAGGGTATATGGGATGCGGCTGCATCTTTTGATAATAGGATTACTGCTGGGGTTACTGGTCAGACTATTGACTTTCCTGAGAAGAATTTGCTAGGTTCTCGGTGTGAGAATGCTTGTATTGAACCGAATTCCTATAGGGATCTTTTCGGGGAGGGCTCTTTGTCGGCTCCAGAGGGTTCTTCCTGTTAGGGTCTTTCTCTCATGGGCCAGGGTGATGATTCTGTTGGGGGTTTACTCTCTGGGGGGACTGATATTCTTCTGATTGATTTGGAGTGTGGAATTGGCTCAGCTGGGGAGTCTTTGTCTGTGGGGGATGCCGGTGTTAAAATTTTGGATTGTGGTGGGACTGTCACTCCTTTACCAATATTCTCTAAAAATCCTACCCCTAATCCTTTGGTCCAATCTGTAAACTCTGCTAGATTCTATAATGTAACCCTTCGGAAAGCCTAGAAAAACGGTCGTAAGGCATTAGATTCTTCTGAAGGTGAGAATCCCATCTCTATTACTTCCAGGATTGATTTAGGGGTGGAGTGTTTGGATACTTCTGTGAGTTGTGGGAGCCTTAGAGCAGCGTCCTCCCCTTCTAGGGTTTCCTAATGTCCATTTGTTCTCTTAACATTCGAGGTTTAGGAAGGGTGTCGCGGGTTAGGGCCCTTACCAACCTTATTGATACTACCTGACCTGGTGTTCTATTATTGCAGGAGACTATGTGTGAAGATGTTCAAGCGATTTCTAAGATTTTCAACATTCTTGGTGGATGGGAGGTTTCATCCATCAATTCGACTAAAATGTCGGGGGGTCTTTTGGTGGCATGGGATCCGAGATATTATGCTTTTTCTGTGTTTCAAACCTCTTGGGGTATCTTGATGAAAGGTGTTTGTAGATTCTCTGATTATCAGTTATCTATTTTGAATTTCTATGCTCTCTATAAGAATAGGGAGGTTTTCTGGCTTGGTTTACAATCATCTTGTATCCTTTACCTAGACAATATCATAGTGGCGGGTGACTTAATTTTACTAGACTTGCTCAGGAAATTTGCGGTCAGAAAGCTCAAATGGATGTTTTGGTTTCTTTCTTCTTGGAGCTGCTTATTACTAATGACTTGATTGATGTTTGCACAGGGGTCCCTGTGCCCAGTTGGTACAATGGTAGGGGTGGTGTCGAAGGCATCTATAAGAGATTAGATAAGTTTCTGGTAAAAGCTTCATTGTTGGATGACTGTGCTCGGTATCAATCATGGGTGGGAGAGTTGAAGATCTCAGACCATTGGCCGGTCTTCTTGCAACTGGAGGAGAGTATTATGCAGCGTAATTACCCCTTCAAATTTGATTGTTCATGGCTGGCTCATCAGGAATTTGAAACTTTTATAAAGGATGTTTGGTTGAATTGTAGCACTTCTCAGGAGCTCAATCCTATGGACCAATTGTGTTGGAAGCTTAATGTATTAAAAAGGAATGCCTCTAAATGGATACACTAGAGAAAAATGTTGGATAAACAATCATTATTGGAGGTGGAAACGCAGCTTCATGAGCTATATGCTCAGAATTTGGAGTGTCCATTAGATGGTTAGGATTTGGAGCTTCTTAAGAAACTTGAAGCCGAAAAGGAAGGATTTTACTTGAAAGAGGAGCAGGAATGGCAACTGAAGAGTCAGGCACTTTGGGTAAACTACGAAGATAAAAATACTCATTTCTTTCACAAATTTGCCTCTACCCGGAGGAATAACAAGACCATCTGGTGCATGTCTAATGAGGAGGGGATGGTAATATATGGTGAAAGGGACTTACAGGATTTGGCCATGAAATATTTCAGTAAAATATACTCGGATGATAAGGGTTGTGATTTGCTATCACAACTACAGGTGGCTCGTCTCTACCCTAGATTTTTTGATGATGTGGAGGCTGGGGAGCTGTGCAAAGAGGTATCATTAGATGAAGTGGAGGTGACCCTTAAATATTTTGCAAAAGAGAAGAGTCATGGGCTAGATGGCTGGACTATTGAGCTGTTCTTGCATTTTTTTGAGCTTATGGGTGAGGATATTTTAAGGCTAGTGGAGTATTGTTGGCTTGGTTTTTCAACCAAGCTTAGTGCAATGGGAACCTGCTAACTAGTAGCAGCAGTTTCAATATTAAGCAAAAACAATAAACTAAATCTAAATAAAAACTAAACTAGCATGTGCATTTTTTAATTAAAAAACAAGAACAAGAAAGATAAAAAATAATTTTTGTATTGAAAATGGGGGCAAGCAAGTGCTTGCAATAAGAATACCTCCGATTGATGAAGATAGTTGAGAAGCTCCAAGGGTGAGCAGCTCCAAACTCCAATGGGTCCTTTCTCCAAGGTTGCTACAATGGCCCAAAACTCAAGGGAGATTTTGGCAGCATGAGGATAGGAATATGGATGGATGTGAAATAAGGAGCCCCTACCACCTTTTTATAGGTTTTGGTGGTGGGGAATACCATTTGTGGTTTTGTGGAAACCAATGGTATTGACCAACATGGTTTAGGTACTTTTCCCTCCTTTTTACTTTTTTGAATAAAATTAATATTTTTATTCCCTTTTTAATATTTTTGGGAATTTTGGACCCTTTTTGAGGGTTTTTTATGCTTTTTTAGGAAAAATAATCTTTTTAAGTGGGAAAAGGGGTGTACTAAGGTCTTTTGGTGACCTTTTGTTGGCTTGAGAGGCTCAGATGGTGGAAAAAGTGGACAAATGGGTCATGTGAATAAGGGAATGAGCTAGTGAGCACTTTTTGGGTGTTAATAGATTGCCCCCTGATGTGTGAGGGCAGGAGCTCATCGTATGGCCGATATACATCATAGTTCTTTTGTCTTTTTTCTGGGGTTTTGGGGAGGAGAAGACACCGATTGGAGACTGGATCCACGACCCTTGGAAGCTGCAAAAAATAAACAATATTACATGGCCTCAATATGAATGAGGAATAGTCTCTGATAATGGACGAGGCGAGCATACCCATGCTCGTATCAAGACATATATAAACAATTAGTCCCAAGAAGGGGGACGTGAGAAAATACATAAAAAATCTGCTGGTACATCATAAGGGTCCAGAGGGGACATCATTTTGGGATGTACTCATGATCATATCATGACTGATCTCAATAACTGATACACTGGAATAGAGCAACAACCGTTCTGACGAAGGTCTCAGAAGGGTTGACGAACTGCTGAAACTGACGGTGTCCAACATCTGTAGGGACTCAATGACTGAGAGTCATCTCTGAGAAGTACATGTACATGTAACTATATACTCGAGGGAGTATAAAACTGGGGTACATCTGCATACTGTCGCCATGCGCAACCAGGATATCTATAGGAAAAGTATAACTGGTTGTATCCATAGGTAGACTCTCAAATGTGGAGGAGTCAGATGGTATCCGGGGTCTTCGATTAATAACTGAATGGACCGATGCCCTGTGCGAGTCTCAACGATGCGATCAAGGTGTTGAAGTCGAGCATGTGAGAAACAACCATTTGGAGTGGCACTGAGGACTCTTCTTGAAATGATTTGTAGGAACTCATCATAAATGGTGATGAGTCCAAGACACAGGGACCTCTAGGTCTATCCTCTGGAATAAATTTGGTTGTCGTCGACAGAGGGAGACCAGCAACTAACAAGGCAATGATGTTTCCTTGATAGGAGTGCGAGGTGTAGATCTAATGTGTGGTAGTACTGATGGTAGGACTGACATACTTTGGGGATGGGAAGTAACTGGGGTCATATAGTGGGTAGACTCAAACTTCCTTTGTTCAGAGCATGATGACATGGTTGACCTGGCAGCGTAGGGAACTGACTTGTAGGTGTGGGTATCATAGCTTTTAAGGACTGAAGGGTATGTATTGACTCTGGTGGGAAATCAAGCTGATGGGTGTTGTCGAGGGGTTCTCAGGGTGACATACTGTAGAATACTCTGAACAAAGGCGACCAAAAATGGGGGAGCTGCCATATGAGTAGACGTGATCTGTTGTGGCACCGAGAAGCACCATTGGGTCCTTCTTCGTAGTTTTAATGAGCTCCAAGAAGGGATAAAAGTGTGCTCTGAAATGGTACTGTCCTATGGATTTTGTGAGCCCAGGACTGTTCATGCTCATTGGTGCTTTCATTTTTATGGAGTCTGAAAACGATAAGAAGACTCTGCAGTGGTTATGATTACTGTCCTGTTGGTTTTACGAGCCCAGGATGGTGATTGCTCGTGGTCGCTTTCATGTTTAGAGAGTCTGAAAGCAGTAAGTGGACTCCACTGGTGTTCTTTTTTGTAAGTTAGTCTCCAAGGCCCGAAAAAGCATAAAATGATGCAAAATGGAGAACTCTTCTAGCCGATGTGACTAGAGTATACCTTTTTCGTAATTAGTCTACAAGGTCCGGAAAAGGGGTAAACTTATACCAGGTAGACGCCCTTTCAGATACGTTTAACGAGCATGAAAGGAAGCAAGGTTGCTCGACGATCTTTTGTTTTAGGAGTCAGAAAAGAGCTTAACAGAAACTCCCTCAGTGCCTTTTTCGTAAAAGGGATTGCTCGGCCTGAAAAAGGGGTAAAATTATACCGAACAAAAAAGGGATTGATGAGAGCGAGAAAAGGTCTCAAGCATCATCATGAGTGCGGAAAACTGAATCTGGTGACATAAAGATTGTCAAAAAGGGGAAACGACCAATGTGGCACGCAAACCGAGGCGACGAGGGGTCATGGGACAAACTGCCCAAAAGATATGGGGGTGAGAGCGAGAAATGATCTCAAGCATCATCACGAGCGCGGAAAACTGGATCCGGCGATACAAGGTTCGTCAAAAACAGACGACGGCTGATGTGGCACACAAACCGAGGCGACGAGGGGGCATGGAAAAAATGCCCTAAAAATCTGGGCGTGAGAGAGAGAAATGATCTCAAGCATCATCACAAGCACGGAAAACTGAATCCGGCGATATAAGACTCGCTAAAAATGGACGACGACCGATGTGGCATGCGAACCAAGGTGACGAGGGGGCATGGGAAAAAATGCCCGAAAGATCTGGGCATGAGAGCGAGAAATGATCTCAAGCTTCATCACGAGCGTGGAAAACTGAATCCAGCGATATAAGACTCGCGAAAATGGATGACGGCCGATGTGGCACGCAAATCGAGGCGACGAGGGGGCATGGAAAAATGCCCTAAAAATCTGGGCGTGAGAGCGAGAAATGATCTCAAGCATCATCACGAGCGCGGAAAACTGAATCCGGTGATATAAGACTCGCAAAAAATGGACGACGACCGATGTGGCACGCAAACCGAGGCGACGAGGGGGCATGGAAAAAATGCCCTAAAAATCTGGGCGTGAGAGCGAGAAATGATCTCAAGCGTCATCACGAGTGCGGAAAACTAAATCCTGTGATATAAGGCTTGTCAAAAACGGACGATGGCCGATGTGGCATGCAAACCGAGGCGACGAGGGGGCACGAAAAAAATGCCCTAAAAATCTGGGCATGAGAGCGAGAAATGATCTAAAGCATCATCACGAGCACGGAAAACTGAATCCGGCGATATAAGACTTGTCAAAAACGAACGACGGCCGATGTGGCACACAAACCGAGGCAACGAGGGCATGAAAAAATGGTCAAAAAATGGACCTGGTGAAAACAGAAAAAGGAAAGAACTGTCATGAAGTTCTCGCTGTTCTGATTCCAATGGTACCAACGGTTTGAGAAATGGACGTCGTATGACACCGGAATGGTTGTTGGAAAAATGGTGGAATCTCTATAAATAGGGCGTGGGGCCCATATGACGTGTCATTGTTACGCGCGAGTTTGTCATAGCAGTCAGAGCTCTTTCTTGATTTCCGGGAGATTTCACCGCTGGTTTTCGATTCTGCGAGTTTCAGGTAACTCTATTCGCCTTAGCCTTTTCAATTATGTCGTTTTTGGTTAGCTGCGGGCCCCCGAAGGCTGCGAAATTCCATGTTGGCCTTCCAACGTGGAATATCGTGGGTTTCGGGTCTCTTCCCGCGATGAACCTCGCAGGTTTTAGGCTGACAGTCGCGATGTTCATCTCGACTGTGAGGTTGGAACCCGCGATGTTCATCGCGAGTTCATGGGAGATAGTCGCGATGTTCATCGCGACTGTTTGGCCAATACCCACGATGTTCATCGCGGGTTCTTGTGTGGAGGCCGCGATGATCATCGCGGATTCTTGTGTGGAGGCCACGATGATCATCGCGGCTTTTAATGAAAAAGCCACGATGGTATTTTTTGCAAATTTTTTTTTGCTGGGGCTAAAAATTTCTTCTGTTTTTTGGCAGGATGTTGAGGAGACCGTTGGCTTCCTGGCGAGAGCGGGAGATAGATGATGATCTGATGCAGAGGATTCAGATTGATCCGGGGGTCCGGCAGACTCTAGTGGTGAGTGGACTCTTGAAGTTCGCTCAGATCCCACCAATGCGTTCAGTGAGACGGCTCCTGAACAAGTTGGTGAGTTGGTGGGTGCCTGCGGAGGGTGCTTTTATTATTGGGGGACAGAGGTTGGAGATCACCCTCACAGACGTATATTTTCTCATTGGGTTGTCTCGTTTAGGGGAGGTGGGAGATCTTCTGCCGAGGATCCCGCCAGGTGTTGATATGGAGGATTTGCTGCAGACCTTTTGTGTTGATGGGGCCATTTTGCAGAACAGCGCATTGAGTCTGCGATCACTACGGGAGTGGGATATGAGGGCTGTTGGGGCATGTGTGCTGCGGGTGTTGGGTGCCACGGCGCCACATCGTTTGTCGGGGTGACAAATGATGATGGTGGACTCTGTGCTTCGGGGGACCTATTATGCCTGGGGTCAGATGTTTCTGGCTGGTGTCCGGAGAGATCTGGACAAGGCCAGTCGAGAGGGAGGAGAGTTCTATTATGCCTCCTTTCTATGTTGTTTTTTCTTCGAGCGGGTGCCGACCTTGCGACCACGGGTGCCCATTCGTGATGGTCTAGTGAGCGAGCCACGCATGGTGCGGTGGGGGCATATGATGCCTCGTGGTGGTGGTGGTGTCCACGGGTTTTTTATGGAGGAGGTATATGAGCAGTGGGAACAGATGCCCCTGGTGATTGAGGATTACCCAGATGCTGGCATGGACTATCGAGGCGACCCAGAGATGCCTCGAGCCCAGGGACAGGCTTGGGGTTTAGACGGTATGTTTTGTGGTTTGTTTTATACTATATCATGTGATTTGTTTATGATTATAGTTAGATATGTATATGATGGTTTACTTGCATTGTGCAGATGTTGGTCTTGTACCACCAGCGGACTACGTGGCTCGTCAGGGGCGAGCGATGGTGGTTGGTCAACCGCCTGCAGCGGTACCGCCTCCACGTGGTGGAGGATTTGCGGCTCGTGGGAGAGGAGTTGGTCCTCGAGATGATGCCATAGAGGGTGTCAGACAGACATTTGACATGATTCTAGCTGGACTCCCCGATGATGGCTGGAGAGACTTGGACCGGGATATCGTGGAGCGTTGCTTCGGTGCGTCGCGTGAGTGGTGGTCGATCTTGTTGAGGACAACGGTTTTTGTGGCAGAGCACAGGGATGGTGTTCAGGATGACCCGGAAGGGCCGGCTGAGAGGAGGATCCGTCTACGGGATGATCCAGCGGGGCCAGCAGAGTGGAGAGTTCGGGCTCGCCATGATCCGGCGGGGCCAGCGGAGGAGGGACCAGAGGACCGTGATGAGTAGATGATATGTATTTGCCCCCAAATGCTAATGAGCATATGGGGAAGCCCTTTTTGTACGGCTGATGTATTTTTTGTATATTGGGTGCTGAGGTCACCTATGACATGTTTTGACTATACGATGATGTATATATATATATATTTGATGTTGGTATATAGTCGTGTATGCACATGGATGCACTTGTTGTCTTTATGTTTGATCGTGGAGGCATGTTTGATTTTCTATATGCCCGTGGAGGCACATGGTATGCATGTGGATGCACATTTTGTTTTTTGGTATGTGCCCGTGGAGGCACATGGTATGCACGTGGATGCACATTTTTTTTTTTTGGTATATGCCCGTGGAGGCACATGTTATGCACGTGGATGCATATTTTGTTTTGGTATATGCCCGTGGATGCACATTTTGTTTATGAAATGATTTGATTGGTGTGTCAATCAAGTATATTGTTGGCCATATGTTCTGCGACACTATTGAGGTTTCTTGGGACATGTGTGAAAGAAATGGATTCAAACTGTCGAATCATTTGTTTTGTGCGCAAAAATTTTCTGAATAGACAAGGATCGCGTACCTGGTAATCATTGTTGAGCTGGGAAACAAGGAGTTGTGAGTCCAGGAAAACGTTAAGGTGACGTATGCTCAATTGGAGAGCTGTGGCCAAGAGACCAGCCATGGTGTCGTATTCAGCTTGGTTGTTGGTGGAGGCACCTAAACACACTCCGTCGATGTGGATCAACTCATGTGAAGGGGAATATATTACCCAAGCTGTGGAGGCTAGATTGGGGGACCAACGGCTTGCACCATCAGTGAAACCGACGTAGCAGAGCGGATCATGTGTACGAACGGGATCAATTGAAGGGGACGACCGGACAGAAGGGTATCCGGTGAATATTGTATAAATGGTGGGGTCAAGGACAGGCATTTTGGTATCTGACCAAGTAAAGACATCAGTGAATTCTTGGAACAGTTTTTTGTATTCCCTAATTCCATGCTCACTGTGGGAGGCTCCTAACGTAATGGTATGAAGGTTACCAGATGGGTCAGAGATGTCGATGTGGATGACGGGAGAAATATTGGCCATGGTATTTTCCTGAGAGGCATCAGGAGCAATAGGAGTCTCGAGAATCTCTTCATTATTGCGGAAGCTGTGAGTGGTCAAGTCAGTTGACGAGGTTTGGGTAGTCGAAGAGATCATATAAATGGTGTTAATCTCTCCGGATGAGGATGATACGGGAGGGAAGATCTCCTCAATTGTGGGGGGTTCCGTCTCAAGGTCCAAATTGTTCATCTCGTAGAGAGCTGCTCTATAATCTAGGATGTCAGGACAGTGATGTGAGTAGTGGCCGTAAATACCGCATATCGCACATGGGTGGTTGGTACGCAGTGATTTGTCACGAGGCATGGGGTTTGAGTTGATTTTGACAACCGGGATGTTGGGGTCGTCATCAAGCATTTGCATGTGTTCCTATAATGCAGGTAACTATGGACATTGATGGGTTGGATGGCCTAACTCATCACACAACGAGCATTTTGGAGGAGCACGGAATACGGGGGGAGGTTTAACTGCCTTGGGTGGGGGTACCGCAGTGTATGGTTGTGGGCCTGATGAGTGGAGGGGGATTCGTCGATGACGAAGGAGTAGTGATACCGGGGGGTGGTTGGGTGGAAGTGACAATGGGTTGCACCAGTTGCAGGATGACATTTGGTGTCGGCGGGGGAACGGGAGGCGAAATATACCACACGGGTAATCCCAATGTTAACCCGGGGAGACTGAGGGTAGCCATAACCGGAGCGCTTACTACGCCCGAGGGAGGGAATAGAAAGGGGATTGTGTGGATTGGTGTAACACCAATGTGACTAGGGACCAATGGTGGTTTAGGGAACAAGGGTGGCTGATTGTTGGGTGTTAGTGTATTGTGGGAAAGAGTACAGAGGTTAGCGACCTGTGTCTCCGGTGACGGTGGTGGAATGGATTGGAATGTAGAAGTCATCTGCACGTCGGAGTAAAGTCCGGGTCGCACTGAGGACACAAACGAGGTAGTTGCACCACAAATAGGTTGTTCAACCATAGGGAGAACATTTTCGGGTGTAGCGGGGGCCTTGGGATCGTAATAGGTGAGTTGGTCGACCTTGACCATGCGTCCCTCATGGGGGAACATCATAGTACGAAAAACAGATGAGGCAACCGCCCGCATGGCATACATGTAGCTGCGGCCAAGTAAGAGGTTATAATCGAGTTGGGAATTGATGACCTCAATGTCAATGAGCACGGTTTTACCCGCCAGCTGGACAGGGACATTAGCTAAAAGACTTCGGGGTTGAGCCGAACGACCATCGTAGGCTCGCAACGCAGTGGTGGACTGCTGGATAGTAGGAGATCCCAACTTCTGCCAAACGAATGTGGACATAACACATGTAGAGGCCCCTTCATCGATAATGCACCGATGGATGACAAGATTCCGAACGGAAATAGAAACTTGGAATGCTAAAGTGGAAGGCAAGCGAGGTTCGGATTGGTCCGAATCGAATGCCATTAGTTGTGAATCATTGGGGTCAATAGCGCCGATGGCAGAGAGCAAAGTATTGCACTATGAAGGACAGTTCTTCAAGACTTCTAAAGCAGACATGGCTGCAGGAGACTGGGCTAAGTCGTCTACGATGTTGTAATTTAATTCGACGCAGCACGAGCATTGGGATTATTGTTGATGCGACGAAGTGGGAAGCGAGGCGCTTTAGAAGCGCCATCGAATGGAGCCGGAGGTATAAGTAACGTCTAATCTATGGGATGAACGTTAGTATTCTTGTCGACGGGAGGGGCTTCAGAGGTGGAGCCATATTGGTTCCGACGGGTTTGTAGGTTGGCATCGGCGGTTGACATCATCAACAAGTGGTGAGTACCTGAATCGAACATGGGTTGATCAGGGGCTTCATAAGTGATTTGTTGTGGTGGCATGTTGCCCTGAGGGGGAGCTAACGGCTGAGTGTTCACTACACCTTGGGTTGGAAAGGGGTTTTGCAGCACCAAAGGTTGATGTTGAGGTGGTGGAGGGTTGGGTGGCGGCTGAGGAGACACTTGCCCTTGACGATGGGCATCGTTGGTCCAGAGTTGTCGAGCTCACTCCAAATGTGGGAAAGCATGTGTGTAATGGCCGTAGACCCCGCAAATAGAACACGGATGGTTTGTTCTAAGGTTACTATTTTTGGGCTGCCTGGGATTACGATCCGGATTCTGGTTAGGAGGAGCAGCGTTGTTATTTTGCGGAGGATTGGGAGGTGGAGGACCTTGCTGATGTTGTTGGTTATTACCGCGGTTACGTCCTCTTCCACGGTTTTGTTGCGCACCTTGGTTGCGTTGGTTGTTCTGGTGCTGGGGCTGGTTGTGCTGTGTGTACACTTTCCCTTGAGCAGTGGGAGGATTTTGGTTTGCCGCAGGTGCGGGAGCAGGTTGTGGCAGATAATAAGCCGGTGGGGCTGGAGGTGGACCAGTTGCCTGCTGGGGTTGTTGGTAACCCTGAGCTATTGGAGGCGTTGGGCTAGCTGTCGCAGCTTGCTGCAGGTAATACATTGGTTGAGGTGCAGCTGGGGGGGTGTATGCAGGTGGTGCATGACCGAAGCACTGAGGTGGACATGAAGGTCCGTGGGTATGGTGGTGATGTGCCATGGGAGCATATGAACTAGTTGCTCCAGATTGAGATGTAGCCCATAAAAGGTCGGGACCATGGCTAGGATGTGCAATGGAAAAGGGTTGGGGATGCAAGGCCATATGACCAATGATTCCATCAGCGGCATGGGATGCCCCCAGTGCATCATGTTGGGATGACTCGCCCTGAGGGGCGTCTTGTATAATGGTATATAGATAACCCGACTAGGCATAAATGAGGTCAAACTATTGGTCTTTGAGGATGGCCTCTTCTTTAGACTGGGGTCGTTCGGATGCCACATCCTTCACAATGAGAGGGAGGAGGGTTTTGAGAAACCAATCTAAGAAGATACGGTCGTCTAACTTGATTTTGCAGAGGCTTTGGAGTCGACGCCACTCATGAATGTGGTCAGTGATGTGGGTGGCCGTGTTCTATCTACAAGACAGTAGGATCTCAACTCCCGCATCATAGCGAACAGCTAACTGGAAGAACTGCAGGAAGGTCGAGGCAAGGGAGGTAAAGGTGGCATGCGTCCCATGGGGCTGCTCGATATACCACTTAGCTGCAGAGCCAGTGAAGGTGCGCTGTAACAGACGGAGGTGGACTGAGTCGTACACTATGGAGTTGGAGGAACACTATAGATGGAAGGACATGATATGGTTCTGTGGGTCCTCACCTACCTTGTCCTCAAACTTAGGGATGTCGGAGGGGAGTTTGGTGGGCATTTGGAGCCACGCAGGATCGTGTCTGATAGGATCATTGGTGAGCCTGGCTAAGTCTGGTAAGTTCAGACTCGCCATGTATGGTAAGCTAGCAGATGAATGTGGCATAGTGACAGGGATGTGACTAGTCATGGTGGTATGATGTAGGGGTCCAGTAGCGCCTAAAGGTATGCTAGGTATTGAAGGTATATTTCCTCCAATAGCTGTGGTCTGGTAAGGGCCAGCGTTTCCAAGTGCAACATGGGTTACACCAGGGTTAGGAATAGCAGTAGGGATTCCTGGAATTTGGGATGTGGTAACCAGAGGGGGTGTGACCCCTATGTTGGGAATACCCATAACAGGTGGTGGCCCTATGTTGGGAATTCCTATAACAGGAGGTGGCCCTGTGTTGGGCATTCCTAAATGTGGAGTGTCCACCATATTAGGCATACCTAGGGGCGGGGTGGTTTCCATGGATGGCACCGCAGCAGAAGGGTCTGTGGATGTTTCACCTATGGTGCTGGTAAAAAGTGGGTCGAATTGTGTCCCAGCCATGGGGTTGGTTGGTAATAAATCGGTAGGGGTTTCAGATTCTGCCTCTAAATCAAATGTGAAGTGAGGCATGTCAGAATCGAATGACTGTCTGTTTGACCGACGATGTGTCGAGTCAAGGGATAAGGCTCGGTGTCGGTGACATGGCGAGGCAAGTAGACTGAACTCTGGGAGTTCGCCCTAAAGACGACGAGAGCGTCTAAAATTCTCAATGGTGAGAAATAAGTTTTTTGTGGAAAAATCTTATGTGTAAAATGGTAATATATAAAAAACTCAAAACCCTAATGCAACCAAGGGTGCAAGAAGGGGAGTGAAAATGAAGGCTCTCAGGCCAAAAAATCAACCTCAAAAATCACTTATTATAGCAGTTGTGCTATAATAAGTGGAGGGATGCAAAAAATGGTCAGAGTACCAACATGCAAACAGCTTCTAGAAAAAATAGGTGCAACTAGACCAAAGGTGGATTGTATCATGCAAACACCTAACTAAAAGTATTGTGAATCAACAAACTATATTCTCTGCAAGGTGATGAAATCCAAGTCAGACAATATTGAGTGTTGAATCAATGGCTAGATATCCCCCTACCGGGAGGGACACCGGGTAATCAATCCTAAAGAATGGCAACTAGGATACTCCGTTCATGACACGTCGAGAAAAGGTAAATCTGCCGTTTGGTCCTTTTACCGCAATACCCCCATACAGGGATATCCTGAGAACTGCGAATGGTAGCCCTTTGATTACTGAATGGATTTCGGTATTCCACTCAGGCTTCCGGAACCATCCTCGCGACTTCAACCCTCCTAGGGGAGAGGCCTTCCCATAAACCGGTTGTGACCGTGCCAAAAAATACTAAGAGATTTCGGTTCCCTAATGGACAACTTCTATGTCTCAAATGTAATATCTGAGGGGTGTTATTGGAACACCTATTCCCTCAATACTACCTAGCTACAAAGTTCTTTTAATGTTCCCCAAGTGGGGTTAAAAGTGGGTTGAAATTAGGGTAAGTTTTAAGGCTCAGTTTAAATTATGTGTTTGAGTGGGTGCACGTGTGATATTTTAAACTGAAATTGAAAAAGTAAATGCTAAGTATTCAACAAACAAAGGATCTTTTGAAAAAAACAAATAATATGACTCTTTCAATAAATAGAAATTAAATGCTTTGCAAAGACTATTCAAAAAACAAAGGATCTTTTGAAATAGGAAAGCAAATAATATAACGTCTTTAAGAAATAAATGGATTTCTTTTTCAAAAATTGCTATGGGCAAAAAATATGAAGGAAGTAAACAGTAAAATTTTTTAATCTATATAAAATGCAAATAAATCCTTCTTTCAATTTTTGAAAATTTTTAAAAATACTTTTTCAAATGTGCATTCTAAATAGTAAAATTTTTCTATGGCTGTAAACAATGCTAGAATCTTAGTACTGTAAAATGTGCTATGTGGACAGAAAACTTACAGTAAAAATTTAATTTTTTAAACGGATCAGCCGAATGAAAAAATTGACATCGCGGGTTTTGACAGAACAGTCGCGATGGACTGCGCGGGTTTCTGTCGCACAGTCGCAATGGGCAGTGCGGGTTTCGACCGCGAAGCCGCGATGGACCGCGCGGGATTTTGTCACACAATCGCGATGTGCAGCGCGGAAAATGTCCGCGAAGCCGCGATGTGCAGCGCGCTAATTGGCCGCGATGTGCAGCGCGCTAATTGGCCACGAAGCCGCGGTGAACCGCACGGAAAAAGGCCGCGCAGTCGCGATGAGCCGCCCGATTGGTTGGAAAAAAGCCGCGAGGCGAAAGCCGTACGCGGACGCCGAAAAACGAACTCAAAAATTGAGAATTTCGGGCTGTTAATGGCTAAAAAATGAGCCAAGATCTAGAACAGCAATGGATCTGTTGTCTAGGGTGGCAGATCTATGAATTAAACTAACTAATACTATCAAAAACTAAGATCTAAAGAAAAAGTGAGATCTAAAGATTCGAAAAGTAGCAGAGTCGCCAAAAACTATTGGCTTGGTTTTGCAACCAAGCTTAGTGCAATGGGCACCTGCTAACTAGTAGCAGCAGTTTCAATATTAAGCAAAAACAATAAACTGAATCTAAATTAAAACTAAACTAGCATGTGCATTTTTGAATTAAAAAACAAGAACAAGAAAGATAAAAAATAATTTTTGTATTGAAATTGGGGGTAAGCAAGTGCTTGCAATAAGAATACCTCCGATTGATGAAGATAGTTGAGAAGCTCCAAGGGTGAGCAGCTCCAAACTCCAATGGGTCCTTTCTCCAAGGTTTCTACAATGGCCAAAAACTCAAGGGAGATTTTGGCAGCATGAGGATAGGAATATGGATGGATGTGAAATGAAGAGCCCCTACCACCTTTTTATAGGTTTTGGTGGTGGGGAATTCTATTTGTGGTTTTGTGAAAACCAATGGTATTGAACAACATGGTTTAGGTACTTTTCCCTCCTTTTTCCTTTTTTGAATAAAATCAATATTTTTATTCCCTTTTTAATATTTTTGGGAATTTTGGACCCTTTTTGAGGGTTTTTTATGTTTTTTTAGGAAAAATAATCTTTTTAAGTGGGAAAAGGGGTGTACTAAGGTCTTTTGGTGACCTTTTGTTGGCTTGAGAGGCTCAGATGGTGGAAAAAGTGGACAAATGGGTCATGTGAATAAGGGATTGAGCTAGTGAGCACTTTTTGGGTGTTAACAAGTATACTAGACAGAGGGGATTTGTGTCAGGCGCACTAACTCTACCTTCATCACACTTATTCCAAAATTTGGTGACCCAAATACTTTTGGGGACTTTAGACCCGTTTCCCTCTGCAATCTAGTGTATAAGATTGTTTATAAGATTATTGCGAGTAGACTTAAGCCTGTTTTCTCCAAATTTATTTCTCTAGAACAGTTTGGTTTTTTACAGGATCGTCAAATCCATGATGTTGTTGGTATAACATAGGAAGTTCTACATACAATTAAATGCAGGAAGAAAAAAGCTATATTGTTAAATATGGATTTAGAGAAGGCTTATGATAGTGTTAGCTAGGATTTCCTCAGGATTGTTTTGATTCAGATTGGGGTGCCAACACCTTCTATTAACTCGATCATGGCATGTGTGAGTACTATGAGCATTGTTGTCCTTGTGAATGGAGCACCTACTTCCCTTTTTAGTTGCTCTAGAGGCATTAGATAAGGTTGTTCTATGTCTCCGCTTCTTTTCCTCTTGGTCATTGATGGGTTGAGTAGGTTGATCACTTAGGAACATTCAGAAGGTCGGTTAAAGGGACTGAAAATTACTAAGGATCTATATCTTACACATGTTCTTTTTGTGGATGATGTCATGATTATGGGTAGAGATTCGATGGAGGACTGGAGGGTTTATAAGGGTATTTTTGAATTATTTTGTAAGGCTTCTGGTATGCGGGTTAGCTTGAGAAAGTCATGCTTGTTTGAAAACTTGGTTGAGGTGAATCAGAGATTGGACATTCAGGCTTTTATGCCATATCAGTGTCTAAAAGTTATTGAGGGCTTTACTTATCTTTGTTTTAGACTCAAGCCAAATGGTTATCTTATTTAGGATTGACAGTGGTTGATTAAGAAGTTCGAAGCTCAGATTTCTCATTGGACATATCGGCTCTTGTCCATTGGCGGTAAGCTCACGCTGGCAAAGTCAGTCCTTGTTGGAAACCCTGTCTACTGGTTCTCCTTACTTCCTGTCCCATGCTTGATCATTAATTCCTTAAGGAGATTAATGTTCAAATTTCTATGGACTGGAGGATTGAAGAAAGAATGCTTATCTATGGTTGGCTGGGAGAATATTTCACTTCCAATTACTTCTGGTGGTTGGAGAATTTTGGATTTTACTGTCTTTAGTGAGGCTCTTCGGCTGAAAAGTCTCTGGAGGGCTATTACTGGAAACTCGCTTTGGACAAAGGTCATTCATGGAAAATACATTAAATTTGAGGTTTCTCACTAGTTAAGGAAACCTCAGAAGCTGGTTTGGGGTGTCTCCCCGATCTAGAACGGCTTTTTGAAAGTATACTGTTGGTTAGCTATGGAGTTGTGCTGGAATATCGAGAATGGATGGGAAGTTGCTATAGGTATTGACCCCATTATGGGACTGTCTGCTGATTATATACTATCTTCTAATTTATTATTGAAACTGAAATCTGCCAGGCTGGTCACGTTGAAAACTATTCTCAAAGATAATAGACAGGGATATTGGCAGGATTCTGCAGACCTACATTTTCCCGATGAAGTTGCTGATGAGTGGGATGCATATCTTCGAGCACTAAACACTGCGGAGGCTCGTATTAGCCATGACAGGGATGAGCTTGTATGGGATGGAAATTTGACCATGGGACAGGTGACCGCGAGCTCTGCCTATAAATTTATTATCAAACGCAGGTGTATTTTTCCCTTTAGTGGTGGCATCAGGTAATTTGGAAATGGTCCATTCCTCAAAAACTTAAGTGTTTCATTTGGTTTATGTTGCTTGACAGGTTGAAAACCTAGAATAAACTCACTTTGATGGGATGGAATGGTCCCAGTCAGTGTATCCTGTGTAAATGTTCTTCTGAAACTGTTGTGCATTTATTTATGGACTCCTCATTTATGTGTAGTCTCTGGGAGAAATTTTATTCTATCTTGGGTATTACTAGGAGTTGGGGTGGGGGAAATGTGGATTTTTCTCTGAAACCATGGATCAAGGACTTCAAATCACATGCTACATTACCTATTTTTGTGTGCTGGTCTGTTTGGTGGACGAGGAATAAGGAAACATTTGAAGAGACTCCTCCAAGTCTGGATTGTGCTTATAACTTTGCATTGGGTCAATATTTGAAGTTTTAGACTGATCACAAAGATCTGGGCTTGCATAATATTGGGAGCTTTCATTTTAGGATCGATGATCCTGTTCTTTTCTTTGATGGCACGGCTAATTTGGGTGTTTGTGGTGCTGGCGGGGTTATTTATATCAATTTGGAACATTATTTCACTCTCAGGATGAACTGTGGAAGGGGTACCAACGTGAAGGCAGAACTCTTAGCATTGTGGTGTGTTTCTAGAGTGGCCAATCTCTTTGGTCTCGGGAAGGTGAAGATATATGGTAACTCAAGAGTCACTATAAAATGGGCAAGGGGCAAATTTGCCATGAATGTTCTTAATCTGGCTTACTGGTGCAACCGAATTAAAACTGAACTTGGTATGTTTATCTCAGTCACATTAGACCATATTTTATGAGAACATAACTCCAAGGATGATTTGCTATTGAAAGCAGCATTGGACAGTGATGTTGGCTACTTGCACTGGGATGAGTACTTTGATAATTAGATGATTGATTCTGGCCATATGTATTTTTTGGATTAGCTTCCAATAGCTACTCTTTTTTAGGATTGTGGATGCTGTAATATTTTGACATTCTGTATGCGGGGAATTCACTAAACAGTGGCACATGTGTTTATCTTTGTGCGACAGTGTTATTTTTTATCTTTCTTATGATCTTATCATGTACTATTTGATTCAGCATTGAATATCAATAGTATGCTTTTTTTCACGGGAAAAAAAAGTGTGTAAATTTGTGAAGAAAATCAATTTAACATTATGAATATCCTTCATTGATGTATCAAGTAAAAGTATAAATATTTTACTAAGAGATTTTAAGTAAGGCTAATTAGCAAAAATAATACATAATAACTAAATCCAAGAAAATAGTTAATATATATTTCCAAACATTTCATTAGCTAGACAACAAATAAAGTATGTTACATCTAGGAAAACATCTTTACTCCATTGGATTTATCTAAAGATAAACATGACAAAGATAAACATGACAAGGTTTTTTTGTCCGTTTGAAAGTCTCTCTATACATTGATATATTCTAGAATAGAGATTGATTAATATGTTATGATTAACATATCGACCAAGGGTTGAGTCATCGAAGCTAAATGTCACTGATCCTAAGAGATTTCAAACAAAGGAATTTAAATCTGTAATTTTGAATGGGTACAAAAACACTATTTAGTAAATTTAACAGAGAAAATTGTTAATGGCATTAATAGGATGAAGGGCTGTAATTGTTTTCAAGATATTCCATTATAAATAAAATGTATAATTACTATAATAAAATCTCCATAAACTTCCATATCTGAAAAAAAAACTTGTAAGGAATATAGTCATCGTAATCCATGCAGGTGGAAAATCCCTTCAAAATAACTTCTTGCATAGAGAAATTATGGCAATTGCAAGTCTTTTGCTTATAAAGAATGAATAACACTATGCAAACATCCAAATGCTCAAACAATTCATAAGTTTACCCAGATCTTTCTTAAGTGTTGGAATTAGGGACTTAATCTATTCCAAGTTTTAAAAAAATACTGAATATTGAATTGGAATATTGAATATTGTCAATATCCAGGGTCAAATACCTTGCAACCATTTGGCTTCAAAATGATTACATAAGTTAGAAGTTGTAAATGCATAAACGAACCCAGAGCTGGGTTTTTAAGAAAGTAAAATTCAAGCTGAGATCTCTCCACTCTGCAAACAAATCAACAAACATCGAGGGTGAGTTGCAATCAATGAAACTCCCCTTCCCATCTCCAATAAATGAAAAATAGGTATCAGACTAGCATTCAAGAATACATGGGATATGCAACGAATCCCAAATGGGAGTGCAATAAAACCCCAGGAATGAAAAAGTCATGTACTAAGGAAACAAGAACAAAAACAAAAAACAACTAGTTTTAAAATCTTACCAGCAAGAGGTCGTAGACCAAATGAAATGGCATTTCCAGCCCTCATCTACCTTTGCACCCTAATCATTTGTACAAATTCAGCCATCATTAGTCTAACCTTTATAAACAACAAGAAATATAAATAGCAATCGAGATAATTCACTTATTGATGACCAATTACCATAAAAACTCCACGGTAGAGAATTCGACTTCTGAATTTCGAATGGTAGCATAAATCACCAGGTCGTCAAATGGGATCGATTCAGGGGAAATAATAGTATGAAAAATCTTCAAAATTCTAGAGTCAAATTATAAAGGCAACAAAAGAGATAGCCTATAGGTTTCAAAGAGTACTTCCGAGAAAACCCCATGGTATCCTGGATAACACCGCATGAAGATCTTAGACATATTAAGAGAAAAACCAATATAGCCCAAGGGAAAAGGGGCAAGGTCAAAAAAATCTAACTTCTTCAATAGCCGATGATAATCCCTGGGTCCTTCCCTTATGCCATCGTGGGACAGGTGTAACCAATCCACTAAAAAACACAACTGTCATCCACTATAGTGATATTATTCAAAAACCTACTGTTAAATGTCTTGGGATTAATGCACATGGATACATAGAAGGAGGGAGTTCATTACATGTATAAATATTGCAAAATCCACCTAGTAATATATGAATTTTTAAAAGTTATTTAAACAGTAAAATATAATTATTATTTGTATAATATTATTTATTATAAATAATTATATTTAAAGAATGTTTTTTTTGTAAATAAAAAGATTATATATTACTACTTAAAAAGAGTATAGATCTTGTCACACAGTTTCGTCAAAAACATAGGCATTCCAGGCCGAGATCAGCCAAACAGGAATCCATACACCGACCAGACATATCAAACATAACCTGAGATATTCCCAGCAGAACATCCGCCAAACAAGAATTTGACATAGACATGGATAGTAATGTTCAAACCCCTCATCAGCTAAAACATACAGAATTACCATCTAGTGTATATGAAAAACAAAAAATAGAGTTCTAAAAACACCGAAAGATAACCCAAAACACAGAGCCTAATCAATTGTGACAGTAGGAGGACCCCTACCACCGTTATCCAGGACGTGTTGTGGTTCGGTCAGCTGATTCTGATCTTTAACAGTGTTCCCTACACTCCCTGGAGGACGCTTGGTGCCACCACGAGTGTTTCCGCCATGGTCCCCGTCACCCTTCCCCTGAATGACAAAGGTGAGACCAATTTTCTTGGGTATGGAATCTATTTTTGAATGCATCACCCGGATGTCCAAATTATGGGCCTTTCCAGGACCTGACCAGTTCTTCGTCCCCCCTATTCTTGTTGAATGAATCTATCAGAACATGCGCCATCAGATTCTTGGTAAACCAGTAAGTCATGAGGGTCTGCTCGTAGATAGAAGTGCGACCAGCCGTGGTACCAGGTTCTGCCACCCAATCTTCAATTTCACGGCAGACTTCCTCAATTGGGAGACTCTAAACAATATCCCATAGTTCCTTCTCAACACCCTCAATTTATTCCTTGACTGGCGGGGGGATACAACCGCAGAAGAAAGAAGCGGAATCCAGAAGGCGAGACTTGGACGAGGCGCGAGTCACACGGCCCACCCGAACGCCGCCCTGTGCAGACGATTCACCTCTGGTAAGATGCCCACTGTCCCCAGAACCCTTTGTCTTCGTGGAATTATACCAGCGTTTTGGGGCCATAATGGAATCCTCCATAGGTTCAGGTGGTCTGACCGAAAACAACCACCCATGCTCACACTCAACAATGCTCTAAATATTATCACTAAACCAGCAAGCAAGCGGAGCAATAGAGAGAACAATGAGAGTGCGAGAAAAACCATCCTTATTTGAAACTTGAAACATCATCATGGAGAAAACTACGAGTTGATGGACTTCTGTCACTGAGTATGGGAATTACCTCAGTGGGTTTAAGATCCCTCAAAAGGTAATGACAAATGTCCTGGTGAGGGTACATCGAAATATGCCCTCGGCCTTTTCACTGAATCTGCAACGCTTAAGGTTGAGCCCGAACATGTCAGCCGCAGTAACCAATGGTACGGTAGGCATCATTCATATCGAGAATGATCTAGAACACGAGGTTCCCTCATTACTTCCCCCATCCACCTACTGTCAGCATCCTGGATAGTGGACACCTATTCTAACAGCTGACGACATCCCGCCAGATCAACTTCTGCCAGGTGACTACAGGTCCTGATCCATTCAGCGTGACAAAAATATGCCATAGTGCCAGTCGATAGGGCATTGACAGCCTCAATACCTTGATTCGCAAGGAAATCCACCACTTTATTGGCTTCTCTTTTAACATGGGAAAAGGAAATAGCTGTCAGATTGGAAGAAGCTCCCTTAGGTACTCCAAACGGGCCACAAAATTCCAGCTGGAGGACACTTTCTCCGGGGATTGGCTGAGTAGGATTTTCTTTTCCATGTGGATTAGAATCAGTGAGTCACCTTCCAAGATCACGGTATACCATGCTTCTGAGAGATTTAATTTAAGACCCTAGATAAGGCCTTCGAGTTCTGTAGAATTGTTGGAATCGTGGCCAATAGATCCAAAAAAGACCTTCAATATGATGCATGAATTATCCCTGCAAACTACGCCAAAACCTGCAAGGCCCGGATTACCCCAATAGGCACCATCAAAATTCATCTTAAAACAAGAGAAGGTGGAAGATACCATTGAACCGGAATTGTCGGCCTACAAACAACCACTCTGTGTCTAAGCCCATCAAGGTCAGATTGGCTTAAATCCCAACTGACAGCAATGCGCAGATCCCCCAGGGATAGGTCTTTATCCTTGTTAGTCCATTGTTGGCTCCTAATTGTTTCTGTCATATTTTTGACCAACTTCATCCACACAACCTCTTCCTTGTGGGATTTATCCCTAAAGATGCGTTCATTCCTCTCTTTCCAGATTGTCCAGATCACCATACCCGGGAAAAGCTACCATAGAGTTCCGATGATGGGATTCAAGAAAGCTTTTAGATCCCATAGCTTGAGAGTTTGATCAGGATGTCCTTTGACCCGGTGACTTCTCCTTAAAATAGTTTCCCCCTTATCCCATAGCGACGATGAAAATGAACATGAATCAAGAAGATGATCAACAATCTCCTCCAAGTTTAAACAGAGAGGACACTGGGAAGGCCCATGAATCCCTCACTTCCTCAAATTTTCGCTAGTCAAAATCCTTTTCCACACTACTAACCAGCAAAAAACAGTAATTTTGGGCCATATATTCATTCCCCAAATTTCCCCCCATATTTTCTGCAATTCCTCCTCATCATGAAGGTGAATCTATTATGCTTCTTTAATATTGAAAGTGCCTTTCTGGGAGGACCCCACCTGAGTTTATCAGAGGCAGTATTTGTCCTGATGAAACGTTCTTGCAACATCAAATCAAAAAGAGGATAGATTCTCAGCCGAGGTAGTTTCATCCCAACTCTCAGCATGAAGCCAAAACCTGTGTCCTTCCTAGGAATTGTGATCCCAATAATGACTGACATTAGTTTTTCCAACAGCTACTCCACGACCCCTAATGGTTTTCCACGTGGGATCTTCCCCGAGCTTAGGGAGCTAGTTCCAAGAATCATCCCAGAAATTGGCTAACTATGCATTGTGGATTTCCCAAAAGCAATGGTCATGAACAAGTTTTCTACCTGAGAAGGATTTTAACCAGATGTGAGATCCCTGCTTTTCCTCATTATATCTGATTAAATGCCCCAAATATCTATCCCTAGTATACTTGATATGCCACAATCTTGCCCAAGGTTATGTTATGTGATTGCACCATCTCCACCATATTTTGGCGCCATAAATTTCACTCAAAATATCAGGGTATCTCATGCCAAGACCTCCCTTTATCTTTGGTTTACAAATGTTAGCCCAACCAACCAACGCAAATTTTGCCTTAGCTTCCCTGCATCCCCACAGGAAAGACCTCTGAATGCTCTGAATTTCCTTAAGAATAGACTTGGGAGCCGAGAGCATCGAGAACAAATAGACTAGCATAGCTTGGAGGATATTTTTGACCAAGATCAATCGACTGGGAAGGTTTAGGGGACGAAGAGTCCAGTTAGCAAGTTTTCTTTTCATTCTGTCTAACAGTTCCTGCCATGAAACCTTGTGAATCGTTCCTTTAGCCAACAGAACTCCAAGATATTTGGTGGGTAAGGTTCCATGGGTGAAGCCAAGAATTCTTATAATGTTGCGTTGGGTCTGGATCAGAGTGTTGAAGAAAAAACATTTGAGATTTTCCAGGATTTACTTCCAGCCCAGAAGCCTTCGCAAATAGTACAAGACACTTTTTGAAGGCCCTGGCCTCTTGGACTGAAGGGTGCCCCATTAGCATGGTGTCATCCACAAGCTGTTGGTGCGTCTGTTTATCCATACCTTCATGGAGCTGAAGCCCATGAATACCACCACCCCTAGCTTGGAACTGCAAAAGTTTACTAAGACCTTGTGCCATTAAGATAAAGAGAAAAGGAGAGAGAGGGTCCCCTTTCCTGATACCCTGAGAAACCTGCAGAAGCCTAGTAGGAGATCCATTTAGGAGGATGGAGAAAAATGAGGAAGAGACCAGATTCATAATCTAGGCAATCCACCCCCTGTTGAAACCAAAAGCCTCTAGAATGCATCGCATATATTGCTAATTGATTTTATCATAGGCCTTGGCTATATCTAATTTAACAAACATACCCGATTCCTTAGTTACCTTGAGGGAGTGCATGGTTTCTTGAACCAAGATGATGCCATCTACAATTTTTCTGCCTTCCACAAAGATTGATTGCTCTGGAATGATCAAGGTGGGGAGAAGGGGTTTGAGCCGATTGGCAATAACTTTGGATATAATTTTATAGATCACATTGCACAATGCTATTGGTCTGAACTTACCTGGAGAATCAACACCTTCCTCCTTTGGGATGAGAGATAAGAAGGTGGCATTGAAGGCTTTCAGCACCCCCCCACAACATCTCGATTCCTCCACAATTTGGTGAACCTCCGACTTGATAAGATCCCAAAAGAAGTGGAAAAAGTTTGAGGAAAAACCATCAGGCCCTGGGGATTTCCCTAAAGCCATATGATTCATTGCATCCTCCACCTCATGCATAGATACAAGTTTACTCAACATCTCATTCTGTTCTTGAGTGACAAGACGAGGGATGAGGCGAGAGATCCTACTAATGTCATGACTTCGATCAGCTCTATCTTCTTTAAGGATAGTCTCGAAATGGTGGACAAGTTCCTCTTCAATTACTTCTCTGGTGTCCACTTGATCCCCATTAGATTTACGAATATTGAGGATTTTTTATCTGTGTCTGTTTTGGATGACTGAGTTATGAAAAAACTTTGTGTTTCTCTTGCCTTCTTCGAGCCACTGGATACGATATTTTTGCTTCCAGTAAGTCTCTTCTTACCTTTCCTGGGCTTCAAGACGCTCTAGAAGGATATGTTCCTGTTCTCTTAATTCCTCATCCAACCCTGACTCCATGCCCTTCCTTTGGATGAGATCAAGGTCTTCAATTAGCTTCTTTTTGTCCTGAAAGATATTGCCAAAATCCTCCCTGTTCCAGGTACAAATCTTAGATTTCAGAGCATTTAGTTTCTGCTGGAATTGATACATTCCAAATCCTGCTAGGGGAACCAGATCCTTCCACCATTGTACCACCAAATCCTTGAAATCCTTGTGGTCCAACCAAAATTGCTCAAATCGAAAAGGTCTGGAAAGGTTGTTGATTGAAATATCCCAAATCAAGCAGACAAGCCAATGATCAGAACTAGCCGCCGGATCAGAACCAGCCGCCGGGAGAACACTAACGTTGACCTCGCCAGCCCCACTAGCAATATCCTCAGTGGCTAGGAATCTATCAATCCTAGACACCACCAGGTGAGACCCACCCCGCTTGTTGTTCCATGTGTACCAACCATTGCAAGTTTCAACATCGATCAATGGGCTAAGGCTTAGAATATCACGAAATTTTTCCTAAAATCTGTCCAACATCCTTCTTCTGCCTTTCTTCTCATCCAGGTAGGAGATCAGGTTGAAATCCCCACCCACAATCCAAGATCCCTCAGATCCCTGAGCAGAAACCCAGGAGAGAAACTGGAGGAAGGACTCCTTAAAAGGAGCAGCACTTGGACCATATATATTGACCAAAGTACCAGATACTGCAGAATCATTCACAGAGAAATCACAGATCATGGAAAACTTGTTGGCTCTCCAGTTAGTTAACGAAATGGACCGGGGTCGCCAAAGGACTGCTAAACCCTCAGCCATACCAAAGGCATCGATTTCCATAAGCTCACAATCTTTCCATATTCTTTGCCCTATCCTCTCTAGAGTTGCAAAGGAACATTTGGTTTCTTGCATAAAGAGGACATCAGGATTCTCCTGCTTCACTTCCTAGCGAGAGATTTTATTTTCTAAGCGTGATTGCACCCCCTAACATTCCAAGCTACTATCTTCATTGAGTAACTCTATTGACATCAGAAAAGGCAGCCCTTATTGTCGAGTACTTCTCTGACTCAATTAGCTTAACTCAGATTTTTGCTATCCACTGCTTGTTTGATTTTCTTCCCCGTTTCAAGTCCTCCGCTGGTGACTTGTGTTTATTCCCCGACCGTGCATCTGCCCGAATGCCCAATTTCTGACTAGCTTTGGTCTTGATGATTGCTTCATGTAGGAGCTCCAATTGTCTTCTAGAAACATACCCCTTCCCCTTTTTTTCACATTCTTTTTCAAGCTCATCCAAGTCTAGTTCCCCCAGATCTACTTCCTCCTCACCATCCTCCTCCATGGTTGCTGATAGGTCTTCTTGAGTCATGTCCTAGATCAGTGTATCCATGGCTTCAACCACTTTCGAAGCTGTGGTTTCCTTCCCTCCCTTTTGGATCTCACCTTCATCAGTTACCTTATCCAAGATCTAGAAAGGATTTTTGCTAGTCAAACCACTGTCCACCTTTTCCTTCCCTTTTCGATGATTATCACCAGATCTGTTATTTCTATGATTGCGGGCCTGAGTAAAACCATCCTTATCCTTATTCCCATCTTGATCAGATCGGGATGGAGGTTTCACCTGGCTGGCTCGTGAGAAGTTCCTACCAAAATGACCATATTCATGGCACAACCTACACCTAAACGGTAGTTGTTCATAATCAATCGGTTGGATCCATTCTTCATCTTCCTAGTTCAGGCTAATGGCTTCTGGGAGGTCCTTATAAAGATCCATGTAAACACATATCCGAGCACACACTGTATACCTTTGTTGTTTTGTCTGTTCCGCCACTTTTAAAAATTCTCCAAGGGAATTGCCATTATCTTGCAATATTTCCAGATCCCAAAATTCGCATGGAAGAGAGCAGAGACCCCAAAATTCGTATGAAATATAAGCCAGCTGAAAAGAAAAAATAAGGACCCCCCTCTAGCACTCTATCTCTATCTTCCACATTGAAAAAGATTATAGTGAAGAAACCCTTTGCCCCCAGATGTAAATGGTACTCCCCTTTTGGGTTCCAGGAGCTCTTGATCCATCTAACTAGATATTTCTCCCGAGGCCAGATCCTAATAAACTTACCGATCAAAGTCTTCTCCTTCCACTGTTACACTTTCTCTCTAACTTTCTCTGCACAGATTTGGATGGCTAGGATCGCAAGGGTTTTGGGAAGGCAACCCCTCAGCCCTAGCCGTTGTTTCACTCCTTTCTCCTGATCTCACACTTCATCAGGATTTGTTTCCTTTCCATCACCCATGGATGTCAATCCCGCATACGTCATGGTATAGGGCATCCATTCGTGCTCTCGCAGGGAGTGCGGCCCCTACTGCAGGCTCTTCTAACAACTGCAGGAAATGCACGCTGCGCCAAACCCTAAACTCCTTCGCACGCTCGCTCCCTCCCTCTATTCATCCTGGTACTTTCCTATTATATATAAAGAATGTTATTATTATTATTATTATTATTATTATTATTTTGTTCGATTGCTTGTCACTTGGGGTTGTTAGCAATGAACTATTGGTTTAGAAATGCAATCCAGGGGCATCTAAGACGTCAAAGTCACCCGAGGATTGCACCTGGCTTGGGCCACACCAACTCGTATAATGGCTAGATTTTTGGGTGTCTCCTCCCAACTAGGTCACCTCTAAAGGGAATTGAACTCGGGTCACCTTGTTGACGAGACCCACACCTTAACCGAATGAGCTAGCAATAATTGACTATATTATTATTATTATTATTATTATTATTGTTAATATATGTGATTTTATATAAATATTATGATATTTAATATTAATGTATATTGTATAATGTATTTACATATAATGTATTATTTATGTATAATGATTTTGTAGATATTATATTTAATTTGTTATTTTCTTAATATATATGTTGTAATTATTTATTATATTATTATTATATGAATATAGTTTGTTTGGTATGTTATTATTTGTTTATTATATATGTTTATTTTTATGATTTTAGTTATTGTGATTTTTAATATTAATTAAATTTATAACTTATATATACTTTTTAATTTATAATTTTATTGTGTTAATATTAAGTAATATTATTTATTATATTAAATTATTGATTATTATTTTGTTATATATGTATATATTGTATATTATATTATATATATTATTGTTTTGTTAGTATATTTTATTTATTTATTATATATCATTGTATCTATTGTTTATGTGTATATATTGTAATGTAGAAAAAGTATTTTTATAGTTGTTTAAAAAAAATTGAGATATAGAAATGGACAAGGAGAGAGAGGGGGAAAGAGGGAGCTTATGAGAAGGGATGGAGGGGGATATAGGAGGGAGACATCTAGGGGAGAGAGACAAAGAGATAGCGAAAGAAAGGGTTAGGGGTAAAGAAGGGGAAGTAGGGAAAGGGAGAGAAATATAGAAATAGGGAGAGGGAGAAGAAGAGATAGATGGAAATGAATAGGGTAGAGAGAGGGGGGGGTAGAGAGAGAGAGAGAGAGAGAGAGAGGGGGGGGGGGATGGGGAGAGGGAGAGAGGGGGGTTACAGAAAGTGAGAGAGAGAGGGGTGGCATAAGGGAAGAGAAAGAGGGAGAATTAGGGGGGAATGAGGGAGGGAGAGAGGGTGGTTAGGGAAAAGGGGAGAGAGAGAGAGAGAGAGAGAGAGGATGGGGTAGGGTAAAACAAATAGGAGGGAGTAGGGGGAAATAGAGAGAAGGAGAAAGAGAGAGAGGGGAAGAGAGAGTGTGGGTAGGGGGAAACATAGATAAAGAGAAGGAGAGGGGGGGGGATACTAGGAAAGGGAGAGATAGATAGAAAGAGAGGGATGATTAGAGAGAGGGAGGAGGGACATAGAGTTAAGGGAGAAAGAGAGGGGGGTTAGAGAGAGAGAGATGGGGGTGGTGAGGGAAAGAGGGACATAGAGGGGGGGTTAGGAGAAAATGGTTAGAGAGAGAGAGAGAGTGGGGGCTTAGTGAATGAGAGAGAGACGAATATAGGGGAGAGAGGGAGAGAGAGAGAGGGGGGGGGGGATTAGTGAATGAGAGAGAGAGAGAGGGGGGGGGGGGCTTAGTGAATGAGAGAGAGAGAGGGGAATAGGGAAAGAAAGAGAGAGATAGAATGAGGGATGGGGAGAGGAAAACAAAGACAAAAATATGGAGAGAGGGGGGGGTTATAGAAAGAGACAAAGGGGATATAGGGGGGAGACAAAGGAGAGAGAGAGACAGAGAGAGAAAGAGAGAGAGAGAAGGTGGGGGAGAGAGAGGGGGGAGTGGGGGGTATTTAGTTAAAGGGGGGAAGAGAGAGAGGGGGGGTATTTAGTTAAAGGAGGAAAGAGAGAGAGGGGGGGAGAGGGAAATATAGAGAGGGGGGGGATAGAAAAGGAAAAAGAGAGGGGGTTTAAAGAGAGAGGATGGGTAGTTAAGGAAAGAGGGAAACAAGGAGGGGGGTAGGGGGAAACATAGAGAAAGAGAAACATAGAGAGAGACAAGGGGGGTAGGTGTCACGTCCCCTTCCATCAAATCCGGTGCAAGGAAGGAAACATGACCAAACATACCTGGCTTATTTGACAATCTCAGCCCCATTCATTAGTAAGAAATTCATGGATAAATAAAAACTTATGCGTGCAGATCATTTTTAATAAACACAGTGGAATTACACACTATACACACACCATTTAATCATGCATTCAGCATATAAACAACAGTCATTAATTAAAACATTGCAGAGAACATAATTAACATAACCCAAACCACAAAGAATACTTATCTTGAAATGTAGTGCAAAATCATACCCAATATAAACACAATGGAATAACCATAATAATACACACGCAGAAGGGAATACATCAGCTGATTTCTACCAGGAAGAATAATGAAACAATCATATAATAATCAATCCCATCCTCATGCTATACACAAGCTTCATATCAACCATATTAAGAGAATCATTTCATTTCATTAACATGAATAATTAACATTCAGAACAGAGCACAAAATGATCACAATTTAAACCACAGAGAATACTTATCTTTAAGATGAATCTATCCAACAACTGGCTATGTGAGGGAAACGTTCCACCCAACCATAGATCTTTGTCCAGCCTATGTTCTTTCAACTAAGAGATCACCCTTGAGCTGGGATGTGTATCCACTAAGGAGGAACTAAACAGGCTCACTCACAGCCATGGTTTCATTCAAACAACCATGCTAAGCCAACACATAGCTAGGTTTATCAAGCATGCAATAAGCAAAGGAGGAGGATGCTAAGACAGTGAGCTCAACCACAGAGCTACAAACATCTAAAGCTAAATTCAAGCAATCCAATCCTCTGTTCACACATTCACACTTGGATTTCTCACAATTCTGTCATCAAATAACTCAATCCCGTCACTGGATTTCTGGGCTATAAAAACTGGGTTTTCCAATCGGTTTCGGGGTAGATAATTCTCTCAAATTTGCCCCAAGGTTCATATCTATGGATCCCCCATTGGATTCCACTGTCAATACTAAATTCTGGGTGTTTATGGCACTTCAAAACGTGGGTTCTTGCAAAGATGCGATTTCTGGTTTTTTTCACTGTTGGGCATGTGTAATGGATGAAAACTGAAGCTCGAATGTCCAACCATGGAATGGGAATGAGGAAAAACCAATTCCCATGAGGTGGAGTGACTTGTAGGTCAAGGAAATAGAGCCCATACCCTACCATACGAATTTCTGGGCTTCCCATGCTCCATTGAAGCCATGGACTGATTTCTTCAACAACTTTCTTACACCAAATTAAATGCCAGCAAAGAAAGTCAAATGGGTTTTTAAAATGACATTTGGAAGCCTATGTTTTAATCCCACAAACCCATCACCACTCCCTAGTGGACACACATGGCCCCTTCTCATTAGTTGCTCCCATAGCCAGTTTTGGTATTTTATTGCATGATGTTTATTTACATCATTTTTACAATGTTCCATGGCTAAATAGCACATGGGTAACATAATATCTAATGCTTGCCTTTTAAATAAAATTCGAGCATCCACTAGTGGGGCCTTGGCCTTGAGTTCCACGCTAGGAAAACATACATCACATGTATACAATATTTACATTAAAAGATAATATATCCTAAGGGTCAAAATGGGGTATTATAGTAAGTGGGAACACATAGAAAGAGAAAGAGAGAGAGGGAGAGATAGAACCAAGGGGGCATGGGGAGGGAGGGAGGGAGAGATAGGGGAGATATAGGGATATGGGGAAAGAATGAAAGAGGGGGGGAATAGGAAATAGATAGAGAGAGGGGGAGGGGTAGGAAAGGGAGAGAGATAAAAATATGGATAGTGAGATGGAGAGAGAGATAGAATGGGATAGGGAAAGGGGGGGGAGAGAGGGAGGATTAGGGAAAGAGAGAGATGAGTATATAGGATAAAGAAATAAGAGAGAGAGAGAGAGAGAGAGAGAGAGAGAGAGAGAGAGAGGGAGGATTCTGTTGGAGGTCAAGTGTGGTGCTTCAATGCATCCTTTAGGAATTAGATGCCTCGAAACTTTCTTTATGATATAAGACATTGGATTCATTGCTCGATCATCTCTAGGGCCCCAAGAACTATATCTACTACTGAAAACCACCTAATTTCATACATATACCGACACAAAGGCCATGTGTGCTAGGTTTAGGTGTCCTTATTTGACTTAGATGCCTAGGATATTCATTTAGGGATTAAGGCCCAATTTTCCTACCCCAACCATGTCAAGGTACCCGAGATCAATCACTAGAGCTCAAAATTTTCTAATTGAATCCATATCACCACTCAAATGCAAGTGAATCCAATAAGAGGTCATGTGTGGTAGTTAAAGGCATTGTTCTTGGATGTAGATCACTAGAAGATTCAGTTAGGGAATTATTATTTCTTTTCTTAATGATGTCATGGGCCTTGAGTCCCATTATTAGTATTTTAAAATCCCTAATGGCATGAATATTTGTACTTAAATGCCAATGGTTCTTTAAGGCATTGTTCATGGCTATGGATGCCTCAATGGTTTATTTAGGGATAAATTCATGGTATTCTTCCATGGAAATTATTGCCAATTCCCAGGACATGTACATACTTCTCAAAACCACATAATGACAGAAACATCATCAATCATAGGCCAAGGATACCCCCAAAATGCCACCTGTTGTTGGTGGAGCAAACCTTCTTAGCCCTACATGGTTAGAATATTCCTTTAGTGCTTGAGTTGCAGGTCTTCTCCATTACCATGTCCAAGGCCCTAAGACCACAAGACCTAGATACATAGAACCATGGATACCCATGGAAATTCATGTGTGATTCTTTGAGGAATTATGCATAGATCTAGATGCCTCAATGGCTTCTTTAGAGCCAAAGGCATGGTCTTCATCGCTATAATTCCATTTCAAAGGCCTAGGACACCTTCATAATTCTTAAAACCACTTAATGGTACCAACATACTGAATCATAGGAAACCTACTTAGTGGAGGAAACCTACTTAGTTTTAGATGTTTAAAACATTCCTTTAGAGCCTCAAGTTTAGGTCTCCTCTACTAACAATGTCCAAGGCCCCAAGGCTACAAGACCTAGATACATAGTGCCATAGATACCACTCCAATGTCATCCATAGTGCTTTAAGGTAGTGTTCATGGCTTTGAATTCCACAACAATTTCTTTAGGGCCAAAGGCATGGTCTTATTCCTTGGAACATCATTCTCAAGGCCCTAATACACCTACATATTGATCAAAACAACTTAATGTCACTGACATCCTCAATCACAGGCTAATGATACACTCAAGAGGACATGTGTGCTTAGCAGATACCACCTTCTTTTCCTTATATGGATAGAATATTCCTTTAGGGCTTGAGGATCAAGTGTCATTGGATGACAATGTCCAAATCCCCAAGGCCAAAAACCTAGATGCATTGTTCCATGGATACCCCTAGAAGTCATGCATGATGCCTTTATGCATTGTTCATATATCTAAATGCCCAATAATTAATTTAGGGACAAACACATATCCTTATTCTCTATAATATCATTCCCAAGGCCTTGACACATGTAGATATTACTCGAAACCATCTAATTGCACTAAAATACTCAATCATAAGCCAATGCTACCTTCATGAGCCCATGTGTTATTGGTTGAGGTATCCTTCTTATCCTTGGATGGATAGAAGATTCCTTTAGGGACTAAGGTTGAGGTATCCTCCCTTGACCATGTCCAATTCCCCAAGTCCCAATGACTTGGATGCATAGCACCATGGATACTCTACAAATCATGTGTGGTGCTTTGTGGCAATCTTAATGGATTTGGATTCCTAAATGGTTTCTTTGGGGTCAACGACATGGTCCCGTTCTATAGAATATCATTCCTAAGGCCCCAAGATATGCATGTATTTCTCAAAACCACCTAATGGCATCAACAACCCCAATCATAGACCATTGATACCCTTAAGAGGCCATGTGTGGTTGGTGGAGGTAACCTTGTTTTCCATGGATGGCTAGAATTTTCCTTTAGGTCCCTATGTTCAAGTCTCTTTCAATGACCATGTTAAGGCCCTAATGCCACAAGACCTAGATACATAGTGGCATGGATACTCCTGCAAAGTCATGTGTGGTTATTTGAGGCATTATTCATGGATCTAGATGCCTCAATGATTTATTTAGGATCAAAAGCATGGTATTCCTCCATATAACTTCATTCCCAACATCTCGAGACATGTACATAGTTCTCAAAACCACCTAATGGCACTGACATCCTCAATCATAGGTCAATGATACCCTCAAAAGGCCATGTGTTGTTGGTGGAGACAACCTTCTTAGACCTATATGGCTAAATGTCTCCTTTAGGGATTGAGCTTCATGCCTCCTTCCATGACCATGTCCAATCCCCCAAGTCCAAAATACTTGGATACATAGTGCCATGGATACCTTTGCAAAGTAACATATGGCACTTTAAGGAATTGTTCATGGTTTTGGATGCCTCAATGTTTTCTTGAGGGCTAAAGGCATACTATTTCCACTAGAATTTCATTCCCAAGACATAACACATACATATTTCTCAAACCCACCTAATTGAATCATCATCCTTAATTATAGGCCAATCATACCCTCAAGAGGACATGCGTGGTTGGTGGAGGAAACCTTCTTAGCCTTGGATTGATAAAAGATTTATTTAGGGCCCAAGGTTCACGTCTCTTCCATTGACCGTATCCAAGCTCCCAAGGCCCTAAGACCTAGATAAAAATCTCAATGAATACCCTTGGAAAGTCATGAGTGGTGCTTTGAGGAATTTTTCACGGCTCTAAATTCCTCAATGGTTTATTTATGGCCAAAGGCATGGCCTTCTTATCTAGAGAACCATTCCTAAGGCACTAAGACACTTACATACTTCTCAAAACAACATAATGGTGTTAATATCCTCAATCATAGGCCAATAATACCCTCAAGAGGCCATGCATGGTTGGTTGAGGCGATCTTCTTATACTTGGATGGATAGAACATTCCTTTAGGGATAGAGGTTCAAGTCTCATCCCTTGACAATGTCCAATGCCCCATGGCATGGATACATAGTGTCATGGATATCCACAATAGGTCATGCATGGTTATTTAAGCATTGCTCATCACTCTGGATTCATTACTCATTTATTTAGGGCCAAAGTCATGGTCATTTTCCCTAAAACATCATTCCCAATGCCATGAGACATGCAAATACTACTTAAAACCACCTAATGGAAATGAAATAATCATTCATAGGCCAATGATACCTTCAAGAGGCCATGCATTATTAGTGGAGGAAATATTCTTATCCCTATATGGATAGAAGAATATTTTAGAGCTCGAGATTTAGGTCTCCTCCACTAACCATGTCCAAGGCCTCAAGGCCACAAGACCTAGATACATAGTGCCATAGATACCCCTATGAAGTAATAAACTTGTGCTTTGATGTAGTATTCATGGATCTATATGCCTCAACAATTTCTTTAGGGCCAAAGGCATGGTATTCTTCCCTAGAACATCATTCCCAAGGCATTAAGACATGTGCATACTACTTAAAATCCACTAATGGTAAGAACATCCTCAACCATAGGACAATTATACAATTAGGAGGTTATGTGTAGTTGGTGGAGGCAAACTTCTTACCCCTGGATGGTTACAAGCATCCTTTAGGGGTGAGGGTTCAAGTATACTCCATTAACCATGTTGAAGGCCCCAAGGCCACAAGACTTAGATACATAGTACAATGGATACCCCTACGAAGCCATGCATGGTACTTTGAGGCATTTAATAATTCATGGATTTGGATGACTTAACAATTTATTTAGGGATACAGGCATGGTTTTCTTCCCTAGAAAGTCACTCACAAGGCCCTGAGACATGTACATACTACTCAAAACCACCTAATGACACCAACATACTCAATCATAGACTAATGATACTATCAAGAGGCCATGTGTTGTTGGTGGAGGCAACCTTCCTAGCCATGAAAGGATAGAATATTCCTTTAGGGATCGATATTTAGGTCTCCTCAATTGATTATGTTGTTAGGAACCCATGTCTTTACTTTGTTAGTATATTGTTGTTGGACGCATATGCTTTGTAAGTCGTACCGTAGTATTTGTTGATCAATAGTTTGTGTTATTGTTGTTGGCGCATATGCTTTGTAAGTCACCTGTAGTATTGTTGATCCATAGTTTGTAGTGGCCCATGGTTTTGACCCATAGTATTGGCACCTAGACTTAGTATATAAGTGTGTGTTGAGACCTATGAAAGCACCATGAAGTTATTTGTATTGAGCTTGCTCATAGGAGGTTGCCCCCTTGAAGTGGCATGTGATCAATATAAAAGTGATTCTGAGTTTTTTCATTTCTGCTATTTCACATAATCTTATTAATTAATTGTTACAGGTGCTTCGCATCTAGTATCAGAGCACTTTCTTGGCCTCGCTGGGTGAAATTTCTGCCAAATTTTTTTCCGCATCTGTTGCAGGTTAGGATTTGGGAATAATCCCTATCTGCTTAACTGTGGGAAGTACTTGGGAATAAGCCCTCAAACTCATTGTGAGGAGTACCACAGGAACCCAAAAGTAGCTAGCCCATTGAGAGGACCTGCCAGCGAAAAGGGCAACGAACCCTATCTGATTGACTAGTTCCCACTCGTGAGGTAAACCAAGAGTTGTCGTTTGTGGTAAAGCGGTTATCAGTTTTACCTGAGTCGTGGAGTGAGGGGTACTGCCCCAATACGCAAGTTGTCAGACAACATTGGTGGCCGAGTGAAACCCATGAACTGTTAGGAAGCCGCACATACCAGGGGTCCATATCTATTTTCAGTTGAACTGTTGTCGATCACTGCTGCATCATTTTAGATCCAGCCGTTCAGATCCATTCTGAAAGTCGTTCCAAATCCAGCCGTTTTCAATCCATTCGGCGTTGTTTCAGATCCCTCTATTTCTGCTCACTTTTGGGCCATTGTTGATTTATCTGTTCCAGATCCCTTTCGAGCCGTAGCTGCTCCAGTCTGGAAAAAAAAAAAAAAAATGAAATATATATATATAATTCAGTTTTTTCTCCATATCTCCCTTGTTTTCACTCTGTTTCCCTTGAAATTTTTGGGGAACCCCTGTCATCCCATTCTGCATATTTCATTATTGAGGACCCTATCCCCAATTCCCCTTCCCAAAGCCCGAAATCCCACATTTGTCTATTTTTAGGGTTTGCCATAAATTCCTCAGATTTCACCCAATCACCTTCAAATTTTACCACAGAGTTCCTTTCTGAATTCTTCTTCTTTGTCCCCTTCTACCAAATTTTCTCATTCTTTCACCCCACTTCTGAAATCCTTATTTTTGCTTCCCTGTCTATTCGACACTGTCCAAAACCTAGTCAAACCCCAATTACCCTTCAGATTTTTTTCCCAAGTCCAAATTTTCCTTTACTGAAGCAGTTTCTGTTTTGTTTTCCTACCCAGTCAACCAAAAAAAAAAAAACTCTTGGTTATGGTTGTCACCTGTGCAGGAGAAAAAACCATGGAAGACGCACTTGCAGCCATCCAAGCCAAATTCCAGGATCTGGATGAAAAATTTCTCGGCCTCCATCTTGAACATTCAGCTATGAACAACAAACGGCAGTTCGAGTCTTCATTAGACAATGGGTTTTCTTCTTCCAGCAATTTCCGTGGTCCGAAGCTTGATTTTCCTCGCTTTAATGGTACTGATCCAACTGGATTGATCTATCGTGTAGAACGGTATTTTAGTCTGCATAATACTTTTGATGTCAACAAATTTCACTTGCATCCTTTCATTTGGAATAGGAAGCTCTTCAATGGTACTGTTGGTACATCAAGGCTCATGAAGAGCCAAAATGGCCAGACTTTTGCCAGCTTCTTTTGCAACGATTTGGTCCTAGTGCTTTTGATGACTTCACAGAAGCCCTCACTAAACTTCGCCAAATTGGAACTATGAGAGAGTATCAAACTGAATTTGAGAAACTAGCCAACCACATTGAAGGATTGTCTGATGACTTTTACCGGAGTTGTTTTATCAGTGGTCTAAAGGATGCCATCCGCTCTGAGGTCAAAATGTTCTGTCCCAACACAATGATGGAATCCCTAGGGTTGGCTAAGTTGGCAGAAGACAAGATTGTATCCCAACAACGCTCCAAGCACACTTTTGTTCCCTTCCAAAATATGGGTTCTCAACGACCACCTATATCGCAGTCTCCTCGACCAACTCCTATCAAGCGTTTGTCTGAAACAGAGATGCAAGCACGAAGAGAAAAAAGGCTTTGCTATAATTGTGATGAGAAATTCACTCAGGGACATAGATGTGTTCAGCAAAAGCTCTATCTCTTGGATGTGGATTCTCTGCCTGCTTCTGAAATTGGTGACGAAGATCCAGAAACAATGGATGCTCTAGTCGACATTTAGGAACCGCCTATTGACCCTCCGTCTCATGATGACCAGCCATAGATATCTCTCCATGCTTTAGCTGGAATCACCACCCCCCAAACAATGCGAGTCAGGGGTTACTTCAAGAAGCTTCCTCTTACAATACTCATTGGTTCTGGTAACACTCATAATTTCATTGACCCTCGGATCGCCAAACAAGCTGATTGTTTTATCCATCCTTGCTCCAACTTTGAAGTCATGGTTGCCAATGGGGGCACCTTACCTTGCAAAGGGAAGTGTCGAAATGTGCGTATCTCTATGGGAGATTATACCTTGTGCTCTAACATGTTTTCCTTGACCTTAGGAGGACGTGATGTGGTTTTGGGCGCTCAATGGCTACGCATACTTGGCCCTATCTTATGGGATTTTGCTGAACTTTGGATGCAATTTTCCCTCAATGGATAAAAACACATATTGACAGGATTACAACCAAGTTCTCTCAGCATCATCAGTTCACATAACATGGAAAAACTCCTCAAGAAGAATTCACATGGTGTCATTGCTCAGATCCATTCCATTCAGATGCAACCATTAGCGGTCTCCACTACTCCTTTGGATCTACAACAAATTCTAGATCGATATACAGGTGTCTTTGCTGAACCAGTGGGATTGCCACCTTCCAGGCCAGAAGACCATCGTATTCAGCTCCTTTCTAGCAGCGTTCCTCCCAACATCATGCCCTATCGCTACCCATTTCACCAAAAAAACGGAGATTGAAATGCTCGTTCGGGACTTATTGAAGCAAGCTATTATTCGCCCAAGCACTAGTTCCTTTTCTTCTCCAGTTCTTCTTGTCTGCAAAAAAGATGGGTTATGGCTCCTCTGCATTGAATTTCGAGCACTTAATCACCTCACCATCAAGGATAAGTTTCCAATTCCTGTTGTTGATGAGCTTCATGGGGCTCACTTTTTCGCCAAGTTGGATCTTTGTTCTGGGTATCTTCAAATTCGGGTTCATGAGGATGATATCCCTAAAACAGCTTTCTGCACACATGATGGCCATTATGAGTTTTTGTTCATGCCCTTTGGCCTCACTAATGCTCCTTCCACATTCCAGGCCTTAATGAATAAAATATTTTGACCCTACTTGCGGAAATTCATTCTGGTATTCTTTGATGATATCATCATCTACAGTAAAACATGGGATGAACATCTCCAACATCTGGATCTTGTCATGCAACTTTTCTCTGACCATCATCTCCACGCCAAGCAGTCTAAATGTGTTTTTGGACATGAGGAAGTTGAGTATCTCGGGCACATTATCTCAGCACAAGGGGTTCGCGTGGATCCTACCAAAATCGATGCCATTAACAATTGGCCGCATCCTCAGACACTTAAGAGCCTTCATCGTTTTTTGGGGTTGACTGGCTACTTCCGCAAGTTTGTCAAGGATTATTGGAAGATTGCAGCTCCATTAACTGCTCTATTGAAAAAGGATGCTTTTACATGGACACATGCTGCTTGTTGGTCCTCTATTTTGACCATTCAGTATAATGTTTTCTAGCATTAAAGTCTTAATGGAATCCAATAATAATCAGTTTTGTGTGTCTTTTTGGAGGTCAACACTGCTAAAGCTATGGTAAGTGATTTTAATTACTTGTTTGTTATATTTTCTTGTTTTATGCATATAATTTGGGCTTTTGGTTTCATTAAATGATATGCTACTAATAAGATCAGTTTCTCTTCTATACAGGGTTCTTTTGGCTACCTGGCCCAGCGTTCAAAGGAGGTTTATGCAGAGATTGGCGATTCGATCTACAATGAGGGCGTTTTTCCTGGATTCATATCATCTTTCACATGCTTTTGAGGATTACTCGACTGCTATTTTAGGGATGATTTTTGATCGAGGAGTTGTTTTTGTTTTCTCTTTAACAATATGTGTATATTTGGGAATCTGAGATTCCATTTTCGGCTCAGAATTGCTAAGATATTTGTGGGTTGTTATCCATATCGACCGTTGTTTCCAGGGCGATCTCACTCTGCATATTCAGTATAAAAACAACTGTGGAATCCCTAAGTAGGGAGGATTGTAAAAAAACTTTATTTTATCAATACGATTCAGTGTGTGTTTTCATCAAATTTGTGATTTAAGAGTGTGAGGCGTTGAGGGCAGGGCCCACCTTCAACACCAAACTGTGATATTTCAGTAGTGTGTAGTTGGCAGTAGCAGATTAGCGTTTTTATCATTTTACATTGCTTTCCAGAATGTTAATGGCTTGCTCATCGCTGGATTGAAATAGAATGCGTGACTGCTATTATTATTTGATATCATTTATTAGTTAATGTTAATGGATTTAGCTTGTTAATAGTTTTGTATCTAAGACTTTCTCTGATTTTTAGGGTAATTTGTTATTTAAGACTAGGGCATGCATAAATCGTGTGATGGATTTGATGTAGGTTATGGTAAATTCGATTTTATGAAGGATTACAAATAGATTGAATGTTATATTTCCTATTTTACCAGCATACAGTCTTATAGTGACAGCTACAGGAATGGTTTTGAACTTTTCTTATTCACAGGACTGTAAAATGAATTAGGGAATGGTATGGTTTAGATTTTTCTTTTGATCTCCAGTGTGTGGTGTAATATTGGCAGCATGAATCATGAATTCAACTCTAGTTATTAAAACCTTTGTTGCAGCATGAGAGTAATTTATAAATAGCCTATTCTTTTACTATCGAATTTGCAATATTTGAGCATCATTTACAAAAGAGTCGAGGGCTTGAAGACCGTAATCATAAAGCATCTAGGGTTTATTTCTTTTTGGATGAAGGATTGAATAAAAACTGAAGTTGTACTTGAATGAGTTTTGGGAAGGAGTCCTTGTCTATAATATGGTTCCCTTGAATCGATAATTAGTTTCACAATATAAACCAAAACCAGTGAATGTCTATTACACAGTTCTAACATCTATTGATGAGCAGAATCTGAATAGTTTTGGTGTTCTCTTACGTGCATTTGTATGCACGAATCATAAACAGAGTATATTTGGATCTCACTAAATAGTTAAGCTCTCCTTTGATAGACTGTGTGCGTTGACAATTTAAAATTAAAAGGCCATAGGTTTATTTCAGATTTGGAAATACTTGTGTGGATTTAAGCATTAGATTTAGAGTTCAGATAGGAAACAAGGTTAACTGAGATCAATTAAGTATATGCATTTGGTTGATAACAGGTTGATTATTTTTATATAGATTGTAGTTATAATAGCTTAAGATTGTATTTATTTTTCTAGCAGGTTGTTTTATTTTAAAGATCATAGCATTGCAATTTGGTAATTCTTTGTTGGTTATTTTTGAGTTCAACAGTGAGATAGGAATTAATAAATTAGTTTTCTTTTCTATAGGACAGATCTAGTGATCCTTGGCATTGGTCATTTAGTTTCATTTTGTTGTAAGTAGACTAGAGTTTCTTGAGAAATGAGCATTGAGACTACTTTACCCGCACATACAGTGTAGCAGCTCAAAGTCTACGATTCTCCGATCGATAAATTAAATTGAGGTGAATTAAATATCAATAATTTTAACCAACATTTTGGCACCGCTGTCGGGGAGTTGCTCCAAGGTAAGCTGGTATTTTGCTCATTTTTTGAATTGGTTGATTGAGAAGTTCAGGTAGATAGGATCTTTTTTTACAATACACAACAAGGTGAAGGGGAAACATTAAGATGCAAAGACAAATTCACTTTGGGATTCCCATGGTGTAACAGCCTGCCGCAGCCACTTTAGTGGGTTACCCCAAATTTTTGTTGTGTCCTTCTGGTAAGTGTGGTTGTTTTTCTTCACAAGTTTGAGTTATTCTATTACAAGAAGTGTGTTTATCTTTCCTGTAAAAAGTGTTTATTTTTAGTTTACAAGTGTGGTTATCCTTTTGTAAGTGAGGTGTGTTTAATTCCATAAATATAATTTTACAACAGTTGTTAGGTGTGACTAGTTGTGACAGATTGGAGGAGGAGGATTGGTAAGGCAAACTTGCGCATTTCATAACAGGTTCCTTCAAACCCAACTGTGGCACAGGTATTTCAATTTATTTTGATTAAAAGTCTTGTTATTTTCAGAAATTGTTTTGATGAGACCTAGAGATAGTAAGGGTAGATTCATTAAGGTTCATTCTGATCTTTTTGTAAACAACAAAACCCCCCCCTTCACTAACCCTAGGGATAGGGATACCGGCAACGAAACTGAAAACAACAACATTCAGAATTCAGCAGAATTTGGGATCAAACCAGTAGGAACTGAGGTTATACTTAGTGAACAGTTACATTCAGAAGAAATCCCACAGATCCAACAAGCTTCACCTTTAAAGGAAGATCCCAATTTGGTTGACATAGTGAACATAGAAAAAGTGAACTTCCTTCTTGAACATAACCAGAATCCGGTGGTTTCTCAAGTAGAATCCACTACAGATTTACCTTTCAATTTTCAAACTTGGCCTAGGCCAGACCATTGGGATTTTATTCTATCCCCAAGAAGAGACAGGTTAGGTGTCAACTGGTTTAGGAACCCTCTTGTCATGAGTGATCAGGGAACTGGACACCAGATGGAAGGAGAAGGAGAACATGAGGGGCGAACTGAAACAAATTTTGGCTTCCCCATTCTGGATCTTACACGGGATGTCAGTATGAAAAATATCCCAGCATCTTCATTACCTACCTTCTATGGGAAAAGTACTGAAGATCCGGATACCTTTCTATTTGAGTTTGACATCTTATGTAGGAGTTATAATTATCTACAGGATGCTCAAAAGTTAAAACTATTTCCAGCCACCCTTAAGGATTCTGCACTTAGATGGTTTATGAGCTTGGGGGAATCCACCATCCGAACTTGGGAACAAATGAAGAGTGCTTTCCTCATAAAATACCGAGACTACTGTGGGCCTCGAGACTCCCAAAATGATATCTTTAAAATGCAACAGCATGAAGAAGAGAGTCTGGAGGACTTCCTAGAACGATTCTGCTTTGTATTACAGAAGTCTAAGTATAATACTTTACAGGAGGATGCAGTCATAACTCTTTTTCTAAAAGGGATTCTGGATGAATATGTGGAAATCCTTAACTTGATGGCCTCAGGTGATGTATCTCATAAATCCTTTGAGGAGATTACTGAACTATGCAGAAAATATTCGAGGAGTAGAGCCAAGGCAGGAAAAAGCACAAGGGAAGGTCCTTCCCGTATTTCTAGAACAAAAGGAACTAGTGGGGTCACAAGAGTTGAATTGGGAAACCTGTTAGAAAATTTCAAAACTGACATTTTAGGCACCTTAAGCTCCCAATTTGATGCATTGAAAACAAAGAAACGGCAAGAGGAGGAGGACATAGCAGCATTGCACATATTCTGCCCCAAGTGCAGAAAAAGACACCCTTTGAAAGAGTGCCCTTTAAATACCATTTCAGTCTGTGCTCTTTGCTCTGCTCAACACCCAACTGACAATTGCCCTTATTTACCAGAACTGCAAGCTTTTTACAAGCTTAATGATGAATCTACCGATGCATCAAGAAGGCCTTGGCAGCCTAGAACTCAAAACATGTACCCAGAACCTGTTTTCCCGAACCCTGCATATTATTATCCCATGCAGCAATCCCAGCAGCCATGGAGTCCACAAATGTGGCAGAATTGACCCTCTCAACCTACTCAAACCCATCCTTGGCAGCAAGGCTGGCGGGGACAGCCATATGGGGGACCACAAGGACAACCCTATGGAGGAACACAATCAACCACCCCTCCTAGTTACTGTCCAATGCCACCAAATATACAGCAGCTATTACCAGGCTTTACACCACCTGCCCTTCCTCCTATACCCCCAGTTCCACAACAATATCAAAATCCAAATCCACCTCGACCCACGTTGTTGCCTGCCCAACCTATCCCAAACCCTAATAACAGACCTCCCTAGCCTCTTAATAATGCTGAAATTCAAATGGCTCCAACTTATGTAATTCATTCAGCTCCTTTACAGGAAATACAATTAAGGTCTGGGAAAACATTAAATAAAACCCCTCCAGCAGTGATTATTCATGAAGAGACTGGAGAAGAAAATGATGAAAAAGAGATTACAGAGGAAGAAGAAGTGCAGATTGCCTCAGAAAATACTCAAGCACTGGGAACTCATTTCCAACTACCTGCTCATCCACAGGTAAATAACAACCCCCCTTACCCAGAGAGGTTATTTATAGAGAAGCCTGCGATGCGTCCACAGTTTGATTTGGAAAATGAGTTGAGAAATGTTTGCATCAAAATTCCATTACTTCAGGCTATTAGAGATGTCCCTATTTATGCAAAATTGGTAAGGGAACTGTGCTTAAAGAAACCTGGTCGAAAACAGAAAGACCCACCCAAGATAAATGTTTTAGGCCAGCTGTCCAATTATATTTCAGACTGCCCCTTACCCCCAAAATTTGCAAATCCTGGGAATCCAGTGGTGACCATTTACATCAATGAGGTTCCAATAGGAAACACTCTAGTTGACCTGGGGGCTGCCATTAATGTCATGTCTATGACCACTATGCAGAGACTTCAGTTGCATAATCTCCTCAGATCTACTCCTACTATTTTGGAGTTGGCTGATAGGAGCACAGTCAAACCTGTGGGGGCCTTAGATGACATTACTGTCACAGTAGCTTCTTGGGAGTATCTAGTGGATTTTCTGGTACTCCAAACCAAACACCCAATGGGGGAACATCCTGTTATATTAGGCAGGCCTTGGTTAGCCACTGCCAATGCCTTTATAGGATGTAGAGAAGGTATTTTAACTATATCAAATGGCACTTCTCTACAAAACCTAATTATTTATCCTCCAGCACAGCCTGTATCAGAAAACATGTTATGGTTAGAGAATCCTTACGGGGATGAGGATGTGGGACAACCCTTACTGTCCATCAGTCAAACTAGGGGGCTGGAACACCAGACTGAGGATGATATCCTAGATCAATTTATTTCAGCCACTACTAGTATTGAGTACCCTCAGTCCTTCTCTGACTTAGATAATGTTTTCACAGAAGATTTTCAGGAACACTATTACCCTTCAGCCACCTCATCATCAGTAGTTTTATTCATAGATGAGAAGGTTGGAGCTGCAACTATACCAATGGAGATTAGTCCAGGGAGATCTTTGTTTATTAATGGGAATCTGTCTCAAAGCCAGCAAAATCAGGTAGTTAATTTACTTAAAGCACAGTCTGGGGCATTTGCTTGGGTTTATACAGACATGAAAGGCATTCACCCTGACACATGCATGCATCACATCTATACGCAGGAAAATATTAGACCAGTAAGGAAGCCTCAGAGAAGAATGAATCCTGCGCTTAAAGACATTGTGAAGGATGAATTACAAAAATTGTTGGATGCAGATTTCATCTATCCCATTTCTGATAGCAAATGGGTATCTCCGTTGGTGATTGTTCCGAAGAAGGGAGGTAAGTGGAGAATATGTGTTGATTTTCGCGAGTTAAATAAAGCAACTCTTAGAGATTACTTCCCTCTTCCTTTCATAGACCAGGTTTTGGATACATTGTCTGGAAAGAAATATTTTTCTTTTCTGGATGGATACAGTGGATATAACCAGATAAGAATAGCCCCAGAGGATCAAGAAAAAACCACTTTTACCTTCCCATGGGGAACTTATGCTTACAAGGTGCTACCATTTGGACTGTGTAACGCTCCTGCCACTTTCCAGAGGGCAGTGTTAGGTATTTTGGCTGATTTAGTCCATGACTGTGTGGAAATATATATGGATGATTTTACAGTCTACGGTAATGATTTCAAGGAAGCCTTGGATAACCTGGAGAAAGTTTTAATTAGGTGCCAAGAAACAAATCTTGCTTTAAGCCATGAAAAGTGTAAGATGATGTTAACTGAGGGTATTGTTTTAGGGCACCATGTTTCATCAGAAGGTATTAAGGTTGACCCAGCAAAAATTGAAATCATTACTAGTCTATCTTCACCAACTACACAAAAAGGAGTCAGAAGTTTTCTGGGACACGCAGGGTACTATCGTAGGTTTATTGCTAATTTTACAAAGATAGCAGCCCCACTGTTCAAATTGTTGGCCAAAGACAGTGGTTTTGATTGGGATCAACACTGTCAGACAACCTTTGACACATTAAAGTCAGAATTGTCTTCAACACCAGTTCTGCGGGGGCCAAATTGGTCTTTGCCCTTCCATATACAAACTGATGCTTCAGACACTGCCTTGGGGGGAGTGCTCGGACAGAAAGAAAATCAGTCCTCCTATGCTATTTATTTCATCAGTAAAAATTTAACACCTGCAGAACTGAACTATACAGTGACTGAAAAAGAGTTTCTAGCAGTAGTTCATGCCATCAATAAATTCCGGCATTATATTACAGGTTACGAGGTATTTGTTCATATCGACCATTCTGCTATTAAATTTTTAATGAATAAGCCAATCACTAGTGGCAGAATTACTAGATGGTTACTTTTGCTACAGGAATTTAACATTACCATAGTTGACAAACCAGGGAAGGAAAATCTGGTTGCAGATTTCCTCTCCAGATTGACTCATGCTGATGATAATGTTCCTGTAGATGATACATTCCCTGATGAACACTTGTTTGCTATTTATATTAAAACACCCTGGTTTGCAGATGTAGCCAACTATTTGGTTACATGGAAACTACCTGCTCATTTGTCATCTTACGAAAAACGAAGAATCATACAGCAAAGTGCTAATTATTCATGGGTAGGTAATGACCTCTTTCGAACCGGTCCAGACCTGATTATCAGGAGGCGTGTGAGGGAGGATGAGATGTGTGACATCCTTCAAGCCTGTCATGATGGACCCTGTGGAGGCCATTTTTCAGACAAGCGGACAGCATATAAGGTGTTACATCAAGGGTATTACTGGCCTACCCTTTTTAAAGATGCTGAGAAGTATGTGCAGGGCTGTGACAACTGTCAAAGAATGGGGAGACCCACTGCTGCTGATCAAATGCCTTTACAAGCCCAGGTACAAATTGAACCTTTTGAAAAATGGGGATTGGATTTTGTTGGCCCAATCTCACCAATGTCAAGAAAAAAGAGATATATTTTAGTCTGCACTGACTATGTGACTAAGTGGGTGGAGGCAAAAGCTCTATTGAGGGCCACTGAGAAATCAGTCATAGAATTTATTTACAAAGAGATTTTTACTCGCTTTGGCATTCCTCATGAAATTGTGACTGACAATGGAGCACAGTTTGTCTCTAAATCAATGAAAGCACTTACAGAACAATATGGAATTAAGCACTATAAATCTTCTCCTTACCACCCCCAAGCAAATGGTCAGGTGGAATCAACCAATAAAGTGCTAGAATCCATTTTAACTAAGACTGTGCAGCTACATCACAAGGACTGGGCAGACAGGCTACCCGAGGCATTGTGGGCTTACAGAACTATGTGGAGAAATACCACAGGGTATACCCCATATCAGCTTGTTTATGGTAAACAGGTCCTGCTTCCTATAGAATTTTAGGTGAAAACTTTTTGTACTGCTGCACAACTGAGCCTGAATTTAGATGAAGCCCAGGAGCAGAGGCTGATGCAATTAAATGAACTTGATGAAATCAGACAAGATGCTGTCCAACGAACTGTGTTGATACAGAATTAGCGGACTAAGTGGCATGATAAATTCTTGAAGAAGAAGACTTTTGAAGAAGGTGATTGGGCTCTGTTGTTTGACTCACGATTCAAACATTTCAAAGGTAAGCTTACCACTAGATGGATGGGGCCATATGAAATTGTGACTGTTTTTGATAATGGTTCTGTCAAAATAAAAACAATAGATGAAGAACAAACTGCCTTTGTAGTGAATGGACATCGGTTAAAGGTATATCATAAACCTCTCTCTAAGCAAGAGTTCATCCATAACATGAGTCAGCAGTCTGAACTAGAACTGGTAGGTGAGGAAATGACTTCTTCATCTCCTACTCTCTCTCAGTAATCTTCAATGGAATTGTTTTTGTACATATGTACAGGGATTTGTTTTATTAGGTCTCTTTTTGAAAGGGTGCAGATATTCTTTTCAGTAAGGCTCAGAATGTTTTGAAACCTAAGGGAAGGGTTTTATCACTACTCCATTTCAGCCTTTTGATTATTTTTGCAAAACATTTTTTTAAGGACTGTGTAAATGTGGGTCAATTTCTGAGTTTCACTGATTTATTGGAATGTCTGCATTTGTGTGTGTCAGATTTTTCAGAACTGTTTTGGCTATTCATAAGAGTACTTGCCCACTAGGCATTGCCTACATTAATGCTTTAAGCTTCCCAAATATTTTCTGCTTATGAACCTATGGGCTGCTAGGACCATTTGATTTGGTTTCACACTAGATAGAGAGAGGGAATTGATGTTAGTTACAGCTATGGGCATGAAGTTATTTTTAAGATAGGCATCATGTTAAAAAGGTGTTCAGGATCGGGCAGTTTGGGGGTTATTATCTCTTGGCTGTTATAATACTAAACACATATATATATACACTGTCTCTAGCCACTTTATGACTTTCACTTTCTACAGTTACAAAGGTTAGTTGTTCATATGGGCAAATCTTTACAGGCATATACAAAGAATACTCTTCCAATTCTGGTACCATCCCACTCCTAGATGGTTTTCAAAGCAGCTCCCCCACTCATCTATGCTTGAGCAAATCATAAATTTTATCTTTAAGATGAAATTGGGACAAGAGCCTCTGATAGAAAAAGGGTGTAAGAGGTTAACCCGCCGGGATACTGAACAGGTCCGCTGGCAGCGGGTACTGACCTGTGGTATGAACAGGCAAACCCATCAGGGTGCTGAACAGGCCTGTTGGCAATGGGGCATCTGTCTGGGGAAGAAGCTTCTTAAGATGTTACAGTTACCCCACCGGAGTACTGACCAGGCTTGCTAGCAGTGGGTTCTGACTTTAATATCTTCTTTAACAGCCTCATCTATACTTGTCCATATGAACAACGTACCTATGTGAAGGTAAAAGAGAGGCCATAAGGATGGTTAATTAAAATTTATTAAATTCATTAAAAAATAAATAGCCAGTTGATAATCATCTCCAACTGTTCTGCATTTTGGGTTACCTGATTCTAAAAAAAAAAAAAAGGTTTATGCTTGATGCCTAAAACATAGCTGAGGAATTTAGTACTATTTGTTCCACTACTCAAATTATCCTGTGTGAAGCTGAGTCAAAATGGACCAGTACCCCATTAGCTTCTGTTGGTATTTTCCTTGTCCTGTGGCATATGTCCTGGTGGAAAAAGTTCTGTATGGATGACAAGGATGAAATCTGAATCTCTGATTGTTTGAGTTATGAGTGATTGATGAAATCTGAATTTCTGATTGTTTGAGTTATGAGTGATTGATGAAATCTGAATTTCTGATTGTTTGAGTTAGGAGTGATTGATTGAAGTCTGCATTCCTGATTGTTATTTGTGTTTTCAATAAAAGATGGTTTCATAGCACAATTAAGTTTCCTGTGTGGTTAGATGGAGCAGCAACCTTACAATAAGGAAATCATGCCACAAAACTGTTGAGGGTCCAACAAATCTTTTAATCCAGTTTACTTGCTTATGAACTCATCCAAGTGATGTATATTTGGAGATTAATGGTTTTACATCACTATTCATAGCCTAGCAGCTGCTCCAGATGCTGGTACTTACTTTTATACTGGTAAATTGTTGTGCATCGTTATCAGCTTAAAAGCATTGCTGTATTTGTTAAAGTGCCGGATTGAGTGCCGTAAGGAGTGCTGGAAGACATATTGGGAAATTGGTATGAATATGGTATTGAACGTTGATGGAGGTAAGGAAGGGTGTACGATTGGCTAAACCTTAATTGTTAATAAGGATTATAATTAAAAAAAAAAATTCCATTATATGAAAGTCGATGAGCTATGAACTACCATAAATAACTTTGATAATATCTCATCCTCTATTATTGTTGGCAACCTTTGATAAAAAGAATTATAACCTTGTTCTATTATAATTGGGGTTCTTACGTGTTATGAGATTAAGATTAGTCCAAACGTGTTACATCATGGTCATCATCTCCTGCGACGTGGGAAGTATGTGCCACCGCTTGTAATGATTTTCTCTTGTCATGATTATTGTCTTCATTACCTTTACTTCCTATCGTTATCATTTTTTACCATGTTCATTCGGGTTTTTACAGTCTCTATCGTTACAGTCTCTATCGTTACCATTGTCATTGCCTGCGAATTGCCTGTCCGAATTCTCTGCTAATTCTCTGCTAATTCGCCAATCTTCGTGTCTCCACCATGCTTAACCGGCATGAACCCTCTGCGTATGAGCAGTTATTAGCCATCCCTGAGTTCGTAGCATGCAAGGACATGTTTACTCGGGCTGGATGGCATGCATTTTTAACCAATTTACAGGGCCACGATGACGCTATCTCTTTACAATTCGCCTTGAGTTTCGATGGGCATACCGCTAGAGTGGGGGCCCTGGAGTTTGCAGTGACAGAGGAGTCCATTTCATTTGCTACGGGACTTCCACACACCGGTGATAGATGCTTTAAGAATTTTCGGTTGCCACGGAAAGAATATGACTGTGTTTTCAAACCAGAATATTTGGCCGTAAAGGGTGAGAAGGGTTTCTCCAAGCTGTGGGTTAGAGAAGAATTTCATAATTCCTTGATGATCATCACCAAGCTGATTACCTGTGAAGGCCGATTCTCCACTTACAAAGCCTGTCATTTTCGCCTTCTAGCTCACTTTGAGTTTGGTAAGCTTCTGAACTTTCCATTTTATTTTTGGAAGAGTTTGAGTAAAATGGCTTCACAAGTGAGGAAGAATCTAGAGCATCCCACTGATAGTCTTTACCATCATGGGCTTATTAAAATGCTCGTTTTAGCTGAATTAAAGAAGCAAGGTCGGGCATGGGAACAGTTTGTGTATGAACTCTCTAACCCTCATCTTCAGTCACCCTTGAGGAATGAATCGGGTGAGCCTGGCATTCCTGATCTAATGGAGAAAGCTTCATCTACAAACAACTCTGTTCCTCAAAATGATTGCCCTCAGGAACCAGCTGTTAATAGTTGCAAGAAACCTGCTCCCTTATATGCTAAGAGGTCCCCAATCTCTAAGAGACAGTGTGTTAGCTCTCGGTCTGGGGGAGATAAGGAGCACGAAAATTTGTGTGTTTTGCCCAATAGACGATTTACTCGCAGCATGGCCGCTAAAGAGGGGAGAAAGGAATCTAAGGGTAAAGAACCTGTCCAAGTTGAATTGTCATCATCTGATGCTTCCTCTACCCATGTTAACTCTGATTCTCCTGGTTCTCCTCATTATTCTGCAACGTTGAGTCCTGTCAGTGAACCTTTGCTGCCAGTATCCCCTTCAAAATCGAGTCTGAAATCTATCAAAGGATCCCCTTCAAAGTCAAGCTTGAAATCTGTCAAAGTATCCTCTTCAAAATCGAGTTTAAAATCTGCCAGGGCATCACTTTCCAGATCAGGTTCGAAATCGGAGGCTTCAGCACAGGGGATTGATTATTTTAGGCAAAAGAATATTAAATTGACAAGGAAGCTGCAAGAGTATGTGAGGTTGGATCGGGTTATCAAGCAGGAAAATGCCATTTTAAAGGCTAGAATAGTGTCTTTACAAACCCTGGTTGATGAGGTTAAAGGGACAAATCACAGTCTTCGAAAACAGCTAAAGAAGAAAGACAAACAGTTTGAACAGTTGGTTAGCATACAACAACAATCTGCCCCCTCTCCTCCTCAGGTTCAAGTCCTGTTTAATACCTCAGCTTCAGTCTCTGGAGTTGGATCCAAGGATTGATAATTCACTTTGAGGATTTAAATTTTGTCTCTCTGAAATTCTCTTGCATAGGGACATGCAAGACCTTCAGCCTGGGGGAGATGTTGGTCCTCTATTTTGACCATTCAGTATAATGTTTTCTAGCATTAAAGTCTTAATGGAATCCAATAATAATCAGTTTTGTGTGTCTTTTTGGAGGTCAACACTGCTAAAGCTATGGTAAGTGATTTTAATTACTTGTTTGTTATATTTTCTTGTTTTATGCATATAATTTGGGCTTTTGGTTTCATTAAATGATATGCTACTAATAAGATCAGTTTCTCTTCTATACAGGGTTCTTTTGGCTACCTGGCCCAGCGTTCAAAGGAGGTTTATGCAGAGATTGGCGATTCGATCTACAATGAGGGTGTTTTTCCTGGATTCATATCATCTTTCACATGCTTTTGAGGATTACTCGACTGCTATTTTAGGGATGATTTTTGATCGAGGAGTTGTTGTTGTTTTCTCTTTAACAATATGTGTATATTTGGGAATCTGAGATTCCATTTTCGGCTCAGAATTGCTAAGATATCTGTGGGTTGTTATCCATATCGACCCTTGTTTCCAGGGCGATCTCACTCTGCATATTCAGTATAAAAACAACTGTGGAATCCATAAGTAGGGAGGATTGTAAAAAAACTTTATTTTATCAATACGATTCAGTGCGTGTTTTCATCAAATTTGTGATTTAAGAGTGTGAGGCGTTGAGGGCAGGGCCCACCTTCAACACCAAACTGTGATATTTCAGTAGTGTGTAGTTTGCAGTAGCAGATTAGCGTTTTTATCATTTTACATTGCTTTCCAGAATGTTAATGGCTTGCTCATCGCTGGATTGAAATAGAATGCGTGACTGCTATTATTATTTGATATCATTTATTAGTTAATGTTAATGGATTTAGCTTGTTAATAGTTTTGTATCTAAGACTTTCTCTGATTTTTAGGGTAATTTGTTATTTAAGACTAGGGCATGCATAAATCGTGTAATGGATTTGATGTAGGTTATGGTAAATTCGATTTTATGAAGGATTACAAATAGATTGAATGTTATATTTCCTATTTTACCAGCATACAGTCTTATAGTGACAGCTACAGGAATGGTTTTGAACTTTTCTTATTCACAGGACTGTAAAATGAATTAGGGAATGGTATGGTTTAGATTTTTCTTTTGATTTCCAGTGTGTGGCGTAATATTGGCAGCATGAATCATGAATTCAACTCTAGTTATTAAAACCTTTGTTGCAGCATGAGAGTAATTTATAAATAGCCTATTCTTTTACTGTCGAATTTGCAATATTTGAGCATCATTTACAAAAGAGTCGAGGGCTTGAAGACCGTAATCATAAAGCATCTAGGGTTTATTTCTTTTTTGGATGAAGGATTGAATAAAAACTGAAGTTGTACTTGAATGAGTTTTGGGAAGGAGTCCTTGTCTATAATATGGTTCCCTTGAATCGATAATTAGTTTCACAATATAAACCAAAACCAGTGAATGTCTATTACACAGTTCTAACATCTATTGATGAGCAGAATCTGAATAGTTTTGGTGTTCTCTTACGTGCATTTGTATGCACGAATCATAAACAGAGTATATTTGGATCTCACTAAATAGTTAAGCTCTCCTTTGATAGACTGTGTGCGTTGACAATTTAAAATTAAAAGGCCATAGGTTTATTTCAGATTTGGAAATACTTGTGTGGATTTAAGCATTAGATTTAGAGTTCAGATAGGAAACAAGGTTAACTGAGATCAATTAAGAATATGCATTTGGTTGATAACAGGTTGATTATTTTTATATAGATTGTAGTTATAATAGCTTAAGATTGTATTTATTTTTCTAGCAGGTTGTTTTGTTTTAAAGATCATAGCATTGCAATTTGGTAATTCTTTGTTGGTTATTTTTGAGTTCAACAGTGAGATAGGAATTAATAAATTAGTTTTCTTTTCTATAGGACAGATCTAGTGATCCTTGGCATTGGTCATTTAGTTTCATTTTGTTGTAAGTAGACTAGAGTTTCTTGAGAAATGAGCATTGAGACTACTTTACCCGCACATACAGTGTAGCAGCTCAAAGTCTACGATTCTCCGGTCGATAAATTAAATTGAGGTGAATTAAATATCAATAATTTTAACCAACACTGCTTCGTGTGCATTTGACAAACTAAAACAAGCTATGTGTACTACACCTGTTCTAGCTATGCCCAATTTTTCCAAGCCCTTCACTATTGAGAGTGATGCTTGCGGAAATGGACTTGGTGATGTTCTCCTTCAAGATGAACACCCCATTGCGTTTACCAGCAAAGCCCTTTCAGGTAATAATTTAGATGCCTCTACCTATGAGAAGGAAATGATGGCTATTTTGCATGCAATACAGAAGTGGCGACCATACCTATTAGGGAATCATTTCTGCATCAAGATTGATCACCAGAGTCTGAAATATTTCTTGGAACAGCGTGTCTCCTCCCCAACACAACAGAAATGGGTTAGCAAACTCATGGGTTATGACTATGAGATCACTTACAAGAAGGGTAAAGACAATATTGCAGCAGATGCTCTTTCTTGCACATTTGATGCCCAAGGTTCTCTTCCAGCTATTTCTATGCCTGTTCCAAATTGGTTGCAATCTGTTCAACAGGGTTATGTCAATGACTCTTCCTTATCTCAAATCATCCAACACTTGACCAACAACCCTTCTGTTGTTCCACATTACTCTTGGGATGGTGCTTCTCTGAGATACAAGGTCGTATGGTGCTTCCCCAGAGCACAAATCTTCAACAGGTTGTCTTCTATGAACTCCATGCTTCTCCATCGGCAGGGCACTTTGGGTTCCTCAAAACGTATGAATGGGCACGACGTAACTTCTTTTGGCAGGGCATGAAAAAGACAATTCAACAGATGGTGGCCGAATGTGATACCTGCCAACGCAATAAGGGTGAAACAACACTCCTTCCAGGATTTCTCGAACCCTTGCCCATACCTACATGGATTTGGATAGATATTTCTATGGACTTCATTGAAGGGCTTCCTAAATCTGGTGGGAAGACAGTGATTTTCATTGTGGTTGATCGCCTCTCAGAATATAGTCATTTTTGTGCTCTCAGCCATCCCTATACAGCCTCCTCAGTCGCTCAAATTTTCCTGGACCAGATCTTTCGTCTTCATGGCATCCCTTCTTCCATTGTCTCGGATCGTGATGCAACTTTCACCAGTCATTTTTGGACAGAACTATTTCGCCACACTGGCACCAAACTGAAGATGAGTTCAGGGTATCACCCACAAACAGATGGTCAGACTGAAATTATCAATAAATGCTTGGAAACTTATCTTCGTTGCTTCACCTATGAACAACAACATCAATGGGAAAAGTGGCTCCCTCTCGCTGAATGGTGGTACAATACTTCTTACCACACTGCCTCTAAAATGACCCCATATGAAGCAGTCTATGGTCAGGCACCTCCAGTTCTTCTTCCATACACCCCCAACAGTTCACCAGTTCAGGAAGTTGACACGGTCCTTCGAAACTGCGATCAGATTCTTCGCATTTTGCGGGACAATCTTCACATGGCAAGAAATCGCTTGAAGCAACAAGCTGATCAGCACCATTCTCAGCTCACTTTTCAAGTAGGCGATATGGTTTTTCTTCGTCTCTAGCCGTACAAGCAATCCCACCTGAAACTCAAAGGGCATCATAAGCTCGCTCCAAAGTTCTATGGGCCATATCGGATTCTTTAGAAGATTGGGTCCGTTGCTTATAAATTGGAACTTCCTCCTTCTTCTCGCATTCATCCAATCTTTCATGTCTCTTGTCTGAAGAAAGTTCTTGGCACCAACATCAGTGGAAAAATGATTTTACCCCAACTGGATAATGAAGGATCCATCCTTTTGGATTCGGAGGCCATCCTCAATCGGCGCACTCGTCAGCTTCGCTCTCGCTCTATCACAGAGCTCTTAATTCAGTGGCATGACATGCAACCAGAGGATGCTACATGGGAACCACTCCTTCAGATTCAACAACAATTTCCACATCTAAAGCTTTGAGGACAAAGCTTTTTTTAAGGGGGAGGGGATGTTAGGAACCCATGTCTTTACTTTGTTAAAATATTGTTGTTGGACGCATATGCTTTGTAAGTCGTCCTGTAGTATTTGTTGATCAATAGTTTGTGTTATTGTTGTTGGCGCATATGCTTTGTAAGTCGCCCGTAGTATTGTTGATCCATAGTTTGTAGTGGCCCATGATTTTGACCCATAGTATTGGTGCCTAGACTTAGTATATAAGTGTGTGTTGAGACCTATGAAGGCACCGTGAAGTTATTTGTATTGAGCTTGCTCATAGGAGGTTGCCCCCTCGAAGTGGCCTGTGATCAATATAAAAGTGATTCTGAGTTTTGTCATTTCTGCTATTTCGCATATTCTAATTAATTAATTGTTGCAGGTGATTCACATATGTCCAAGGCCATAAGGCCATAATACCTAGGTACATAGTAACTCAATCGATATTGATGCCTTAGGTTTCTTTAGGGATATAATCATGGTCATATTCCCTATAATGTCACTACGAAGGCCTTGGACACCTACATAACGCTCTTGATTTCCTCTTATGACTCCATTCAAGCCCTTGAGATCCATCCCATTATGCAAAAACTCTTGATTGTGCCCATATCCGACTATTATGCCAAATATTGACTTTACAGGGTGTATGCTATGGATACTGGCCTTTATCATTGCCCATTACCTCAATAATATTCTGTTAGGGTATACTTCTTTCAATTTATTCTCCAACCATTTTCTAAAATGCACCCCTAGTGCAAAAAACCACATATTTCCACCCATATCCCACTTTAAGAATAATGATATCCTATACATAGCACAATCTCCTATGTGATAGTATGAGTCATCGCTCTAAGCCCAATATGCCTAAAAACTTCCTTTAGGGCCTAATTCTAGTATTCATCCCATGACTATGTCATAGGTTCTCATATCTAGTTTCACTTATATGAACACTCAAATGCCAAGGATAGTGCTGGGAGTTCATGGGTTTGTTTTAAAACTTACCTTAGGGTTTAAGGCCCAAGTTTCCTCCTATGTGATTATACAACAAATTAAGACCCATGTATGCTAGCAAAATCCTCACAATGGTGTTGATTTCCTCACTTAGAGGTAAATAATATGCCCAATATGTCATTTGTAGTGGTTTGAGCTATTGTATTTGGCCTTGGATGCACAAAATATTTTATTAGGGACTAAGTCCTAGGTTTCCTCCCTCAAACATGTTAAGGGCCTAAATGCCCATATATAGTGCTTAAAACCTCTTACTTCATTAATACCCCAAATATTAGGCCAAGGATACCCTTAGGAGGTCCTATGTGGTGGTTCAAGGTATGCATGTTAATATTATATGCCTAGATGTTTCCTCTAAGGTTCAAGTCCCATGCTTCCTCCCTTAATCATGTATATTCCCTAAATAATTATACCAAGTTTGATCTCCTCCCATACCCCCCATTATCCCTATTGTAAAGCCATAGATCTTCTCAAAAATTCATTTGTGTTGGCTTAACATATAATTATTATCCCTATATGCCTAGAAGTTTCATTTAGACTAAGACCTGGGTTTATTCTCTTAACTAGGTTGAGGACCAGTAGACCCGTCACTAGTTATCAAAAACCTCATAATAGCATCAATTCTCACACATAATCGTTAACAATACACTTAGGAATACATGTGTGTTAACCATATTTATTGGTCCTAGATTCCTAAAATCTTCTTTTAGGGCCCAAGGAAGAGTTTTCCTCCCTCGAACTTGTCTAATGATTTGAGACCCATGCCTTTTTCTCAAAGCTTAGTAATGATACTAATATCGATCAAGTAATTTAATAAGATCAATAAAATTATACCCTATCGAATAATCAAATTTCAATTCAAATAACTTTTATTAATATTTTTTAATACTAATAAATAAAAAATTGTCGTCTTTCATTATTTGTCAATACTAAGAATCATAGGTATTTATTTTCTTGAATAATATTAAAAATGAATAATTGAATTGAGCTATTTACAAAATAATTCTTTGTGAACATGGTGTGCTTCTAGTGCAAAACCTCATAAATGTATCATGTGATTTTATTTGTTTAAATAATATAAAAACAAATAATTGAATTGGTTGTGATTGTGGTGTAAAACCTCATAAATGAATCATGAGCATTTATTTGAATGAAAATTTTGAATTAAATTATTTATAAAATAATTATTTCTGAAGTTGTTTTGTTTATGGTGCAAATCATCATAATTAAATCCTATTTGTAAATGTCCATGTGACAATTATGAGCTTGGAAACACTATATGGTACTTACCAATATGACATTTCTCTAAGCTTAGGATTCCTTTAGCCTAAGGCCTAGGATTCTTCTCTCAACCATCTTGACGACCACTCGACCTATCCCTAGTGATTAAAATATTATAACAATGTGAGAGCCCATACGTAAAGGCTAAGAATACTATTATGAAGATGTGTGGTGACCTTTGTGGTGTCTTATTGGATCTATGTTTTTAAAAGCTTCTTTTAGGGCCCTAAGTAACTGTTATCTCTATTGACCATGTCCATGAATTGAGACCCACGCCTTGTGCTAAAAACCTAATAATGATACAAATTTCCATGAATAAATTTAATAATATAAAAATATTCTCAATTAAATGATCAAATTTCAATTCAAATCATTTTTATTACTACTTTATAATAGTAATAAATTAAAAATGGTTGTTCTTATTTATTTGTCAATTGTATTATTTGTTTAAATAATATTAATAATGGATAATTGAATTGAGCTATTTACAAAATAATTTGTGTGAATTTGTTGTGCTTGTGGTGCAAATCCTCATAAATAAATCATTTAGATTTATTTCCTTAAATATTCTAAAAATAATGAATTGAATTTGTTGTAAATGTGGTTAAAAACTAGTAAATTAATCCATGGTCATTTATTTGAATTGATAAAACAAAAACATAATATTGAATTGAGTTATTTACATAATAATTATTTGTTAATTTGTTATGTTTATGATGCAAATATTCATAACTAAATCCTACCTGTGTGTTTATAGATATCATAATTTTTTTTAAAGTATTAAATGTTACTACAAAGTTACGTTAATGTGTTAAGAAAATAAATTAAATTGCTAGTTATAAAGTTAGAGAGTGAGTTACTTGTTCATTGTAAAGTGAGATTTTTAGTTGAGAAATAAGTTAATTTTATACTATTTAAATAATTTTTTTTAATTTTTAATAAAAAAAATTTGAAAATGAGAAATTTAATCTCAAATAAAGTGAGAGCACAAAGCTCAAGTGCTTATTGTGTTTGAACGGATTAGGTTACGGTACCATTAAAACTCATTAAACTTGTTTAGTTTTATGATCTCACATACGGCTATGGAGACCACGTGGGAGGACAAAGAACTACATAGTAACCTAGCAAAATTTTTCCATAGTAGGTTCTTCTTTTAAACCATAAAACTTTATTACATCAGTGAATTAAATTTTATTTTTTAATTCAAAGTGTGGATGAGAAAAAATCCTTTCCCATAAAAATTAGTATCATTATTTTTTAAAGATAGAGCATAGGCCCTAGTAAGTGGTTTACAATGGAGCATCTCATCTACATATTTTGTAGGTGTCATTTTTATGGACCAAATACTTAATAATAAAAAGGAAGTACTTCATGAGTTGAGAATAAATGAATAAGAAGTCCATTATGAGGGTAACATCTTTTAAAAATATATGAGAGGTATAAGATGAGATACTTATCAAAATTAATCATCTTTATTTATAAATAGGGGATATAATGGTTATAATGTATGATATATTCTACACTCTAAGATAATTTAAATATAATTAATATAATAATAATGAATGAGGGTTAGGACCCTAACATTTCCTTTCTATTTAAAAATATTTCTGAAAACTTGTAATTGAAGGGGTTTTCCCATATATTAACCATCTTTCATTATGGATTCTTTTGGAGACCCATTCTTCCATTCAATTAGTTACTTCATAATGATTATATTCCAAAGACAAAGATAACACCTATCTATAACATATTTTGGTTCAAGAATCAATTTATTTTGAAATCTTAGTCTAAACTACCATAGTATGTACCAAAACTTCTTTTAGTAAAGAGACATGAATAACAACTCGTGCGTTGCCTTTGCATGCCTCTGCGTGTTTAGAGTCTTCTCGCCCTACCAAAGAGATGGATCCACCTCCGGACCCGAGTCCGGAGGCCTGTAGGCTATTGCTGGACGAGGCATTTCGCGCCCTTGTAGCTGCCTCACCTCCTCCTCCTCACTTGTAGTCCCCTTCTGGCGATGGGTTTATCAAGCGAGCTGAAGCTCCTAAAATCCAAATCATGTCGACTGCTTCTCGTCTAAAATCTCTCGCTTTGAGTGAAAAGGTTTGATCGGTCAGTTCACGGGGATCTGGCCATCAACGAAGAAAATGGACAACTTGGTAAAGAAAAATTGGATGCCGCTGATTTCAGGCTGTTTGCAGCATTGCTTCTGTGGAAAGGGCTTTTTCACCTTCCTATTTGAAAATAAAGAAGATCGTGATGTGATTTTTTGAAGTGGTCCATATTTCATGGGCCCGAGGGGGATTTACCTCAATCGATGGATGCTCTCATTCGGCCCTGAAAAGGATGTCCCTTCTGCTGTCCCTGTCTGGGTACGTTTACCCCACCTTCCCTTACATTGTTGGAATGATGAATCCCTCCAATAAATCGGGAACTCATTTGGAAAATATATTGATAAAGACGAGCCAAAAGGTCCATTATTCTCCTGTGCCAGAATCTGTGTTGAGGTTGACCTAGAGAAGGGGCTACTGGAAATAGTAAATCTATGTATGGATGAATGGGAACATATTTAGAAAGTCGACTACGAACAATTACCTTTCAAGTGCAAAAAGTGCCACGAGTACGGTCACTTCGTCAAAAATTGCCCTAAAGCAATCCAAGAGACCTAGGAGAAACCCCAAGAGGAGGAATGGCAACAGGTGAAAAAATGAAGAAGAATGAACATTGCAAATCCAGATCCAAAAGAACCCCAGCAAGATAAAGGTAAAGCCCAATCCCAACCCGAAAAGGAAACCAACACCAGCAATCATTTTTCTACCTTGAATATGGAAGAAGGTGAGATTAATGAACTAGATCCCCATCTGGTTGACCCAGGCTCAAATCCTTGAATCACTCTAATCCCCAACCCCCCTCCCTCAACCCTCGGTGAAGGAAGCTTGGTTATAGCATCTATGGGTTCCCCTCCCCCAGGAAGCTCCTCTTGGGCGGAAATGGTTAAGCAAAGTAAAGCCCCTTCCCATTCCTGTCACCCGAATCATCCTCCAAAGAATCCCAAGAACCGATTGATATTGCCCCCCCACCAAATACCAGAGGAAGAAAGTCACATTGAGTCCACCGTGAACAAGAAGCAGAAAGGGAAATGGAACTAGGAAGGCAAAGAAGTATTGAAGAGACCAAACTTCTTCAAAACCCTAAGAACCTAGGGAAAGCAAAAGGAAGGGCTAGAGGATCCCCTGAATCCGGAAAGAAGTAATGAAACTGGTCTCTTGGAACTGCAGGGGTCTCGACAGAGCACATAAAGTTGACACTATGAAAGACATCATCAAAACTAAAAGACCAGACATCCTTCTAATCCAATAGACAAAAATGAGTGATGTGGAGGTCATGGCCCTCTCACATCTCTTTTGGAAGACCTGCCATGGCTCAACAATTAGTTCCAGAGGAGCCTCTGGGGGAATTGCAACCTTTTTCTCAAGTAAGTATGATTTTAAAGTTGTTAAAGAATGTCAAAACTGGATTCTGATTGAATTCTGTGAAAAGTATGACCCGAATCTCGTTTACATATGTAATGTTTATGGTCCAACTCATTACAAAGACAAACATGCACTTTGGAATAGCCTTTCATCTTTGAAAGAATCCTTAGAAGGAAAGGACGTCATAATCGTTGGAGATTTTAATGTTACCAAGGCTCATGATGAAAAAAGGGGTGCCTCTAGTGTAAGGGATCCCTTCGAGGAGAATCTTATGGATATGATCTCTGATTTAGATCTACTGGATGTCGTGCCTAAGAATGGAAAATATACGTGGAATAACCGGAGAATGGGCACTGGCCACATTGCTGCCAGGCTTGACCGCTTTCTGGTCAGTTCTTTCTTTCTGTTTAAAGACCTTATTCCTTCTGTCTCCATTGTCCCTTCGACTACTTCTGATCACAAACCCATCACCTTGTCTCTTGCTCCACCTGCAAATTTAGGCCCCATCCCTTTATGCTTTAATCCCATCTGGCTTCTAGATTCCAAATTTATTGACCTTATTAAAATTCCCTGGAGTATCCCCTGTTTTGGTTCACCAAGTTATAGATGGGAATGCAAGCTCAGAAATGTTAGATACTCCCTCAAAAGTTGGGCAAAGATGGAATTTAAAAAAACAGTTCACTTGGAAAAACAACTACAATGTGATATTTCGAATTTGCAAGCTAATATGGAGACCTCCAAAATCTCACCATATCTCATTTGGAAAGAACAAGATCTGAGCAGGAAAATCATAAATGCTAGCAGAATTGAAGAAGCGGAATGGAGAATTAAATCAAGGCAGCTTTGGTTAAAAGAAGGGAACATCAATACATGTTATTTTCACAAACAAACAAAAATCAGAATCAGTCATAATATGATTAAGGAAATAAAAAATAATGATGGTTTGGGAATAACAAATCGGGAGGAGATTAAGTCTCATATTTTCCAGCACTTCCAAGAACTTTTTTTTTATTCTAGGGAAACCGATCCCTTAGCACAAGCCGATCTGTTGCATGGTATACCTTCCCTCATTTCCGATTATGAAAATAGAGATCTTACCAAACCAATCTTGGAATTTGAAATCAAAAAAGCCATTTGGTCCTTGCACGAGGACAAGGCTCCCGGACCGGATGGATTTACCATCAATTTTTCCAGGGCTACTTGGGACATCATTAAAGAAGACCTGAATATTATGCTCAATTGGATGAGAAAGAAGGATAAGATCGGAGGGGCTACCAATTCCACCTTCCTTGCTCTCATTCCTAAGGATAAAAATCCTCGAGCTATTGACTGCTTTAGACCTATTTCGCTTTGTAACACATCTTACAAAATCCATTCTAAAATTCTGGCAAACAGAATGAAAAAATTTATGGGTTAGCTCATCTCAGAAACTCAAGGTGGATTCATAGTCAGGCGACATATCATAGACAACATCATTGTAGTTCAAAAGGTCATTCACTCCAGTCTAGAGCTTAAGCAGCAAGGTATGGCTATCAAACTCAATATGGCCAATGCTTTTGATAGGATCAATCATTTTTTCCTATTTGAAGTTATGTCAAAATTTAGGTTTTCTAGAAGATTTGTAAGGTGGATTAAGGCATGCATCAACAGTCCTTGGATCGCTCCATTGGTCAATGGAAGACCTACTAATTTTTTTCAGGCCTCAAGGGGAATCCGGCAGGGCTACCCTCTCTATCCCTTCCTGTATATTCTGTCCATTGACACTTTGAGCAAAAATCTCCAGTCTCTCTAAGACAATGGGGAACTTAAAGGTCTAGCAACAGCCAGAGGTGTCCGTGCTGCAAACAATGCTCAATTTGCTGATGACACCATCCTTTTGGGGGGTGCATCTTCTATAGTCGCTGGAAGATTCAAAGAAGTTCTTTCCACCTTTCAAAAAGCCATGGATGGAAAGTTCAATGACAATAAATCAAAGATCTATGGGTGGAATTGTCCTCCTAGAGTAATCGCCAGAATCGCAAGAATTCTTGGGTTCGAGGGAGTCACAAGCTAGAACTCCTTTTCTTATTTGGGGGTCCCCATCTTCAAAGGAAAAAAGAAGAAGTCTGATTGGCAAGGCTTGATAGATAAAATAAAAAATAAAATCTCCTATTGGGGATTTAGGTGGCTAACCCCGCTGGCAAGTTGATCCTCATTAAGTCTATTTTGGCAGCCTATCTGATTTATGCCTGCTCTATATCTTTGGCTCCTATTTGTGTCATCCACGAGATCAACAGAGAGAATAGAAAATTTCTGTGGCAAGGTGGGAAGACTAACAGCACTAGGAAATATCATTTGATCAATTGGGAAACCGTATGCAGTCCTAAATACAATGGAGGAGCTGGTTTGAGAGATCCTTTAATCATGAACCTTGCTCTTGGAGCAAAGATACTATGGAAAGTTTCTTCCGGGGAGAGCGCTTGGTGGAAAAGAATTATGCAAAAAAAATACATGGTTGGTTCCAGACTTAGATGCATTGAGGGAATTGACAACAATAAAAAATGGTCTCCGATATGGGATCTTTGCAAGAAAGCAACACATGTCATTCAGAAGAAGCTCCATTGGATTTTTAGGAATGGAAAGCAAATCAAAATTTGGTATGATAATTTTGGGATAAATTCTCCAGTAAATTTTCAGTTGGAACTAAGAGAGTTAAAGGATTTGCTTGATAGCAATAATATCTATTCATTGTATGACTTATTGAAGTGGAACTCTTCCGGAAGATGGATCGGATGGAAGAACCTCAAACCCGCAAATCATTTGCTTCCAGACTTCTCGATTTTTCTTTCCTTACTCCAGGAGAAGAGCCCTATTCATAGAAACCTCAAAGATCGACAGGGTTGGGGTAAGATAGGAAGCTATACAGTTAAAGAAGGTTATCAACAACTCTACAACAGCTAGCATGGAAAGGATAAAGACTCCATTCGGAAAAAGGTCTGGCATAGGGATGGCCTGCCTAAGATTAATGTCTTTTTTTGGCTTCTTGCACATAGAAAAGTTCTAACTGCTGAGAAACTTAGGAAGCGTGGGATTACTGCCCCCCTGTGGTGTACCCTTTACAAAAATTCTGGGGAATCCCTGGAGCACATATTTCTTGAATGCCCTTTCTCCCTGGAGGTTTGGAATCTTGCCTTCCATAGTTTAAATTATCCTATAATTATGCCAACAAATTGGATGGACCTATTTAAGAACTGGAAGAATTATTATCACGGATCCTTCTATCACAAGTCGGACTTTCTCAGAGCGTGGGAAGCCTTCCCTAGATTTGTATGCTGGAAAATTTGGACTAGTAGAAACAAAGATATTTTTGAAGGAATCCGCCCTACTCCTGGAAGGGTCTCTTCCATAGCTAGAGTTCTTTGGATTGAAACCTTGTCCTCCATAGGTATGTAGAATATTCACAAAGAACCATTAACTATAGAAGAAAGAGATTGGAAGTCTGAATTTTTCATTCCCTCTCATTCGAATATGTGGATCAAGCCTATTAAGAGCTTGATATTTTCGACCTGGCAGCTAAGAATGAGCAGGGATGATTTCCAAAACTAGAGATTCAGTCTCAAATGCAAAGCCCTCTTCTTTGATGGAGCTTCTAAGGGAAAACCTTGGATGGCCGGTGCGAGCATAATTATTTTTGACTCTTTGGGAAATAAGCAGAGAACTTTCTCTTGGGGAATCGGAAGGAAAACAAATAATGAAGCCGAATGGTTAGGACTTAGAAAAGGATTAGAACTTTCCAGAGAAATGGAGATAGATTCACTAACTGTTGTTGGATATTCCCTCATCATCATCAGGGAAGCTAGGTCACTAGCCAATAAAAGAAAAATCCCCTCCTTCAAATTCCACTTTCTGCTTCTCAGCCTCGTTCATGAGTTTAAAGAAATCAAATTTTATCACATACTGAGAAATTTCAATGAACAAGCTGATACTATGGCAAATCTAGGTGTGCAGTTGAGCTATGGAATTCTGGAATGTGACCATGTCACTACTGAAAACTCTTTGGTTTATTAAGGTTGACCTATGTGGGGCTTGAACAACACAAATGCTATGGTGATAGCATACTTATGGATCTCTATCAATGGCCTCAAGATTTTTTATCAAATCCATCCACATAAATCTCTTATGAAATCTGAATCAAACCTCATAAAAAATGCCAGGATTTCACACTGCTCGATGGTTGGATTGGGCAGAAAGGGAATTGCCACAAACCTCTCAGGATATGAAGACCATCCAGTTCAAGTTGGTAATCACTGGAACTCTTTGTCTATCATTTATGTTTGCGTTTTTTCCACTTACAGTATGGCTCTTTCTTCTGGCTGGATACACCTTCAAAAAGTTAGCATTCAACGCTTTAGGGATATCAATCCAAAGATTAAGAAAGGTTCAATTCAAGATGGTGTGCTCAGAGACAAAAATGATGGAAAGCTAGTGCAAATGAAGGCCTGAAACCAATTTCTAATGCTTTTTGGTAATTACTGTTTAAGTATGGGAAGCTCTGCGTTTTCTAGAAATCTTCTGGTATATAGGAATCACCAGACTTATAATTTTGAGATAGCTTAGATCAGAGACATGTGTTTCTTTTGCTTATACTTCTGGGCCAATTTGTAAAGTGCTATAGCACTCATAGATTAGGAAAATTTCACTACAGTTATAAGCCTGTCAAAGATGAACAACGAATGACGGATGTCTTCCTGTTATGGGAACAATCCATCAATCCGTTTATGTAATCCTTTCTGCTCTTTTATAATTAAAGCTCCTCATCTGTTCTTGTGAAAAAAAAGGAGAGAAATGAATAAGTTTATGAATGCATGAATAAAACAAATCTAAATCACAAGCCACTCATTTACTTTTATAAAGGATCTTGTAGTGTCCATAAAATTTGGGTTCTTTTGTTTGAGATTAAATTGCTTAAATGGTTAGTTTCAAATATACCAATCCCACACCTCAATTTTTCTTTGAATTCAATGTTGATCAATTTTTTCCTCGTCATTTTCTAGCCCATTCAAAAGTTTTATTTAATTTTTTGCAATGTTTCTTTAGTCTTTTGAATATGCGAATCTACTATCTAGACATTGGAATCGTATGAAAAAATTAATGTGACACTAGGAGTTGGATATCCATAAAGATATTGATATGGACATAGTCTTGTGATAGATTGTATTATATCATCATTCTATTAGAGGAAGCCACTTGACCCAAGATAAACCCCTTTGTTAAATTTTGAGCATTAATTCACAATACTCTAGGATCTTCACTGAGAGAATAACATGTACAATATATCAATGCATAACAATCACAATAAGCATGACAAGCATCACAAGAATCAAAAGCATGAGAGACAAGAGACATAGAGTTTCCATGGGGAAAACACTAAGGTGAAAAACCCCACAACTTCCTCAGAGATAGAGAGAGCAATGGCTCAATCAAAGTACAACCAAAATACACTGAGATAGTCTCCTAGTAGCAGATGATCCTCCTCCTCACTAGTGCGCCACTTTCTGAGCGAGAGAGATATACTTTTCCGAATGATATAAATAGAGATCACCTGATCTCTATTTATACTAATCTGTTTGCCTAGTGACCTTATGGGACCGACTTGTCTAGCTAGGTACATCCACATTATAATATATATATTTCAGGGCCGACCCCACACAAGGTGGTCTAATAACCCATCGGCAAGTACACCCACTTGCGACACTTGTCAATCCACATGACGACACTTCCTTATAGAAGAATAACACATCTCTAATAAGGGTACAATAAATATATATGAAATACATAGATGAAATACATTTCGAAGTTACATATACATCAACACTCCCTCTTAACTAGGAAGGTATTTCTCGACACAAATCTGCTAGACAAGTCTTCTTCTCGGGATCATCATCATCGATGCATCATCATCGTCATCATCACTGCTGCTACTATCTCAACCAATCTATGACTCTACTCGTCATAGGAAGTTCTAAAGAGCCAGTCCTTTTTCATACTGGATGTAGGCCCACCACCTGCAGGTCTTCGTCATCATTGGCCATACTGTGGAATCCTCAGGACTTATTACGTGCGTCACAAAATCTCGAAAGAGCATCCCAGGCTGTTACAAGCACATGGCTCTACCTATAGGATCTCCCAAGGCCATATTATATGTGACCTCACCACAAAACCTTACAAGAGCATCCCAGGTTATTACGAGCACACAGCTCTACCTATAGGATCTCCCAGGGACATATTATATGTGGTCACCACAAAACCTCGCAAGAGCATCCCAGGCTGTTACGAGCACACAGCTCTACCTATAGGATCTCCTAGGGACAAATTATATGTGGTCATGACAAAACCTCGCAAGAGCATCCCAGGACTTATTACGGGCACACAACCCAACCTATCGGATCTCCCAGGGACATATTATATGCCATAGGACAAAACCTCAAAAGAGCATCTACCAGATATCCCAGGGCCAGATTATATGCCATAGGAAAAATCTCAAAAGACTATCTGCAAATCTCCCAAGGCCAAATTATATGTCCTCCCAAAGAAAAACCTCGAAAGAGCATTTGCCAGATATCCCAGGGAAAAATTATATGCTCATCTGCACAACCTAATCCATGGCCATAGAGTATCATCTTGATACTCACCATACATCATCCTAATGTATACATGATCATCCTGATCATCATCACTACAAAATCCTGCTGCAAGTCATTTGGAGCAACATCCTGAAGCTCATCATCCACGATCATCCTGATCATACAATGCATCTACCTTATGCATACCAAGTATCTACCTGATACATATCATCATACATGATCCACCTGATCATACAATGTATCCACCTGATACAAATACAAATACATGATCCACCTGATACATATACAGATACATGGTCCAAGCATCCAACATGATGCATATACAAAATACATACAAATGATCCTACTGACCATATCCAACATCCAACATGATGCATACATACATATAAATGATCCAACTGATCATATCCAACATCCAACATGATGCATACATACATATATAAATGATCCACCTGATCATCCAAAGCAAAAACCAGAACATCATCCTGATACTCATCATCCAGCGCTTACATCCATAGCCATGTGAAGGATCCTCCTTCCAACATGCTTGGAATGGCTTCAGCAAATGTGTCCATCACTTCTTCCTCGAAGTGTCATCAATCTGAAGAATGCAAAGCCTCTCCTTGAAGTACTCGAACTTCACCCTGGCTAATGGCTTCGTCAGCACATCTACAATCTGCTCGTCCGTCGCAATGTACAGGAGCTTCACAGCTCCTCTCTGCACCATATCCCTGATATAGTGATATTTGATCTCTATGTGTTTCGACCTGTCATGAAACACAGGGTTCTCGGACAGCTTCACACAACTCTGGTTATCACAGAAGATACCAGTAGCATCCAACGGGAGATCAAATAACTCAGACAGTAGCTTCCATAGCCATACTACCTCACAACTAGCTGAACAGGCTACAACATACTATGCCTCAGCTATACTCAGTGCTACGTAGGACTGCTTCCTGCTAAACCAAGAGATCACACCTAATCCCATACCGAAGCAGCATCCAGATGTGCTCTTCCTATCTGCAACACTGCCAGCCCAATCTGAATCAACATAACCTTGCAGGTTTAACTTTTGATTCACTCCATACTTGAGCCCATAATCCACTGTACCCTTCAGGTATTTCAGAACATGCTTTACAGCAACCAAGTGAACACTCCTCGGATCTGTTGAGAACTGACTCAATGTGTTCACAGCAAAGCAAATGTCTGGTCTCGTGTTCGTCAAGTACATCAAGGACCCAATCATCTGACGATACATAGAAACATCAACCGGCTCAGATGAAGCATCACATAGAAGCTTCAGATTCGATGCCATAGGTGTGGCCATGGCCTTGCAATCCATCATCCCGAATCTCTTCAGGATATCTACTGTGTACTTCCCTTAACCAAGGAAGATCCCACCTGCACTCTTCCACACCTCCATACCTAGGAAATAATGCATCATTCCCAAATATTTCATATCGAACTCAGCAGCAAGCTTCCTCTTCGTATCTGCAATCAATCTGTCATCTCCTGTTACAAATAAGTCATCCACATACAGGAGTAGAATCACAGGATTCCCTTTCTCAACCTTTTAGTAAAGGTTGGAATCCTCTTTACTCTTGGTAAAGCCCAAACTAGATAGGAAACTGTCCATCCTACCATACCAGGTTCTGGGAGCTTGCTTCATGCCATACAAGGTTTTCTTCAATCTACACACATACGACTCCCTGTCATGTATTTGAAAATCGAGTGGCTGCTCCACATATACTTCCTCTTCAACTACACCATTCAAGAAGGCAGTCTTGACATCCATCTGGTGTATTTTCCATTTCATCACTGCAGCCAAGCCAAGTACTGTTCTGATGGAAGTATACCTGGCTACAGGTGTAAACGTTTCTTCATAATCTATTCCCTCTTTCTGAGAGAAGCCACGAGCTATGAATCTTGATTTGTATTTTTCTACACTGCCATTTGCAGCATGCTAGATTTTGAAAATCCATTTGGAAGTCACAACATACTTCTCTTTAGGTCTTGGGACAACATCCCAAACATCATTCTTCATTATTGATTGGTATTCCTCAACCATGGAATCCTTCCATTCTTTCTTTTCCGCTGCTTCTTCATAACTGGAAGGCTCTTTGTTCATAATGTCACAGAGTAAAGCAACGTAGCTGGTATGTGATCTGGTTCTCTTCTTTGCTCTGTGTTCGTCTTCTGCAATGCCAAATCTTTCTGCATCTTGAATGAGCTCTCTAGCCCATGCAGGTTTCCTCTTATGAGAGTTATCCTCATGGGGTGGATCTACAAGTTCTTGTGGATCTTCAAACTCACGAACAACTTCTGGAACTGCTTCAGTCATGGTAGTGTCTTGAAATCTAGTTTCCTTAGGTTTTTCACAAACTTCGATAGGTGCCTTCCTTGATTTGATGAATGCTGATTTTTCATCAAATGTTACATCCCTACTGACATCAATCTTCTTGAACCCTGGAAAGTATATCCTGTAAGCCTTCGAGCTTTCACTGTAACCCACATAGATACCCTTCTTTCCTGAAGGATCTAGTTTAGTTCTCTTTTCCTTTGGGACATGAGTGTATACTGGACAACCAAATATTCTGAGATGGCTGACTTCAGGTTTCTTACCAGAAAAGACCTCTTCTGGTGTCTTGTTGTCCAATATCTTGTGGGGTGTTCTTTTCTGCACATATACAGCTGTTCTAGCTGCTTCTACCCATAGATGCATAGGTAGATCCTGGTCATGCATCATTTCCCTTGCTGCTTCCATGATAGTTTTGTTCTTCCTTTCTGCAACTCCATTCTGTTGAGGATTATAAGGAGCAGTCAACTCCCTCTTAATCCCTGAATTGCTACAAAGCTTCTTGAAGTCACCTGAGGTGAATTCTCCACCATTTTCGGATCTGAATGTTTTGATCTTCTTGTCAGTTTGATTCTCCATCAAAGTTTTGAATTTCTTGAACTTATCAAACACCTCATCTTTGTTCTTCAAGAAGTATACCCAAGTCTTCCTGGAGAAGTCATCAATAAATGAGACATAGTAAACATACCCACTAAGAGAACTGGATGGCATAGGACCACATACATCTGAGTGGATGATTTCCAGGATATCTTTGGCCTTGCTTTCACTGCTTGGGAAAGCCTTCTTAATGTTCTTACCTTTTGCACATCCTTTGCAAACACCTTCATGTTTGGTCTTGATTTCAGGAAGACCTTCTATAGCCTTACTTGCAATTGGAAGTTCCCTATAGTGCATATGAGCAAGTCTTCTATGCCAAAGTTCACTTGGCTCCATGGATTCATGCACCATGGCATGTTCAGGTTGTCCCTTCAATTTATACAATCCTCCCTCTTGCTCTCCAATCATTGCTGCATCATCTATGGTCTTTACCTTTGGCCACATTAGGACTTGGCCATCCACAAATGCAACCCTCATACCTTTTGCATCCAATGTAGAGATGGAGAGTAAGTTCTTCTTGAGCCTAGGTACATAAAGGACTTCTTTCATCTTCAAATATTTTCCAGAATCTAGGTTGTAGGAGGCTTCACCACTTCCTTTGATTGGGTATTGATAATCATTCCCAAGTTTCACCTTATGGGGTGATTCATGTTCAGATAGATTCACAAAAGATTCCTTAAACCCAGTCATGTGTTTGGAAGCCCCACTATCAATCAACCAATCATTACAACCATGGGAGATAGTACCTGTGAGAGCAGAGATTAGAACATAATCTTCTTCACTTGAAGAGTCATCATCACTTTCTGCCCTAGCCTTCTTCTTTGGCGGTTCATCATCCTCTGCAGCATGAGCATGGAACTTTCTTTTTCTACCCTTCTTCTTCTTGTTGAAGTTGTTGTTATTATCCCTTTTGTTCTTGGGACAATTTGAAGCAAAGTGACCCTTCTCATTGCATGTGAAGCATCTTAGATCCTTCTTATTCTTTTGATATGATCTTTTGTAGCGAGAGTGCTCCTTCTTGGGCTTGCTTCTTTTGGTGTGAGTTGCGAGAGCTTGATCTTCACCTCCCATATTTTCCTCATGAGCTATAAGTCTAGCTCCTTCTTGAGAGCATTCCTCCCATAGTTTACTGAAAGAGATCAATTTCTTTCTTGCACAGATTCCTTGAATAAAGGAGTCCCATGACCTAGGTAGGCCATTCAGAGTGGTCATAATAACTTCACCATTGTCCACTACTTCATCCACAACTTCAAGTTGCTCCTTGATCTGAGAGACCTTGGAGAAGTAAGATTGAATGGTTTCTCCATTCAACATCTTGACCCCTTTCAATTGATTCCACAGAGTCATCTTCCGATTTATGTTCTTCCCTTCAAATAGCTTGGTCAAAGAGTCAAACATCTCCTTGGGTGTCTTTAGAGAAGACACATGGGGTATGAGATGGTCTTTGATAGAATCAACAATGATTCTCTTTGCCTTGACCAAGTTCTTCTTATGCAATACCTTAGCCTCTTCATCCTCTGGGATAGGGATGTCTTCTTTTATATACGAGTCCAACTCATTCTCTTCCAGGATTAACCCAATTCTATACTTCCAAGCCCGAAAGTTATCAGCCCCTTCAAGCTTATCCTCAAGCTTGGTGTGGTGAGACATCTTAAAGAGTACTTCAAATGGAAATAGAAAAGATTTAGGTCTTACCACTTGAAATGCTGAAAATTGGATCTGGTCCCAGATTAGGGTTTGTAGGAAAAACCCTAAAAATTCAAAATGTGAATTTCAATTTTCTGAAAGGATAGAAAGATGCGCTTTGATAAGCTGATTAGCCTGGTGCATTCAGAATTTGAGATCAACAAAGTTTTACCCTTCAGATTTTCCTTTTTGTCCTCCCGGGTTCACTAGGGAGAGCCCTGAATTAGGGTTTGAGTTTCTCAGAGATCTACCCAGCCAAAAATCTCGATCCAAAGCTCTAAACTTTGATTTTTGCAAGGAGCTTCCAGCTATGTCTTCATATTTAAGAAATTCCTATTTGTGTGGAAACCCTAATTTTTAGGGCCAAATATGAAAATGCTCGAAATTGAATTCTGATTGGACAGATAGATGCGCCTTGATGAGTAGAGTCAATCTACTATACTGCTTTTCCAAAATCTGTGGAGAGAAACCCAATAAACAAGAAACTCAAGTTTTTGTCACTGCAAAATGTCTTCTTCTCAGGTTAGCTCTGATACCATGTTAAATTTTGAGCATTAATTCACAATACTCTAGGATCTTCACTGAGAGAATAACATGTACAGTATATCAATGCATAACAATCACAATAAGCATCACAAGCATCACAAGAATCAAAAGCATGAGAGACAAGAGACATAGAGTTTTCGTGGGAAAAACCCTAAGGTGAAAAACCCCACAACTTCCTCAGAGATAGAGAGTGCAATGGCTCAATCAAAGTACAACCAAAATACACTGAGATAGTCTCCTAGTAGCAGATGATCCTCCCCCTCACTAGTGCGCCACTTTCTGAGTGAGAGAGATATACTTTTTTGAATGATCTAAATAGAGATCACCTAATCTCTATTTATACTAATCTGTTTTCCCAGTGACCTTATGGGGCTGACTTGTCTAGCTAGGTACATCCACATTATAATATATATATTTCAGGGCCGACCCCACACATGGTGGTCTAATAACCCATCGGCAAGTACACCCACTTGCGACACTTGTCAATCCACATGATGACACTTCCTTATAGAGGAATAACACATCTCTAATAAGGGTACAATAAATATATATGAAATACATAGATGAAATACATTTTGAAGTTATATACATCAACACCCTTAACATTTGTTTACTATTTTTATTTAACCTTCTATTTATGTATGATATGTTGAACTTGTGGCTAATGTTGTTTTTCTTAACTCCTTTAAAAAAATACTTATGAATTTTGGATCTCCATCACCTACTATTACTTTATGAAAGCCATGAAGCCTATTAATTTATTTCATGAAAACTTCTACTTCCTAGTTTGCATTATATGTTCATTGAATTCCACACAATGTGCATATTTTTTGAGACTATCCATGATCACCAAATGACATCCTCACCTTCTGATTTTGGTAAACCTATAATGAATTCCATTGACATCTATTATCATATTTGATTAGGTATATATAAGCATTGAAATAACCTTATAGTATTGATAGTATTTCCTTTGTTTCTTTGGCATATCTAACATTCTTTTACAAAATTTTGGATATAATTCTTTATTTATTTATGAGAAAACATTATTGATCATTTAATTTGTTTTATGGAACCTTGAATGTTTTTCTATGGGAGTGTTATGAGAGTCCGTTAATATTTTTGTTTCATTTTTTATTTAGGGATGAAAATATTATTTCATTATACCAAAGGATGTCTCTTTCATAATCTCAATCTTCAAACAATTATTTCCTTCTTTTGGTCATTGTATTTTCTATCTATTACTATTTTCTTCTTACCAATCATGGTGATCTTCTTGTAACTTGTATAAAATATTAATAGAAATTGTCTCAAAATATCTATATTAAAATATTTAGAATCCAAAACTTTTAATGTAAATTATTTGTAAAATATATTCAAATAATTTCATAACTTGAGGCCAGGGGAGTTAATTATGGGGTAAATAGATTTTTTATGAATTTTTATATGATAAAACTTTTGTAAGAAGAAAACAAATAATCAATTACTAGATACATATATAGACTATGGTTTCAACTCCCATATAAGTTGGACTTATTCATGTTGGATTTTTTTATGAAGTTTTATAAGATAAAACTTTTGTAAGAAGAAAACAAATAATACTAGATATATATATGGAGGGCTGGTGCAAGGTAATGATACCCAATTATGACACGTTAGTTACAATGACATTCTGGAAAAACATAAATATTATCATTAAAATCAATTATTAGAGGTACCTACAAAACTTTTTCCAATTAGGTGTAAAAAGATGAAACATAGAAAAACGGATGACCTTCCAAAATATATAATCTTTATTTATGGAAAAGTGGTATAACCACCCCAAAATGTCATTATTCGAAGATTGGTATGTTATTTTTTTTCTAAAACATAATGCACATGTTTTTTTTTACCCACCTGTTTGCTATGTAAATTTTCAATTTACGAGAAAAAAATATGTAGAGGCATAGGCAACAGAAAAATCTTGTGCGGGGCTATTTTTCCAAAATTTTAAAAGTCAATTTTATATTTTTTTTTAAATTACCGAAGTTAGTGAATCCCTAAAACGACATTGTCAAGTTTTAATCCACCATATCATGGTCTAAAAATAATCAAAATGCATTTTTGTTTATTAGGTTGTAGGTATTTTCGTGCTCTTACGTGGGTTCTTTTTCGTTTTCGAAATAGGTAAGCCAATCAAAAGTTATAGGCCAAATAAACGACCTATGTTTTTTACAAATTCGACATGAGTGCAGTTTAAAATGAATTAAAAATAGAGAACAACAACAGATCTATTAAAAAATTATATTTTTGGAATCTGCACACAGAGCTCGACAAGTGTGTGCAATTTCATCTGTAGTGCACTCGTGGAGCTTATGCAGAACTAGCTATGAAAAACAAGAAGTTGCAGCGTTTGATGTTTTATGCTATAAATCAAGGATAAATCAGACCGAGCCTAAAGGTGCAATCCGAAGCTAATTCCAAGCCTGCAAGGGCACCAAAAACAATTTGAATTCAAACACGCACGCGCGCAACTACGCGCATGTGCAAACATGCGTACGCGTGATTGAAATCACGCACGCGTCCTTGCGTGTACGCGCTATTGTATGCCTTTGTATGGTTTATTTAATTTCCTTTGTCAAGGGGATACATGAAGTTGATGAAGATGTGATGATGAAGAAGATGACGATGATGGAGATGTTGATGAGGAAGGGGGAGATGACAATGATGTTGAAGATGTTGATGATGATGCTGATGATGATGAGATGATGGTGATGGTGATGATGATGATGATAACAATGGTGATGAAGATGACGATGAGGATGATGGTGATCATGATGAGATGATGGTGATGGTGATGATGATGATGGAAATGATGATGAAGATGACAATGAGGATGATGGTGATGATGATGATGATGATGATGATGATGGTGATGAGGATGATGGTGACGAGGATGATGATCGTGATGGTGATGAATATGATCATGATCATGATGAATATGATGATGAAGATCATCATCATCATCATCATCACCATCACCATCATCATCAAAATCTTCATCATCATTTTCATCTCCCCCTTCCTCATCAACATCTCCACCATCGTCATCTTCATCATCATCTTCATCATCATCATCATCTTCATCACCATCCTCATCAACATCAAAATCATCTCCATCATCATCATCTTCTTCATCCTCATCACCATCATCATCATCATCTTCGTCATTATCATCATTGTCATCATCAACACCATCATCATCATCGTCCTTCTTCCTCATCTTCATCAACATCTAGGTCATCATCTTCATCGTCAACGTCATCATCATCATCATCCTCATCATCAACATTGATGGCGATGATGATGAAGATGATGATGACGATGTTGATGATGAGTACAATGATCATCAACATCATCATCATGTTCATCATCATACTCATATTCATCACCATCATCATCATCATCATCATCATCATCTTCATCATCACCCTCTTCCTCATCATCATCATCAACAACATCTTCGCTGTCATCATCATCATCATTATCAAATGATGACGATACGAAGATGATGATGATGATGACGAAGAAGATGGTGATGATGAGTATGATGAGGATGATGAAGATGACGATTATGATGACGAATACAATGATCATCGTGACCATGATCATATGATGATGATGATGATGATGGTGAGGATGATGAAGATGGAAATGATGATGACGATGAATATGATGATTTTGATGATGATGATCATATTCGTCATCATCATCATCATCTTCATCATCGTACTCATATTCATCATCATCCACCACCATCATTATCATCATCGTCATCCTCATCCTCACAATGATGATGATGATGAAGATGATGATGATGATGATGGTGATGATGATGATCATGTTGTTGATGTTGATGATGATGAGAATGATGTGATGAATATTATTCATCATCATCATCACCATCTTCATCATCATTGTCGTCATCATCATCATCATCATCATCATGATAAGGATGATGGTGATGACGAGTATGATGAGGATGATGAAGATGACTGTTATGATGACTATCATCATCTTCATCATCCTCATCATCATATGCATCCTCACAATGATGATGATGAGGAGGAGGAGGAAGTTGATGATTATGATCATGTTGTTGATGATGATGTGTTGCATATTCCTCTTCATCTTCATCATCATCATCATCACCGTCATCGTCATCATCTCCAAATTAGTCATCAACATCATCGTACTCATATTCATCATCATCCACCATCATCATCATCATCATCATCATTATCATCATCATATCATCACGACGAAGATGATGATGATGTGTTGCATATTCTTCATCATCTCCAACAACATCTTCGTCATCTTCATCATTATCGTCATCATCATCATCGTCGTCATCATCATCATCCTCATGCTCATCCTCACAATTATGATGATGATGATGATGATGATGACGACGATGATGATGATCATGATGTGGATCATGTTGTGGATGATGATGATGTGTTGCATATTTGCCATAATCTTCATCATCAACATCATAATCATCATCATCATCATCACCATCATCTCCATTAGTCATCATCGTCATCATCATCATCATCAACATCATCATCATCATCATCTTCATCATCATCATCATCATCTTCATCGTCATCATCATCATCTTCATCATCATCATGACGAAGATGATGATGATGATGATGATGATGATGACGATGAAGATGGTGATGATGATGATGACGATGAAGATGGTGATGATGATGATGATGACTACTGGAGATGATGATGATGATGTTGATGATGAAGATGATGATGAATATGCTGCACATCATCCTCATCCTCATCATCATCTTCATCATCATCTTCCTGATGATGATGGTGATGATGATGATGATGAAGATGGCTATGATGAGTATGATGAGGATGATGAAGATGTTGATTATGATGACAAAGACACTGATCATCATGACCATGATCATATGATGATGATGGTGATGGGGTGGATGATGAAGATGGCGATGATGATGACTAATGAAGATGATGATGATCACGATGTGTTGCATATTCGCCATCATCTTCACCATCAACATCATAATCATCATCATCATCATCATCTCCATTAGTCATCATTGTCATCATCAACATCATCATCATCATCATCTTCATCATCATCATCATCATCATCATCATCATCATCTTTGCCATGATGATGATGATGATGATGAAGATGATGATGATGATGATGATGAAGATGGTGATGATGATGATGATGACTACTGGAGATGATGATGATGTTGATGATGAAGATGATGAAGAATATGCTGCACATCATCCTCATCCTCATCATCATCTTCATCATTATCTTCATGATGATGATGATGATGATGATGATGATGAAGATGGCTATGACGAGTATGATGAGGATGATGAAGATGTCGATTATGATGATGAAGACAATGATCATCGTGACCATGATCATATGATGATGATGGTGATGGTGAGGATGATGAAGATGGCGATGATGATGACTAATGAAGATGATGACAACAAATATGATGATTTTGATGATGATGATCATATTCATCATCATCATCATCATCTTCATCATCGTACTCATATTCATCATCATCCACCACCACCATCATCATCACCATCCTCGTCCTCACAATGATGATGATGATGAAGATGATGACGATGATGATGGTGATGATGATGATCATGTTGTTGATGATGATGAAGATGATGATGATGATGAGGATGATGTGCTGCATATTCCTCATCATCTTCATCATCAACATCATCATCATCATCATCATCTCCATTAGTCATCATCTTCATCATCATCGTCGTCATCATCATCATCTTCATCATCATCATCATCCGCATGCTCTTCCTCACAATGATGATGATGACGACGATGATGAAGATGATGATGATGATCATGCTATGGATCATGTTATGGATGATAATGAAGATGATGATGATGTGCTACATATTCGTCATCATCTTCATCATCAACATCATGATCATGATCAATCATCATCATCATCATCTACATTAGTCATCATCATCATCATTATCACCATCTTCATCGTCATCATAATCATCATCATAATCATCATCACCATCTTCATCATCATCATGATCTTCATCACCATTGTCATCATCATCACCATCATCATCATCATCATCATCATCATCATCATCATCGTACTCATATTCATCATCATCCACCACCATCATCATCCTCGTCCTCACAATGATGTTGATGATGAAGATGATGACGATGATGATGGTGATGATGATGATCATGTTGTTGTTGATGATGAAGATGATGATGAGGATGAGGATGATGTGCTGCATATTCCTCATCATCTTCATTATCAACCTCATAGTCAACATAATCATCATCATCATCATCATCATCATCATCATCATCTCCATTAATCATCATCATCATCACCATCTTCATCATCATCATCATCTTCGTCATGATCTTCATCATCATCATCATCAGATCATCATGACGAAAAACCTTATTTTATTGCAATTGTGATTCCACTTACAGCAGATGAACACTATTCGTAAAATCTTCCACAATGAGGAGGCCCTCCATGACTACTTGATTAGATCCTTTACATCTCATCATCTTCATCCTACACTGAGACCAGGGATAACAGGTGCCTTAGATTTTGATTAATACAACAATGTAAAGAAGAGTGCTTTGCATATTACATGAAGCCAAGCTTATACCTTCTGTGCTATGCTTTGCCAACCTTCCATAGGGGTGGGAATATCAAGACTGTTATCCTTTCCCATAAATTAACCGGGAAAATATTTCCCAGCAAATAAAACTAACCATCAAAGTGCATTTTGTCACATCTGCATCGCCCTAAGAGAATAAAATATGATGGTAATTATGAAAAAATCTGACATACTGCGATCTCAAAATAATCGCACCTTCGAGCAGTCTTTATACAACATTAATATATATCTACTATGTATTTAATTATTCTTGATGTAATACATATGTTTCTAACTGAAAATTAAATTAATGTTTTGAAATCAAAATACACAAATTTGTAAATATACCCTTAAACCCCCAAACACCTAGAAGCACTTAAATGCACTTAGGGATTATGGGTTAGAAGAGGTCCTAAAAGCCTTTATGGGGGAGGGGATCTTTATGGGGAGGGGCTATAGGCATAACCTGACACATTTATATATGTTGGGAAATAAATACAATGACTGTTATCCACCAACCATTCCAACGTTCAGCAAGGACGCGCACGCACCAGAGGCGCGTGCGCGTCCCTGTTGAACATAAAATTTAGAAAATCACCCGTGATCTTTCTCCCGCATTTTTTTCCTCATTCATTGTGTTCTGTTCGTTGGTTTCACGCACAGTCCAACAAGCATTTTCATGGTAGATTGAATTCATACACCATTTGGATAAAATACACAATATTTGGGGCTCTATTTGGCTCTTTGTATTGAATACACACCTATTGGGCTCTATTTGGATCAATTGAGTGAATACACAACAGTTGGACTCTATTTGGCACCTTGGATTGAATTCTCATGCTACTTGGATACACATGAAGTCTTCTTACATATAGTGGACACATCAAAAGAGCATTTGACATTTGAAGCAAAGAGGAATCATAATCCTTGAGGTATTGTGAAAATTTGATCTTGTTAAATGTAATTTAGTCTTCACTCACTTGTTTGAATGGCATCTATTTTGGTTTTTCCTCATGAATTGTATGATAGATCTATTTTAGTCTTCTTAATCTTCAACATAGACAATAAAAACATCCTACCAAAAAAAACTACAACATGCACCAAGCAATGCTTTCAACCTTTCATGAAGATAATAATAAAAAATTACTTGCATCACCACCAATAACATTTCATAATCACATTCCTCCATCTAGTAGACAAACATTTGTTGAATTCCTCATGGTTTCACTACAACAACTCACACAAACACCTAAACAATTGAAAAGTCTTAGTCTTTTGGGGCTATTTTCCCTCATCCATACCATGAAAATGAAGTCAATATGAGCTTCTCCCTTGTAGGGAATTTGCTGGACTACTAACATCCCATACCACCATCCAATACCATCCTACTGAGTTCCTAGATGTGATGTTGTAACTTTATATGTAGGGCATTCCCAATAGCTTTTAAGATTATATGAAAACATTATCACTAGATGTTGTTGTACATAATCAATTGCTACATCGAGCTTTAATAATCATGCACATCGAATTTTATTATCTTGTTTGTTGTTCATTCTTACAGGGGTTATATTTTCGTTTTTCCAAAAGCGCATTGAATATGGGAAACAGACGTAATAATCAAAGAAAGTCTAGAAGGAGGCCGCTGCCCCCTGAAAAGGCCCATGAGATAAGAGAAAAGGAGGCTAGGTTGTACATGCAAAACCATAAAAATCAAAATGTTAGTGCCTTAGATCCATCAACAAGCAATGACGAAGTGGTTGAAGTCAATCAAATCTTTCCTGATGTCGAGTATGCAGGGATAGATGTTGAACAAGTTCTTAACTGGCAACCACCCCAAGAAAAGCACCCACCTGGCGAACACACTCCATTGGAGGACCAATTACTGAACAAAGGGCCACAACAAACCATTGACGAGACTCGTACTTCCTCGCTGACTCCCTTGCCTCAACTATCAACCGAATGACGAAGAACTCCCAGACGTATTCATGTGGATGAAAGTTCATTTTCAGGACTTGAAGGTAAGATGTCCAAACGCACTATTGATTTCCATTGTAACAAGATAATCAAAGATTTTTTTGAATCCAAAACCGATGCAGCAAAATGTCAATTGTTTCTTGCTTTGTTAAAATCACATTGTCTAGCTCATGTTAGGAGAATTTTGTGCATAAAGGTAGTTAGAAGTTTAGAGGCCAACAATCATGTTGTTAGAAATCTACAATCTGCATTTAATTTGATTGGAAAAAATTCTCGCACAAAAGATTTTAATGCGGCCCATCGTGTACTGTCGAAATCGATTGTAGACAAATCCACAAGGAAACGTCGCCTACTATCACACACATGTAAAATCTTTAAAGTAGATAGAAAGACCCTTCAAAAGTATTCTTCCATTAGAGAAAAGCTTGAGACCCTAGGACAAAAAGATTGTTGGGCCTTTGTTGGTAGGTTACCTCGTTCAGACATGAATCTCATTGATGTTGTTAAAGAACTAGTGCAAAAGTTTTGGCATGATAACATTAGACCGTCATCGAATCAAAGAGATGTTTTAAAGTTGAGAAAAGGTGTTAGGGGGGGTGAACCCCATGTCAAGCACTTCCTTGACACCACACAAACATAACTCTATGAGAGGTTCAAGAATGAGCACACACAATTGAACTTGGGCCAAAGGTCCTTCGAAAAATGCAAACCCTGGTATGTTAGAATTTGCATTGATCACAGTACATGTTGTTGTAGATACCATGTAGAATTTGAGTACTATTATGATACATATAGGCATATATTTTGTGGTTTGCATACTAACATTGTGCAGGATTTCCCTTCATTACAACCACCGAATGCATCCAGATAATTTATACATAGCATAATGTGTGGAAGGCCTGAAGGACAAAAATATTATAAAAGATCATGTTTATATGGGACGTGTTCCAGTTGCAGTGGATTTGCATTATTGAGCTGCTGCATCCACACAACCGCGGACCATGAATTTGGGAGGATGTTAGTAGAAATGCAGAACTTCCAGTACATAACATATCAAGTAGATAGTTCGAAGGAAAGCAAAAAAATTGCATTAGTGAAGTCACAGGTAATCTAAGTTTGCATGCTTTCATACTGTTCATGTTGAATTTGTACATATATATTCAGATTGAAAATGTCACATTGTATTAATGCCTTTGGTTTTGTGGCACCAGGTACAAATTTGTGATTTCATGAAGGAATTCTACCAAAATACCGAGCATTATGTACAGCATGTCCATGTAGCACGATGGCAGGATGAACAGTACAGACAGTGCAAGGACACCTTTCCCAAGGGCACAATATTGTCGGTTGTGGACTTTACAGAAAACAGTACCCTACAGCCACAGAATGAGATTCAAAGTCAATACTACCATTCAGACCAAGTTAGCATAATGGTCCATATCACGTACAGGCATGCGCCAAAGAGCAGCAATGACATGAGGATGATATTGAAAGATACCAACTTCTACATCAGTGACGACAGGTGCCACGACCTGCATTATGTGCAACATTGCTTCAAAATTTTCTATGATCAGCTGAAGGAGAGAGGGATACATATGGATTGACATTTGATATGGTCAGATGGTTGTGCAGGCCAGTTCAAAAATGCACGTGTTTTCCAGTGGTTGAGTATGGAACTATTTTGAGACCGGGCATGGAAAGGGAGAGCACGACTGGGCTAGAGCATGTCTCAAAACTGCCCTACGAAGGGAGGATATGAGGTGCATGGGAGGCCCTCATATTCAGAATGTCAAATCCACAGTTCGATGGTGCAAAGAAAAAATGTCAGATCGAACCACGGAGCAACACATACCAACAAGTAGAGGACATGTTGTCAGAAATTTCTAGAATGTAGTTGATATAGATCGATCGCGTTCTTATAGTTGTAGTACTGTGCAAGGCACTCGTGGATTTCATTCGGTTCGAAGCTCAAACAATCCTTTATTTGAAATATGGACGCGAAAACTTGCTTTCTTTTGTGGGTCTTGCAGCAGTTGTGAGTGGGATGAGTGCGAATCAATGGATTGGGTTGATGAATGGGATCATGTATCACTTGCATTGGACCCATGTGCAGTTGCTGAAACAATCCAGTTAGAGGAAGGCCAATCCTCTATTTCAAATGAATATGATCATATATCTGATCTTGTACAACTAGGTAAACATTTATGCATGCATATCCTAGTTCCCTCCTTGTTTTTGTAATTATCCAAGTTATAAAACCACTGCTTGTTGGAATATGACCTTAAAATGCATTTTTGCAGGACACATCTACGGAGTTGTCGCCCTGACAGACAGTGCAATTGGGACGAATTATTAGTTGGCACAATGCATCCAGGGGAGCAAACCCTCCTCGCATCATTAACGGATAGTGAAGGCATTACCTTTCCGACTGGCTCGATGGTTGTTCAGGGGGAATATCTTACAGTGGATGGAAAGGGACCAAAGAGCAATGGCTACACATACACAAATTATAGACCAGGGTCGTGGGTGTATCACTTTACACACTTGATCATGGGTACAAACATCCAACTACAGACAATGTCAATGAAGTCATCAAACAAGGTACGCTACTTACTACCACAGGTCCACGTGGCCATAGTGGACTTGTCCATGGTGGCCATGCATGCCTAGGGGCCTCCGGACGATAAATGGCCCCATTGAGCGAATTTGGAATGGCCTTCACTGAGCAAAACCCTAGCTCCAGGGATGACCCATTGGCACCACTTTTGGGTCTTCGAGGCACATTGTGGTGGGTCCCCTAGCTGAAACCCGGCGTCCTGGACCCATCAGAGTCAATGGATTCGTGAACCGAGCCATGGTTCGGGCGCTACGGGAATTCTAGTTGGGCACCCTCGGGCCATTCTAGTGGTGATAACAAGTTTACTGTCTGTTGAGTCTGATACTACATCTAGGAGCCGCTCAACAAACTTTGAGATAGAAAGCTCTGTAATTTTAGGATACTGATTCAACCACTCATACAGTTTCTTACCTTCTCAAGGATCTAAATTTATAATTTCCTTCTGGGTAGATTCAAGCATTCTCGAGGATCTAAATTTATAATTGCCTTCTGGGTAGATTCAGGCATGGAATAATATTTGTCGGCACTTCCAAGCTCCCGAGACCATTTCGTTAGCCATAATATGTGAAACTCCTTTGATAAAAGATAAATTCTGATGTGGACGGCAGCATTTAATAGACTAGCCAAATCTATGTTGTTGGAATAATTTAGATATTTCAACAAAGGACCGTTTTGCAGGTGACTTGAAAATCCCTTCCATTTTTCAGCAATAAAACAAAGAAGTTCAACGTACAGATTTTCAGGCAAGCTTGTCAACCAATCAGACAACCGAATACAGGGAGATAACCACACCCAAAACATTCAAGCTATTATAAAACTCTTGTTTATAAATATAAGGATGGACTATGTGTACATTACGATAATATAGATGAATGAAGTTGCTTTGATGAACTTGTCCTCTTGCTCTCTCCAAAATGCATTTAAATGTAGGGAATATTGTCCGAGCTTCTGTGAACAATGAAGGATTCGTTGTCATTGCTAAGAGAAGTTCTAAGAACGAGCCATAGAATGAAGACCGTGGCTCGGATCAACGAACCGTCAAATCCATTGGATTCAGCACACCGGGATAGTGCTAGGGGTGCCCCTCCCCTTCGGCCCGGTGGCCCCGCCCTCATCTTGTATGTCCATCTTGGAAACTAGGGTTTTGCTCAGTGAGGCAATGTGCAATTTTTGCACATGGGGGTCAACTCTGTAAAATCACCCACCAGGCACTTGTGGCTAGTGTTCCCGGCCGGAACCTGCCTAGACACACCTGCAACACTCCCCGAAACCCGGTTTTGTTGCATAGTTGGAGTTCTACGCCCTCGGCAGGTGTCCTTGAAGTCCTTTTGGATGTGAGACGGGACGAGCCATAGAATGAAGACCGTGGCTCGGATCGATGAACCATTGACTCCATTGGATTCAGCACGCCGGGAAAGTGCTAGGAGTGCCCCTCCCCTCCAGCCCGGTTGCCCCGCCCTCATCTTGTACGTCCATCTTGGAAACTAGGGTTTTGGTCAGTGAGGGAGTGTGCAATTTTTGCACACGGGGGTCAACTCTGGAAAATATTCCATCGGGCACTTAGGGCTAGCGTTCCCAGCCGAAACCTGCTTAGACACACCTGTAGGACTCCCCAGAACCTGGTTTTGTTGCACAGTTGGAGTTCTACGCCCCTAGCAGGTATCCGACAGGTGTCCCTGAAGTCCTTTTGGATGTGAGATGGGACAAGCCATAGAATGAAGATCGTGGCTCGGATCGACGAACCGTCGACTCCATTGGATTCAGCATGTTGGGATAGTGCTAGGGGTGCCCCTACCCTTCGGCTCAATGGCCCCTCCCTCATCTTGTACGTCCATCTTAGAAACTAGGGTTTTTCTCAGTGAGGGAGTGTGCAATGTTTGCACACGGGTGTCAACTCTGGAAAATCTTCCACCGGGCACGTATGATGATGATGATGGTGATGATGATGAAGAGGTTGACGGTGATGGTGATGGCGATGGTGATGGTCATGAAGATGATGATGATGGAGGATTTGATGAGGAACCTGGAGTTAGGGTTAGGGTTAGAGGTAGAGTCAATGATGATGATGGAGATGGTGGTGATGATGAAGATGTTGATGGTGACGGTGATGGTGATGGTGAGGATGGAGAAGATGGCTTAGTGTTAGGGTTTGGGTGAGGGTTAGGGATAGAGTTATAGAAGGAAATTGAATCGGGGTTAGAGTTAGAGTCAATGATGATGATGGAGATGGTGGTGATGATGAAGACGTTGATGGTGATGGTGAGGATGGAGAAGATGGCTTAGTGCTATGGTTTGGGTGAGGGTTAGGGCTAGGGTTATAGAAGGAAATTGAATTAGGGTTAGAGTTAGAGTCAATGATGATGATGGAGATGGTGGTGATGATGAAGACGTTGATGGTGACGGTGATGGTGATGGTGATGGTGAGGATGGAGAAGATGGCTTAGTGCTAGGGTTTGGGTGAGGGTTAGGGCTAGGGTTTGGGTGAGGTTGATGGTGATGGTGATGGTGATGGTGGTTATGATGGTGATGGTGGTGAGGTTGATGGTTATGGTGATGGTGATGGTTCTGTCTCGCATCCAAAATATGGAGATGGTGATGATGACGAAGATGGTGATGATAATGAAGATGGTGATGGTGGTGATGGTGGTGATGATGGTGATGGTGGTGAGGTTGATGGTAATGGTGATGGTGATGATGAAGATGGTGATGGCTCTGTCTCGCATCCAAAATATGGAGATGGTGATGATGACGAAGATGGTGATGATAATGAAGATGGTGATGGTGGTGATGGTGGTGATGATGGTGATGGTGGTGAGGTTGATGGTAATGGTGATGGTGATGATGAAGATGGTGATGGCTCTGTCTCGCATCCAAAAGATGGAGATGGTGATGATGACGAGGATGGTGATGATGATGAAGATGGTGACGTTGATGATGATGGTGATGGTGGTGAGGTTGATGGTGATGGTGATGGTGATGATGAAGATGGTGATGGTTCTGTCTCACATCCAAAAGATGGAGATGGTGATGGTGATGAAGATGGTGATGATGATGAAGATGGTGACATTGATGATGATGGTGATGGTGGTGAGGTTGATGGTGATGGTGATGGTGATGATGAAGATGGTGATGGTTCCGTCTCACATCCAAAAGATGGAGATGGTGATGGTGATGAAGATGGTGATGATGATGAAGATGGTGACGTTGATGATGATGGTGATGGTGGTGAGGTTGATGGTGATGATGAAGATGGTGATGGTTCTGTCTCGCATCCAAAAGATGGAGATGGTGATGATGACGAAGATGGTGATGATGATGAAGATGGTGAAGTTGATGGTGATGGTGATGGTGATGGTGGTGAAGTTGATGGTGATGGTGATGGTGATGATGATGAAGATGGTGATTATGATGAAGGCGTTGATGATGATGGCGATGGTGATGAAGATGATGATGAAGATGATGAAGGCATTGGGAAATTTATTTATATCCAATGTATTTGACTCTAAGAACCTCTCATGTGTGATTATAAAAAAATCGTGATTCCCTCAACCCCCAAACATGCCCTATCAAAGAATTTTTTTATCTTTGAGTGCGGTATGGGTGCCAACATGAGGTTTTGTCTACTAAGGATGGATATTGGCGTCTTGACCATGGTTGGGGTGATGACAATGAGGTTCATATGACTCCAATGAATCTTCCATGGATCATGGGGTAAAATGATCTCTCAAGTATTATTGCATGTGAACTTGCACGTACCAAGCTACAACAAATCTTTCACAGGAGTGGATTTGTCTACGTGAATAGATAAGTGAAAATATTTTAGCAACAAGACCTATCAATTTTAACTTGGAATTATGGGAAATGTTCAAAGTGGGATTGAGAGGCTTGATGGTGATTGTAGTAGTGGGCATGGTATTGGTGAGAATGATGACATGATAGTGGAATTAAACATTAATATGGTGACCCTGGAGCTTGGATCCTAGCCTAGAAACACGAGAGCCTAGCCTAAAAACCCTAGTTGGTAGCATAAACCCTAGTTTGTATTCTAATCACAATGAAACCCTATTGTGTATCCTAAGATCTAGCCCTAAATTATAATACATGTAAAGATTAAATAATTTTCATTGTACATATATATTCATCTGCATACATTTGAATCCAAACCACTATACACATATATGCATACATAAAATTAGATTGCTATCACATAATGATAAATTAAGGAAGTCCTAATTGTAAATGGTAGTGGATGTGATGGTCATCAAATAAAAGGTGGCTATATCTGTGAGTGAGAATTAATGAGCTAGCTATACATCATGCTCAAGGTTGTCCTATTGGTATGGTAACAATTGATTAAGAAATGATTCCATAACTTGGTTATTAATTTGCTGCATGATCTTAAGTGGACAAAATGGTCAAAATAAATACTAGTGATGACATTTCATTACGTAGAGTATGGCCTTTTTGGATCCAATTATGTAGAGCTATTAAAAATCATGTTGGATCTCATTTTAACCTTTTGACGACAATGGACATTTTCTATTTTTAAGTGTTCTTTTCCTAGTACTCAAGTTCCCAATATATATCTTATGTGCTAGAGGTGTGATTTGTCCATCCATTTATTCCGTTTGTTTTTAGATTAATTCTCACACATGATTTTGTTTGAGTTAGCCTATGTTTACAATGTTCTCTTAACATAGATACCATTAGAAGCTTTTACATGTGGAAAGATAAACCAAGCTGAACTACGATATCCAACTTCTCTTCTAAGATCTAGGTAAAACCCAAATTTATACAACATCACATCTGATACACACAACATGAGACAAATACATTAGACAATGAGATATATAAATCACATAACTGAAAATCCATGTACATCGAGGCTACAAAACTCATCCAAACATATACAATTTCTGGTGAAGAGTGGAACATGGTTCCCAATGTACGTACAATGGCAACTTGTGCCCTACACAAAATGCGACAACTCATGCTGTAGATACAAAATACATGGCAACTCGTGCCGTAGATACAAAGTACATCAAAACTGGTGCACAAAAGTGCCACATCGTGGCTAATGTACATAACACGTGGCATGTCAAGCATTATGACCACCGCCGTCACTCCCAGGTGCAGATCCAAAGTCGATCTTCCTACTCTTCGAGCTACCAGTGCCTCGGGTCTTGGTCTGTCTAGGAGTAGACCGTCTCTCCGGGCTCTGGAACAAATGATATAAGGTACCGTCAGTTTCAAGCATTTGCAACATTTACCACATTTATAAAACAAATGTAGAATTCGAATATTAAATAAATCACCTCTAACATGAGTGGGAAACGTTGGGGAGGTGTCCTGGATCTACGGAGCCTCTCAACAATTCTAGCCTACAACATTTAAAATAATCATTTCATTGAAAAGTCATAATTGCTTAAATTAATTTTTGTTAATGCATCAAAATATTTTCACAAATTAACTTGATTCTCACCGTGAACACCTCCGACGATGGACATGGCTGGTCTTTTGGGCTAGCAGGTGGAGCAGATGGTCGGACAACCAACTCCGATGCAGTGATGGCGGGGGCGCATATGTAGTGGAAACCACTACAGGTGCAACCATTGGAGATACTGATGAGGATATTGGAAGAGTAGATGCCACAATAGTGGCAGGAAGTGGGGATGATATGGTGGGAGAAGACACGGTGGTATGGGGTGGAGGAGGACCATGTGGACTATGAACCCCTGTCGGCTGTAGGATAGAGGGTATCGAATGGAAAGGGATACGAACGGTGTTGAGGGATGGTGCATGGGAGGGCTATCCTGCATGGAGGGAGGAGGATGGACAAATGGGAGGTTGTGGATGAAGAGGGGAAGGTGGAAGGAAGGGGGGGAATGGACGAATGGGGGAGGATGGATAGACTGGGGGCATGGATAAATTGGGGAGGATGTATGGACGTAGGGGGGTGGGCGAGTGGGGGAGGATGGATGGAGGGGGGAGTATGGTCGGAGAGGGGCCACTTGATGGAAGGGAGGGGGTGGACGTAGGGAGGGGTCTAGATGAAAGAGAGGGGGAGGAATCATGGGATAGGGTGGATACACAGGACTAAAATGCGAAGACACAGCTACTGGTGGAACCTACATATACATTTGTAATATCACAATTTAGTAAACAAACAATAAATTAAACCATAGTAAGTCGTAACAAATCAAATTAAAAGCATGCTTATAACTACACATTGTACCTGTCTATATGGTGATGTGCCAATCCCTGGCGGTGGTGGCTGATCACCGTAGTCACGAAACACATGTGGACAACAAAATGCATCATGTTATGAACATGTTAAACAAGTCATTATCTAGGAAATTAAGATATTCAAAAACATTGTACGAACTATCAACGTGTATGCCATAAATATAAATACTTGAGTAATATAAATGACATAAGTAATAACAAAATTGTGTCAGTTGCAGCTGCCATTGCTGCATCTAGGTTGGGAGATTCTACATTCTCCCATCTCGGTGTATCAGCTATGAATAATTGTACATTGAAATAATAGTTTAGGTCAAACAAAAATACTTTCAAAATACTTTACAAGTTATAAAGTGATGATTGAAAACACATTAAAAAAATTGCTGACCTGATCCATATAACAACCCTCGGTCGTGTTAGGGCAAGTGTACCCGTAATGGGAACAAAGATTTGGCATTGTCCCCGTCGAAATGGAATGCCCAGCATGGCTACCATTGGTCATGGGTCTATCCTGGCCTTGTCGTGAAGGCCCTGCACCTGGATCTCTATCAAGGTCACCCGACCTCTCCACTGTAGTTGTTGCTACAAAGGAGGTGTGTCTGAGGAGACCACGTGCAACATTCCTCATTGCCGCCTCGATCTAATCAAGCTTATGGGGAAACTGAGGTGGTTGGGGAGAGGGGTTGGGGTCGCACCTCGGAGCTAGTGGCCCTCTCAGTGGGTTCCTCCTGGCAGCAGGTCGATCGTAGGCAGAGCCATGCCCAACACCCTGTAACTCGGTTATGTCAAAATAGTTGACATGTAAACCGAGGCAAACCTCATCCCACAGTTGGCGAAGGAAGTACTGTGGAACCTCCCTATTATTGTAGGGAGGTTTATCGTAAACCATGAACCACCTCTACATCCAATTGTCCCTCCACGGTTGGTAATGACACCAATCCATGCAGACACGTGGCTTTGTAATGTTCAGTGGTTGGCTTGTTTTCGGATCAGTGAACATACTATATAATTGGGCTTTTGTAATGTTCAAATATTTTATTGCTTCCTTGGAGATGCCCGTGGAGTAGTACTCCCGCATTCTAGCTCTAAATTGAGTCATGTAGGTCAATTGCTGGTGTGCATGTATGAGGGAGTCGATTGAGTTCACAATTGACATGGCAAGAGATAATTGAGATGGTTCACCCGAGTTTCTAAGTTTGCAAATGTGCGTGCTCGCATTTCATTTACATAGTGGTTAAGGTCATCTTGTTCAAAATTAGGTTGTAGGTTTTGGTTTTGTTCAGCATTTGGATTGTGTTCACGGTTTTCTTCAGCATTGGGTCCAAGGTTTGGGTTTTCTTGTGTTCCACCGGACTCGGGGTTAACATCTTGTTCACTGATTATCTCAGTTGCAATCTGCAGTTGAAAATTGGTTCATTGTTTTTAAAATTTGGGAATTATTTACAATTACATAAACAAAAAAATACAAAAATTGACACAAACAATGAATAAAATTGAAGAAAAACATGATATTTACCTATTAATCGAAGTGGTGATGAGTTTGTGGGTGTTGTTGGGTGGTTTTGGAGTGGATTTGGCCTCCGTTGGTAGTTGAATGGACATGTACGCGGAGGAAGAGGACACGCTCAGCCGACCAAATGAAAAATGGGGAAATTGTCGACTGTTTTTTTTTAAATATTTTTAACAGGGGCGCGTGCGCGTCTCCTCTACGTGTACGCGTCAGAGACGCGCACGTGCCTCGGTTCGGTACTGAACCTAGAGGCGTGTGCATGTCTCCTTAGGTGCGGTCCCGCTATTTTTTTTCTCTGCTAGCGCGTCCCTATTGCAACGAATTTGGGGAGCATCTTCGTGCGCCCCCCTAGACTATGGTTTCAACTCCATATAAGTTGGACTTATTCATGTTTCATTTAGTAGATTCAAGGCTTATCAATATTATTTGAAATAAAAATAAAAATTTAGTTAGGAAAATGGTAAGCCCATAAGAATGAAAGATGGAACGTGTCTTTTAGAGGAAGAGGAATCTCCTCAAAATCTCACGAATGAAGAGTTTGAGGAAAGCTAAGAAGTGAATCCAAGATAAAAACAATGTTGAATAGTAAAGGAAAAAGAAAAATATTTAGATATTGAAATCCATTGCAATTTTTCATATGTGGTGAATCATATAAACTGAATCATATAAACTCCAAAAGAGAATCGGTAAGAAGACAATGTAACATAATAAATTGAAGAAAAGATTAGGAAAACCTTGATATCACCAAAAATTGATTGGAAGAGGAAGTATGTCTTTTAAAGTAAGGTTATCATAGATGGTGAATGTATATAAAATTTGGTTAGCACAAAATGTTACTATGACAGATTGCATTTCAAATCAAATCTTTATAAGCTTTCTTAGTTGAAAAAAGGTCCCACTATGCTTGTGGATCAATCTTATTTGGTTGCTTTTAATATCTATCCATATGAAGATAAGGTATTATGTGATGTGTTGTCAATGGATGCATGTCATATGCATCTGATTTTAATATCTACCCATATGAAGATAATGTATTTTGTGATGTGGTGTCAATGGATGCATGTCATATGCATCTGATTTTTTTGTTGAGAAGACCATGTCACTATTCGATCTTATTGGTTGACAAATTATTTTGTGATGTGATGTCAATGGATGTATGGCATTTATACAAAACTACAAACAAACATGTATATCATATGATGTATATCACCTTTCATATATATATATATAATTAGAAACAAAGACAATATTAACATTCTAAATTTTTGGTAAAGGGTCATTTCAGTATTTTCTGATAAATTCATTAGTTAGGTTATACTTATCCTAACCCAATTCTTAGATACTTCGCAACTAGAATAAGATTGAAAATTCTTATACCATTATTGTAATCCACTGATCAGCTATGGCTCTCGATAAAAAAACAATTTCAATTAAACAAATATATTTGCCCACGAGTCTGGCCTAAAAGAATAAATATAAATGGATGAAGTGACAAATGTGTAATGCTTCAGTCTTTGACCATTGATCAGTCCAGTCTTTGATGATTGATCTCCTGTTCAATGTTTTTCCAGCAGTGTTTTGAGATTGAAAGGCGAGATGAAGGATGTATTTCCATGCCAAATCTGTCGAGAAACCATCCGATAGACTTTCTCAGTGGGATGAGTTCCATCCCAAAACACATACTTCTCTGGACTTTTGCAAAGAAAAGCTGTGTATTCTCCACGCTTATCCTTTGGAATCTCCAACCCACAGGACACAGCAGTGTTAAACGGCCCCGCACCACAGCACGCAGACGTCGTGTTCATAAAACCTGCAATCAAAGCCACATAGACCCATATTGTTTTCAGTCACATCACTCGCCACCCATGTAGTGTTTTTGAAAATAGGACTACTTTTGAAGATTTGTTACCGTAGGATTTGCCATGTTGAATTAAATTTAAAACGAAATCATAAACGTGAGTGAGCAGGATCGTTGCTCCGTCTAATTTTCTATTCAGTTGGTTGATGAGCTGCCTGAGACCATCATTATATGCCACTGCAAGTTGGTTTGCCGTTTCCAGACATCCACCGTTATATGCCTTCACTCCTGCGATCCTTGAATTTGGAGTACATCCCACAACAGGGCTGTCTATTACAAGGAACTTTCTTGCCCCCATATTGTATAGGCTCTGCCACATCCACCACAGATAAAGATCGAAGACACCACCAAATTTAACATAATGGAAGTTGGGCGAATAAACTGGGAAAATAAAAAACCATGAAAGCTTCATACGTACCAACAAGTGTTCGTTATATATACTAAGCAGCAGTTTAATGAAATCCTGAGCACTTGTATTCCTTTGGAAGGTTGTATTCGCTAAATAGTTGAGGCCGATATCATTACCACCAACGCTAATGGTATACAAGAAGTGGGATAGATATTCTTTTGCATAATAATTTCCTCGTTTTTGTTCTAGACTGGAAGAATAGTTGGCGAATTGGCGTATTTGGAGACTTAAAGGGATGATATTCTGCACCCATAACATCTCTATGAATTAGATTGAAATGTAAATTCATCTCTATGAATTAGATTGAACATCTATCTGTTTTGGCACTCAGCAAGTAATTGCCCGTCGAATCCAGAATTCCGCTTCCTCCCGATGCGAAATTAATACCATGAGAGAAGTCGGATCGTGGCTTCAAATATGGAGGTGGGAACGGCAACCTTAACTTAGTAGCTGTAGGTACGAATATCACAGGTATATCAATCCATGAAAAAATAAACTATTTAATCACCAGTAGTTGAGATGAGATAAATACAGAGGAGAAAGATAATACCGTGAAATCGAATGCAGTTCGGCCATTAGAGAAACGGCCAGTGGGACGATGGAAGAAGGTCTCCCCGTATGGCGGAAAATTAGCTTTGGAAGTTGTGTTAGCAATGAAATTGTTGTTGCCAGCGTCTGCTAGAGAATCCCCGAAGATGAAGAGGGCAGGGACATGAATATGATTATGATGGTTAACGGCCATGGCCAAAGGAAAAGATAAAACCTGCACCATAAGTGCTGCGGTCCAGTAGGCAACGAGCATTGTGAAGAATTCCATTTGTGTATCACCTTATAAGCTTCCCAGGACGGAACGGATGAATGCAATAGAAGTATAGAACTCACAATTTGTAGAAAAAGATATCCAATTTTGAAAGAATAAAATATAGAAAGATAATCGTTATCCAGGCTGGCTTTCTCATCCCCGCGTTCATTGAAAACACGTTTTGGAAAAAGAAAGGTGCCCCGTGTAAGACGAATACAAATCGCAAAGATGGCAGCCGTGTACGACGACTGTGCTCTCGTCCACTTTGCATCTAAACAAATCGTTGGTTCCGATTTCTTATCGTCATCAACTATAACATATATGTCACAAATGTAAGAATATACATTGCAATTACAAACACCCCACCTGACTTCATCCCAACCCTGTTGGGAATCAATTTCTATGTAAAAAATAACAACAGAACTCTTTCCTTGAGGACTTACCATGTTATTTTAAAGATGTTAAATTCCATGTATTTTGGTGAGTAAATTAATTCAGGTCTAGGGTGCCGCAAGCATGACATTGGTGGGGTGATTTGAATTCATGATTTTCATTTACAACATTTCCTTCATATCAAGTTAATAGTCCATTAAATTACATCCTTACCAATTTTGTTGTCTTCCTCACTTGATGATAAGTTATATTAGATTTAATTGAAGTTCATATATATATATATTTGCTCAAGATGGAATTGTAGAGTTGTCAATCTCCCTTGAATTATGAATGACATATCCTTAGAAATTCAAGGTGACAAAGTCTAAAGTTATTTATTAGTTATTTGGGTGGAGAAACGTCAACGTTAACATTTCTCTCTTACAATAAGAGCTAAAGCGTTCCTGAAAGTGCACTTGATGTAAAGGGTTCATGGCTCTGGTTAGGGTTTGGCTGGAAAAATTCTCAGGAGATTGTCGGCAAAGGCCTCAAACTCTGGTAGACATGATTTCTTCATGAATAACCATCATCTTGGAGTCAAGATGGTTTGATTTGAACCATCCCAGTACCAGCCAAGGCTAAAAAAAGTGGGAAGTTTGGTTTGCGATGGTTATTCTTGGACGGTCAGGCTCTACTAGTTTTTTGGGTCATTGCTCCGATTTTTTAGTTTTTTTCTAAATCTGGTTTAGCTATTTTTGGAGACCCCCCTAGTTTGGTGGATTTTTGGTTGATGTGACAGTTTGGATATTTGGCAATGGATGCCATCTGATTGCCATCTTTGTGTTTTTCGAGTTTGGGCATGTTGTACTGATGGCAGGGGGTACCGACAGGTGCTATTCTCCAAGGGTTCGAGAAGGCACGGGACCGGTTAGGTGTGGGATAAGCACACCGGGGGTTGGAGGTAGCCGTTTCTTTTGTCCTGGCACTGAGGCGCGTGGTGGGTCATTTCTATGGGAAGAAAATGGTAATGATATTGGGGGTTTTTAGACATCCTATGGGGTGGATGGTTCTGTTGCTGGTAAGGGTTGGAACCAGCGGTTTAAGGGGGTGAAGGCTCGCAGGAAGAGACAGACTAAGGTTATTAAGGTCCGTGGGGGACTTGACCGTTTCAATATCCCGGAAGATTCGAACCTCGAACGTGTTGAGATGTTGGCTACTAGGGCTATTGTGGGACGCATTGAATTTACTTCTGGGATACGAAAGGAACTGGTTGATTGGGTTAGATAGAACTGGATGCCGATCACTGGCGATATGCCTAGGGTTTTGCAGATGATGAACGGGTGGATTATGTTTATTTTTATGAAACAGGAGGATGTTGGTAAAATATTGAAGAGGTATTGGTGTTTCAAGGATGGATCTTTTAATTTGAAGAGATGGTATCTTGCATTTGATCCATTGAGGGAGGTCCAGAGCGTTCGACACCTATGGCTTCTTATCCCAGGTCTACCTTTTGAAATTTGGACAGAGAACATCTTGATGGGGATTGCGAATGCGGTTGGGAAGTTTGTTCTCCTGGACAATCGTTCCTTGTGCAGATTTGATAGACGGTCGGCGAAGGTGATGGTCTCTTTAGAGATGGCTAGGGATTTACCGGAAGAAATTGAACTGGTTTGGGGTTCGCGGACTTGGCTTCAGCGCCTTGATTACCTTAAGGTACCTTTTCGCTGCTTTTTCTGTCAAAAAACTGGACACATTAGGGCTCATTGTCCAGATGCTGTTAATACTCCTTGACGTTGGCCTCGTGGACGTTCATTTGGTGAGGCTCCTTCCCTGCAGCCACTTTCTGTTGGCCTTGTGGATGAGCATGCTGGTCTTGGTAAGTCAAAAACTTCTCCCAAACCCTCTATTCCTGAGATTTCGGATGCTGAGATAAATAAGCTATTTGAATCAAATATCCCTCATAATGTGACTACTCCGATAAATTTGGAAGTACTGAATCCGGATTCTGGGGAGGAATCCCTATTAGCCAAAACACCAGCATGTAGGGAGGTGTTTGGGGATATGCCTAGTTTGAGAATGGATAGTCCGGTTTTGGTTGGGGATATTTCAGGTGACATTCTTTCTACTGATTCGGTTCGGGGGACAAATTGCCTGGAGAACGTGGATGACGGGGTGGAATTGTTAAGAGCTCAGACGAATATTCTTGAGAATTTGTCTTCCTCTATTGACAAGGGTTTGGGGGATGCTGGGTCGGGGGAGACTGGTGGGGATTGCACATTCATCCCTCTTTCTATCTACTCTAAAAACCCTAGTCCGAATCCACTTGTCCAGTCGATACATTCTGAGAGATTTCAGAATGTTACCATCGGAAAATCTAGAAGAAAAGGGGGGACTGGGGGGGTTAGGGATTGTGAGTCCAGCCAGGGACATCTGTCTGTTTTGGAGAGAATTGACCTACTGGATAATATTGAGGATTCTTCTTATCAATTGTCGGGTCTTAGAGAAAATTCCCCAGTGAGGAGGGGTTCTTAATGTCTATTTGCTCCTTAAATATTCGTGGATTGGGGGGGGTTGTTCGAGTCAGGGCTCTCTCTGATCTTCTATCTATTGCTCGGCCTAATATTTTATTACTTCAAGAAACTATGTGTTATGATTTAGATGCCATTTCAAAGTTTGTTGGTCTTCAGGGGGGATGGGAGGTTTCGACTATTAGCTCTAATGGCTTATCTGGTGGTCTGCTTGTTGCTTGGGACCCTCAGGCATATTCATTTCGGGTTTTTAAAACTTCTTGGGGAATATTGTTGGATGGGTTTCGTCGTTCTGATGACTCTCCAATATCGATTCTAAACATTTATGCTCCATATAAAAATCAAGATTTATTCTGGAATGGGTTACAAGATTTTGGTTTGTTGGATAGAAATAATATCATTGTGGCAAGGGACCTTAATTTTACAAGGTATTCGCAGGAGATTTGGGGGACATCGGCCAATTTGGATGTTTTGGCTGATTTCTTTTCTAATTTTTTGATTATTAATGATATGATTGATGTGTGCACAGGGGTCTTCTCTCCTACTTGGTCTAATGGCAGAGGGGGACACGACTCTATCATGAAACGACTGGATAAATTTCTTGTTAAGAGATCACTTCTGGAGTCTTGTGGCAAGTATCGTTCTTGGGTTGGACGGAATAATATATCCGACCACTGACCTGTGTTTTTGCAATTGGACGAAAGTTTTCAGCATCAATGTTACCCATTTAAATTCAACTGCTCTTGGAATGAAAATTCTGAGTTTGTTAGTTTTGTGTCCAATGTGTGGCAAAACATAGTTCTGGAAGAGGATATGAATCCTGTGGACCGGTTATGTTATAAACTAAGGGTTCTCAAAGGGAAAGCTTCGACTTGGATACATGATAAGAAAAAAGTGGTTAAGCAGAAACTTGTGGAGATTGAATCACAGTGGCAAGATTTATTTGCTCAGTATCTGGTTGATCCATTAGATGCCACTAATTTTTCTAATTTGAAGAATTTGGAGAAGGATAGAGAAAGCTTTTACTTAATGGAGGAAAAAGAGTGGAGACTGAAAAATCGAGCTATTTGGGTAAAATCTTGGGATAAGAATACTCGGTTTTTTCATTCTTATGCGTCGGCTAGGAGGAATAGTAATACTATCTGGAAAATGGTAGATGATGCTGGTAATGAGGTGAATTCTGCACAGGATCTAGGGTTTGGCAAAGAATTATTTTAGCAATATCTATTCAGCTGATAATGGTTGCGATCTTATGGCCCAGTTGAGGGTTGCGAGGCTATATCTGAAATTCTTTGATGATGAAGCAACTGCTGATCTTTGTAAGGAAGTCACTATGGAAGAGGTGGAACATACTCTGAAATATTTTGCTAAGGAGAAGAGTCCAGGGCCAGATGGCTGGATAGTGGAGCTCTTCTTATAGTTTTTTGACATTATGGGGGAGGAAATTTTGCAAATGGTGGGGTTTACCAAAACACAGGGATATGTCTCTGGGGCTTTAAATGCTACTTTTATTACTCTTATTCCGAAGGTAAATGACCCAAAAATCTTTGGGGAATTTAGGCTTATAGTCTTATGCAATCTTATCTATAAGGTGGTTTCCAAAATTATTGCAGGGAGATTGAAGCCTGTCTTTTCTAGATATATTACACAGGAGCAATTTGGCTTTTTGCATGATAGACAGATTCATGATGCTGTCGGTATTACTCAAGAGATTTTACATAGTATCAAATGCAAAAAGTTAAAGGCTATCATCCTTAAAATGGACTTGGAAAAGGCTTATGATCGTGTTAGCTGGGATTTTCTGAGACTAGTTTTGATACATATAGGGGTTCCAGCTCTTGCTATAAGGTGGATTATGGTGTGTGTCAGTACTATGAATATTGCAGTTCTTGTAAATGGTGCTCCATCCTCTTTTTTCAGCTGCACTAGGGGGTTGCGACAAGGATGTTCTTTGTCTCCTTTTTTATTTCTGTTGGTGATGGATGGACTTAGCCGGTTGATAAAGGAAGCTGTTGAGGAGGGCTATATAAGAGGCCTGCAAATTTCAAAGAATTTAACTGTGTCTCATGCATTATTCGTGGATGATGTATTGTTGGCTGGAAATGATTCTGTGGAAGAATGGAGAGCTTTTCAAAGGATCATTGATCTTTTCTGTGCTGCCTCTGGTATGAAAGTTAGTCTTAAAAAATCTTGTATTTATGAGAATTTGGTTTGCATAGACAGACTGAGGATTTTGAAACTATTTCTGCCATATAACTGCTTGAAGATTGTGGATGGTTTTACTTATCTCGACTATCAGTTGAAGCCAAATGGTTACCTGGTTAAGGATTGGCAGTGGCTTATTAAAATTTTGAATCTAGGATCAATCACTGGACTTTCCGTCTTCTTTCAATCGGTGGAAAACTCACCCTTGTAAGGTCAGTATTGACGGGGACACCGGTTTATTGGTTTTCGTTACTCCCTGTGCCATGTTCTGTTATCAATACATTGAGGAAATTAATTGTTCAGTTTTTATGGTCGGGTGGATTGAAGAAATCCTATCTATCTATGATAGGATGGGATAAGATTTCAATTCCGGTTGATGCAAATGGTTGGGGGATAAAAGAACTCTCGGTATTTAGTGCTTCTGTTAGGTTAAAGAGTCTATGGAGGGCTGTATTTGGAAAGTCTCTTTGGACACTGGTGATACATTAGAAGTATATCAAAAAAAATGTCTCCCACTAGTTGAGGAAGCTAAAGAAAGTTTTAAGGGGAGTTTCTCTTATTTGGAATGGGTTTATGAAGGTCTATTGCTGGATGGTGGATGGTCTCGTTTGGAAGGTTGGAAATGGGGCAGAAGTGGCAGTGGGGGTAGATCCGATTGCTAGTTTAAAGGATCAGATGTCATTTTCTCAGGAGATACTACATTTGATGAGGGGAAAAGGTATTGTCACCCTTAATTCTGTTGTGAAAAATGATGGGCATGGATATTGGATGGGAGCGTTGGACTTGAAATTACCTGGGCAGGTTGCGCTGGAATGGGATCTATATATTCGTTCTCTTAATGCTGCAGGTATTCATTGTATGGATGTGGAGGATGAAATTAAATGGGCTGGTAATGTGTCCACAGGTATCATCACGGCTTCCACTACATATGATTATATTATAAAACATAGATGTTTATGTTAAGTTTAAACCAAATAGACTAGCAAGATCACTGAAAGAAACATAATCACAAGATAGACACATATTTACCCTGGGAAACCCTCATGGGGTAGAAAACCCAGCAAAGCTTTCCTCAATAAGATGATCAACCAAAATACAAGATGTGCTCCCTCCTTCTTCTCCTCCTTAGCAAATATCCCAGACAAGTGCGCTACTTTTCTCAAGTGAGCAAGTGTGTCTAATGAGGAGTTCACCTCCTCTATTTATACTAACTCCCGACCACCAAAAATACCTAATGGGGCCGACCTCTCCTGGAGAAGTCTAATAACCCCTAAAACATAACTTCAGGGCCAACCCCCACATGGTGGGTTTAATAACCCTAGTTACCACAACTTATCGGAGGAATAAACATCTCCGGATACATAATAGAATCACCTCGGAGGGATGGAACATCTCCGGAATAAATAATGTACAAATATAATATTCTTAGAAGTTACAATATTTAACACTCCCCCTTAACGAGAAGGATATTATAACAACATCTGTAGGAGCAAGGAGTCAATGACTACATCATACATGATACATCTATAAATCATTGGAAGCTTTCTTCAATTCATGATCATCAGTAACTTGACTAGTTACTGGAACATCAACATCATCAGAGTTGATAGTACTCAATCATCAGCATCGTCATCACACGATCATCGGCATCGTCATCACACGATCAACAACATCGTTAACATACGATCATCAGCATCGTCATCACATGATCAACATCATCGTCAACATACGATCATCAGCATCGTCATCAGCATCATCATCATACGATCATCAGTATCGTCATCATACGATCATCAGCATCGTTATCAGCATTGTCATCATACGATCATCAGTATCGTCATCATACGATCATCAGCATCGTCATCATCATCACACGATCATCCTGTTCTCTTTAGGACCTATGTCCATGGATGATGCAATCCTGTCATGTACCTTTTGAACCGAAGTCCAGGGATGATTCAGTCCTATCATGTACCTTTTGAACCGAAGTCCAGGGATGATCCAGTCCTATCATGTGCCTTTTGAACCGAAGTCCAGGGATGATCCAATCCTACCTATCATGTACCTTTTGAACCAAAGTCCAGGGACGATCCAGTCCTATCATGTAACTTTTGAACCGAAGTCTAGGGACGATCCAGTCCTATCATGTGCCTTTTGAACCGAAGTCCAGGGACGATCCAGTCCTACCTATCATGTACCTTTTGGACCAAATTCCAGGGACGATCCAGTCCTATCATGTACCTTTTGAACCGAAGTCTAGGGACGATCCAGTCCTATCAATTCTCGAAGAACTCATGTCTACGGCTCAATTCAAAAGACCAAAGTCCGAGGATGATCCAATCCTCAACCGTACATTTAGGACCATGTCCAAGGATGACTTAATCCTCAACCGTACATTTAGGACCACGTCCAAGGATGACTTAATCCTCAATCGTACATTTAGGACCACGTCCAAGGATGACTTAATCCTCAACCGTACATTTAGGACCACGTCCAAGGATGACTTAATCCTCAACCGTACATTTAGGACCACATCCAAGGATGACTTAATCCTCAACCGTACATTTAGGACCACGTCCAAGGATGACTTAATCCTCAACCGTCCACCAAGGACTTCATTCTCGAAGACATATGTCTACGACTCTCTTTAGGACTGAAGTCCAGGGATGATCCAATCCCCTCACATGTCCACCAAGTACAGATATCAGTACATCAAGGCATCATGTATCCTTATCATCAAAACAAGTATATCAAAACATGTATCCTCATCATCAAGACATGTATATCAAAACATGTATCCTCATCATCAAAACATGTATATCAAAACATGTATCCTCATCATCAAGACATGTATATCAAAACATGTATCCTCATCAACAAAACATGTATATCAAAACATGTATCCTCATCAACATAACATGTATATCAAAACATGTATCCTCATCATCAAAACATGTATATCAAAACATGTAGCCTCATCAACAAAACATGTATATCAAAACATGTATCCTCATCAACAAAACATGTATATCAAAACATGTATCCTCATCAATGGAATCTATCATCAAAAGCATGTATTCTCACTAATACATCTATCATCAAAAGCATGTATTCTCAGTAATACATCTATCATCAAAAGCATGTATACATCTATCATCAAAAGCATGTATTCTTACTAATACATCTATCATCAAAAGCATGTATTCTCACTAATACATCTATCATCAAAAGCATGTATACATCTATCATCAAAATCATGTATTCTCACTAATACATCTATCATCAAAAGCATGTATACATCTATCATCAAAAGTAAAAATATGAGAGTCCTAAAACTAAATAATTCTAAGTAACTAAGTGCAGTAAATAGGTAACCTCAACATTGATGATTCGGACTTGTCATCAGATACTATGCTACTCCCCCTTTCGAGGAGGGTCCTTTTGAACTACACCAAGCTTGTCTCGGAAGTATTCAAACTTCACTCGAGACAGAGGTTTAGTTAAGATATCAGCAATCTGATCATCAGTGCTTATATACTCGAGCTTGATAGCTCCTCTCTGCACCATATCGCGTATATAGAGGTATCGGATCTCAATGTGTTTTGACTTATCGTGGAACACAGGATTTTCAGTCATCTTAATGCAGCTTTGATTATCACACATAATCACAGTGGGATCCATTTCTAAGTCAAACACTCCAGATAATAGTTTTCGAAGCCATACTGCTTCACAGCTGGCAGAGCAGGCAGCTATATATTCTGCTTCAGCAGTACTGAGGGCCACACTAGATTGTTTCTTGCTGAACCATGAAACCATAGCAGATCCAATACCATAACATCCACCTGAAGTACGTTTTATGTCTGAGACACTACCTGCCCAGTCAGAATCTGAGTAACCATGTAACCTGAGTTCATGACCTCCGAGATAATATAGACCAAAATCTAAAGTACCTTTTAGGTACCTCATTACATGCTTTGCAGCTATTAAGTGAACCTTTCTAGGTTCTACTAAATACTGACTTAGGGTATTTACAGCAAAGCATATATCAGGCCTAGTATTTGTTAAGTACATCAATGATCCAATGATTTGTCTATATAGAGTTATATCCACTAATTCTGATGAATCATTAACTAATAACTTCAATTTGGAGTCCATGGGAGTAGCCATGGCTTTGCACTCCAACATATCAAATCTTTTGAGAATCTCCACAGTATACTTACCTTGATTTAGAAAGATTCCTTTTGATTCTTGCCATACTTCTAAGCCTAAGAAGTAGTGCATTAATCCGAGATCTTTCATCTCGAATTCTGAAGAAAGCTTCTTCTTGCTTTCAATAATTTGTGTCTCATTTCCAGTTAGAAATAGATCATCTACATATAACAACAATATAACTGGTTCATCATCCATCACTTTGAGATAAAGATTGGGATCAGCTTTACTTTTGGTAAATCCCATGCTTGTTAAGAAATTGTCAATCCTTCCGTACCAAGCCCTGGGAGCTTGCTTTAATCCATATTATGCCTTTTTCAATTTGCATACATGACTTCTTCTGTCCTTGACCTCAAATCCAAGTGGTTGTTCTATGTATGCTTCTTCTTCAATTACACCATTCAGAAATGTTGTCTTAACATCCATTTGGTGCAATTTCCACTTCATCATGGATGCAAGTGCCATGATAGTTCTAATTGAAGTATACCTAGCAACTGGTGCAAATGTTTCTTCATAGTCAATTCCCTCTTTCTGAGAGAATCCTCTGGATACAAATCTTGCCTTGTATTTTTCAATGCTACCATCTGCAGCATGTTTTATCTTGAAAATCCATTTGGAAGAAACCACACTTTTATCTTTTGGTTTGGGCACTATATCCCAAACATCATTTTTCATTATTGATTGATATTCCTTTGTCATTGCTTCTACCCATTCTTTCTTCTGAGCTGCCTCTTCATAGATGGTAGGTAGTTGATCCACAAGATCACACATTAGGGCCATGTAGTTGGACACTAGTTTTGGTTTCTTTCTTTCTCTAGTGGAGCCTTCAGGAGCTCCATATCTTTCAGCCCCTTGAATAATATCTCTAGCCCATGCTGGCATTCTTTTCTTAGATAAGTCTGTAATAGGAGGCTCTTGAGGTTCCAACATGTCATGATCCTCTGGAGAATTATCTTCAGGAATGGGCATAGCCTCTGTGATTCTGGGAGATGTATCTTCTTCATAGATTTCTTCAAGTTGGCACTTTCTGGATTTCTTGAGAGCTGCTTCTTCATCAAATGTTACATCTCTACTTATTTCTATGTGATGAGAACCTGGAATGTAAATTCTGAAGCTTTGGATGACTCACAATAACCAACAAATATTCCCTTCTTACCAGAAGGGTCCAACTTGGTTCTCTTTTCTTTTGGAATGTGAATGTACATAGGACACCCAAATATCTTCAGATGACTTACCTCAGGCTTCTTTCCTGTAAACACTTCTTCTGGAGTTTTGAAATCAAGAGCACTATGAGATAATCTATTTTGCACATATACTGCTGTCTTGGCTGCTTCAGCCCATAGATACATGGGAAGATCTTGGTCATGTATCATAGTCTTCACAACTTCCATGATTGTTCTATTTTTCCTTTCAGCCACCCCATTTTGTTGGGGATTGTAAGGAGTAGTTAGTTCCCTTTTAATTCTAGCTTCTTTACAAAGGTCTTCAAATTCCTTTGAGGTAAATTCTCCGCCATTATCTGTTCTGAGAATTTTGATTCTCTTTTCTGATAAGTTTTCTATTAGAGCCTTGAACTCCTTGAATTTTCCAAAGACTTCATTGTTACCTTTCAAGAAGTATATCCAGGTTTTCCTTGAAAAGTCATCAATGAATGAAAGATAGTATTCAAACCCACTTAGAGAAGTAGTGGGCATTGGTCCACATACATCTGAGTGTATTAGCTCCAAAATGTTCTTAGTCTTTGTTTCACTCTTTGGAAAGGGGTTTTTGATATTTTTCCCTTTCTTACATCCTTTACATGAGCCATCATGATCAGCTTTCAAATCTGGTAATCCTATGACTACCTTGCTTACATAGGGTAAGGCTTTATAGTTGATGTGAGCTAATCTTCTATGCCATAGCTCACTGGGATAGAGATCTCATGAGTAAGAGCAATTTCTGGATGACCCTTGAGCTTATAGAGACCTCCTTCTTCTTCACCAATGACAACTGCATCTTTAATTGTCTTTCCTTTGGACCACATGAGTACTTGTCCATCTATGAAAGCCACTCTAAAACATTTCTTATCTAGTGCTGAGATAGAGAGTAGGTTCTTCTTTAAACCTGGTACATATAAGATGTCTTTCATCTTCAGGGGTGTTCCAGAATCTAGCTTGTAGCTAGCTTCACCAATTCCTTTGATGGGATACTGGTAGTCATCTCCTAGAGATACCTTTTGTGAAGAAGACTTTTCTTCAAGATTTGAGAAAGTCTTTCTTTGACCTGTCATGTGCTTAGAAGCACTACTATCAATAAGCCATGTATCTTCTCCAGGAGATACAGATCCAGAGAGTGCAGAGAATAGGACATATTCTTCTGGATCTTCTTTCTTCACTTTATATCTTTTCTTTCCAGGTCTTATCTCTACCTCTTCTTCTTCTTCTTCTTCTTCACTGTCATTTTCTGCCATATGAGCATGGTGTCTTTTGTGGACAAACTTCTTCTTTTGTGAAGGACAAAATCTGGAGATGTGTCCTAATTTATGACAATTGTAGCATTCGACTGTGGATAGATCTCTTACTGGATTGGGTCCTTTTCTCTTTTTAGGTCTAGAGAAGTGTTGAGATCCTTTGTGGTCAACTTTCTTGAGATGATTCATTCTTCTTCTTTTGGTATGGGTGGCCAAGGCTTGGTCATCCTCTTTGAGAAGAGCTTCTCTGTTGGATACTCTAGCTTTTTCTTGAACACAATCCTCCCATACTATATCAAACTTCATGCTCTCTTTTCTGGCACACATGGTTTGTATGAATGATTCCCAAGGTCTAGTGAGACCATTGAGAGCAGTCATCACAAGTTCATCCTCATCAAGAGTATCACCTATTGCATCTAGTTGCTCCTTGATTTGTGATACCCTTGAGAAGTAGTCTTGAATGGTTTCTCCTTTGTGCATCTTGGTACTCTTCAATTGAGTCCTTAGATTCATCTTCCTATTGATGTTCTTTCCTTCATACATTCTTCCTAGGGCATCATACATCTCCTTTGGAGTCTTCTTGGAGGCCACTTGGGGAATCAAGTGGTCTTTAATAGAATCAACTATGATTCTCTTTTCCCTAATCAAATCCTTCCTATGCTTTTCTTTGGCTTCATCTCCTTCTGGTTCTGCAACTTCATCCTTGATATAATGAGCAAGATCTTTCTCTTCAAGAATGAGACCAATTCTATATTTCCATGCCCGGAAATTTTCTAGACCTTCTAGCTTGTCTTCAAGCTTAGTTTTTGGAGCCATCTTCTCTTGGGGGAGTCCAAGAGACAGAGTAGTACTTACCTGAACAGTTACCTTTTACTTTTCTGGATCCTGAAACAGAATTTTATCGCACTTTTGGTAGAATTATGGTTTGACTTTCCCGGAGTTCTACCCAACCAAAAAGTTCGATCTAGGGCTCAAAAGATTTGTCTTGAGAAGGGCTATCCAGCCATGTAATCAGATTTCAAAAATACCAACTTTCTGCTAAAACCAATTTCTGGTTTATCGCACTTTTGGTAAAATTAGGGTTTGACTTTCTGGGAGTTCTACCCAACCAAAAAGTTCGATCTAGGGCTCAAAAGATTGGTCTTGAGAAGGGATATCCAGCCATGTAATCAGATTTCAAAAATACCAACTTTCTGCTGAAGCCAATTTCTGGTTTATCGAACTTTTGGTAGAAATAGGGTTTGACTTTCCCGGAGTTCTACCCAACCAAAAAGTTCCATCTAGGGCTCAAAGATTGGTCTTGAGAAGGGCTATCCAGTCATGTAACCTGATTTAAATAATACCAACTGTTTGCTGAAACCCTAAACTTCACCAGAGAGAGAGAGAGATTCTTACCTTGTGAAAGATGTCCTATTCAGTCTAGCTCTGATACCATGTTAAGTTTAAACCAAATAGACTAGAAAGATCACTGAAAGAAACATAATCACAAGATAGACACAGATTTACCCTGGGAAACCCTCATGGGGTAGAAAACCCAGCAAAGCTTTCCTCAATAAGATGATCAACCAAAATACAAGATGTGCTCCCTCCTTCTTCTCCTCCTTAGCAAATCTCCCAGACAAGTGCGCTACTTTTCTCAAGTGAGCAAGTGTGTCTAATGAGGATTTCAACTCCTCTATTTATACTAACTCCTGACCACCAAAAATACCTAATGGGGCCGACCTCTCCTGGAGAAGTATAATAACCCCTAAAACATAACTTCAGGGCCGACCCCCACATGGTGGGTCTAATAACCCTAGTTACCACAACTTCTCGGAGGAATAAACATCTCCGGATACATAATAGAATCACCTCGGAGGGATGGAACATCTCCGGAATAAATAATGTACAAATATAATATTCTTAGAAGTTACAATATTTAACAGTTTATTTCCATCACACTGGTGGTATAAACTGATCTGGCAGTGGCATATTCCGTTGAAACTACAGTGCTTCATATGGTTTGTTTTAATGGATAGACTGAAAATGTGGGACAATTTTACTTTAATGGGATGGGTTGGGCCAAGTTAATGTGTTTTCTGCAGAATGGAGTCTGAAACTGTGAATCATATTTTATGGACTGTACATTTACATTGACAGTTCGGGATAAGTTTTCTAAGAACTTGACTTTTCCTAAGAAGTGGGCTGGGAATAATGTGGAGAAATGTTTGTTTGATTGGGTGAAGGTTGGCAAAGCACATATTACATTGCCAGTATTTATCTGCTGGGCGATATGGCATCCAAGGAATAGAGCCATCTTTGATAATTCTGTTCCAAATGTTGATTCTGTTTTTTATGAGGCTTTTTGTCTTTTTCTTAAGTTTCAGAAGGAGGATGACAAACCTGTGGATAGGACCATCGATCGGTTTCATTACACTGTTGATGACCCTGTTCTATTCTTCGATGGGGCTGCAACTTCTGGAAATTGTGGTATTGGGGGAGTTATATTTCTGAACTCTGATCATTATTACACTCTCCGTATACATGGTGGCATTGGAACAAATATGAAAGTGGAGCTGCAAATCGTTTTGGATTAAACAAGGTAAAAATATTCGGTGATTCTAGAGTCACTATTAAGTGGGCTCGTGGGGAGTTTGATCTAAAGGTTCTAAATCTTGTCTACTGGTGCAATCGCATTCAGCGTGAACTTAGTTCTTTCACTTCTTATTCGCTGGAACATATTTATCGTGAGTTTAACTCACAGGCTAATATGTTATCTAAGCTGGCGATTGATGGGGAAGAAGGCATCTTATTCTGGGAGGATTTCTGCGAAGAAGTAGTGGTGGATTCCGGTTCACTTTATTTTCTCTCCTAAGTTATTTCTTTGAGGCACTATGTTTGATAGCTGAAGATCAATGGATATCTATCCATTTTTTGTAAAATTTTGTGCAGTTTTGTTTTTGGGATAGAAAGAACTTTCCTACAGGGTCTTTCTGAAAATGTATTGTAATAACTGCTGGATGAACATCTTGTACTACTTGATTCAGATTAATTGAATAGCAGCAGTATGCTTTTTTTCGCGGGAAAAAAAAGAGCATAGCATTTTCGGGAGTTCTCCACCACCCAGTGATCGGAGTTGGTAGTCCCTACCATCCAAAAGTAGCATAGCATGTTAACATCATGATTGCGTTACATTGCTATGGAAAGAATAATTTTTTTTATGGATATGTCTAAGTATTAATGATGCTTTTAAATGTTATTAGTGTATAATAAAGTCTAGATTTATTTTAAACTTGGATCAATCAAATAATCAAATACATAAAGAAATCCATTTTTTTAAGGTATGAGATTTTTTGGTTGACAAATAAGTTAATTGTATTATTTATAAAGTTTTTTAAAAATATTTTTCTAACAAAATTTTTGAATTATAAATTTTGTAATATTAACAAGAATTTCATTGATTTAGAACAATTTATCATTGTGTTAATGAGTCAACATTAGGATCTAGAGCACATCATAGCAAAATGAATAAACTTGTTATAGTCATTTGATTGAACCACTCATCTTGTCCCAATAAAGAGTGGATTTGTTTTTGGTAATAGGCATATAAAAATAAAGGCTAAGAAAAAAAATGTTCATGCAAAAGTACAATATAGGATAGGGAAAATAAAGATACAAATATAATATCACTTGAGTAGACAAGTTGGAAAAATGGCATTAATGCAAGAAAGTAATAAATGACTAAATACTAAAATGTATAAACTCCCTATAGTCATTTGATTGAACCAGTGATCTTGCACTAAGAAAGAGTGGATTTTTCTTTGATCATATGCATGTTTAAAAAAGGGCTAAGAAAAACAGCTATCATCCAAAAGTACAATGTAGAAAAGGAAAATTAAATATGGAAATATAATATCACTTGAGTAGACAAGTTGGGAAAATGACATTAATGCAAAAAATTTTGTGTGACCAGCTTAGTACTTTATGTTTGTTGTTACAAATATATGAAAAACATGTTTGTAAATGTCATTGTCAAAAACCGAATTTGTCTAGATACATTTATAATTGTCATTGGTATATTCTAAATTAGTCCAACAAATTAATAAGTCACTTCATTTTTGCTACCATCAATTGAACAAGCCCTTCAATCCATGGTCTGGTATTTGCATTCAGATTCAATTCGAGAAGATTTCACATACTGTGTTTCATTCCTATGTTCAAAATTTGCAATCTGCATAATTAATTTAAAGAAAAATGATGTTAAAGGCGACAAATGTTGAAATTTGGTTGTCATTGATGTCAACTGATTCAGTTTGAGTCATTGATGTCAACTAATGTCAAGTGGATTTGGCATACGCATGCCATCTTGAAGAAGTATAGTAAAGCCACATTGAAGAAGTATATGCACAAGCAAGATGGTGAAGGATATGGATGCTAGTGTGAAAAAGTATAACTAGAAGTTGCATCCAGTATGAGGGTCAGTGCAAGCTAATGAGGGTCACTTTTGGCGCGTTAGATGCAATAGAAAACTGAAAAAGCAGGGATCCCTCAACTTACTTGGATTTTTTGAGCTACTTACGCAAAATATCTTGCATTGAGTAAAAAAGATGAAATGTAGGAAATTAAATCACGTTTCCGAATATATAACTTTTATGTATTGAAAATTTGCATAGCTATGTCAAGTTTCATTTTTCTTAACAGACACTTTTTATTTTTCAGGAAAATGATAAGGTATATGTTTTTGTGGGTAGAGCCTTTGAGGGCCTAAATGATGGAATCAAGCTACAAAAATCGGCATGCATGTAGAGAACACATAGCACTTGTGCGCCATTATTTTTCGAAAATTAAATTAGTAATTTTATAATTTTTTTATAATTTTGTAAGTGATCAAACCTCGAAAATAATACCTCTTTTGTGGGTAGAGCCTTTGAAGGTCTTAATGCAAAAATCTTAAAATGGGTTTTTCATAGAACGTGGAGGTTAGTGTCCTCTTGTGCACCATACAATTTTTTTTTAAAATGATCGAGAATTGAAAAAGTTATGGAAGAAACACTAACAGTGTGTTTCACGAGTTAAGGAAGTAGGACATAAAAGAAATTGAAAGAAAATAGGAAAAATTAATATTTCAAAATAAAAGTTACATATTTGGAATCTCCAGAAAAAATGCTATTTGTGTCTAAGATTTCGTCAAAAATGACTGTGTGTAGCATACTGTAACGAGTGGCTAAGCACAGGATTCTCCAGAAACTGGAAGAAATACCCAATTAGCTTTGGTTTTTCATTAACATAGCACAGGTTTGGAATTACCGAAGCAAACTCCAAAGCATACACATAGGATTATTGTTGACATGTGAGCAAGTGATTCGGCTTGGTTTAGGCTCTTAAAAACACGAGCGCGTTCTGTTTAAATTCAAAAAATATTTCCGCGCTTTTAGAATTTCATAACGCGCACGCGTTATATAACTACATAACGCGTACGCGTTATGTAGTTCCAAAACGCGCTCGCGTTATGTAAATCATAAAATATATGTTTAATACTTGAGAGAGGGGGGGTGGGAAAGACTCAAGGGGATTTTTGGTTAATATTTGAGAAGGGGTGGGGAAGGGTCAAGGGAATCTATGGTTAATATTTAATAGGGATGAGAAAG
>BSBM01000799.1:16377500-16415000 GCA_027924585.1 Larix kaempferi
AAGAAAGAAGGAATGCCACAACCAACTTGTGGACATACAATCCATACAGGACATGTATAGAAAGCAAAGCAAGTTGGATATTTGAAGTAAGCTTGATGGAAAGGCCAAAGAGCTTCTAAGTGGAAGATGTATAATTATATACATGGCATCACGGGCTCGAGGAACATAACAGTATGATCTAGAGAGGAGCTGAGTGCACACAAGCATCAGAATGATTGAACTGATGGTGCACGGAATGATGTTGTAGATCTGTGACGATTGCGCAAACACACAAAGGTAGAATGCAGAAGATGTGCAAGTGTGTGAGGAATGAATTACAGTAGCACAAGTAGCACGCATATAGTCATAGATGTTTTGGAAGAAAGAAGCGTAAAGACAGAACTGAAGTATATTAGAAGATGCGCGGATTTTTAGTTGATGCACAAAGGTTGAAGTGAAGTGTGCGAAGTAGAGAGGTCCATCAGATGCGCAACGACAGAACTGCATTAGAATATTGTAGGCGTGTCATGATGAGGATTGTATGAGACAAGTGCATCACACCAAAAGGACGAATCATATGATGCAAAACATGTCGCAGATTGTCTAAAAACTATGGCACTTAAACTGAACAGACACATCTAAGTAAGTGCACAGTTCCATCTGATATCAGTGCACAATCGCATATCAACAAGCTATCAATTGAAGCACAATTCAATTGGTTAGTGCAGTTGCGCAGTAGTAGAATGACACAATTAATTAGTAGTGTAGACTACAATAGATGAAGTAGCACATGAAATATGAAGTGAGTCATCAGCAGTAGTGAAGTTTGAGTGGAATGAGAATTCAAGTGATGTATGCATAGAAGTGATGTTGGCGCACTTTTACTTCGACCAGGGTTCAACACTTAACATCCACCAACAAACCCCACAATCTATAGACACCGACCCGAAAGGGATTAAATCCCTTTCGAAAACACCTGTAGAGCATATGAAGTCTCACCTGAAGTATCTACGAGGACTGCAGGAACCGGACTTCATGCAACATAGAAGGGGAATACTCGTCGAGCAAGATATTCATTATTAAATCACATTAGAGAACATTGACAGATTAGCACATCAACAGTTACCGTGACTTAGGTCAAATCTTCACGAAATAGTACATCAATTACCATGTTACACCTACAGAGCATCGAAAAACCAGAGCTTCGACAAGTTCATAACGTCGATAGGTTCCATTACTTGGCCAGATTAATATATTCGCATCTAGATTTCATACAAATAAGCCCATCATGTATATGATATTTATCCAATAGAATAAAGAACACATATCACATTACAAAACATTAACACACATAAATACACCATGTTTTAACGTGGAAACCCATCTGGGATAAACCAGGGAAGCAATTGTATCTTATTAGAGTCGTATCCAATTAAGCACTTCAGGTAGGACTTACAAATTTATTCATGTATTACAATGTATTTACTCACACAACTTGCAGATTAGCAACTCAACTTCTCCAAAAAATGTCTTCAACATATATGGGTCAGTGCAAGCTAATGAGGGTCACTTTTGGCACGTTAGATGCAATAGAAAACTGAAAAAGCAGGCATCCCTCAACTTACTTGGATTTTTTGATTTACTTACGGAAAATATCTTGCATTGAGTAAAAAAGATGAAATGTAGGAAATTGAATCACGTTTCTGAATATATAACTTTTATGTATTGAAAATTTGCATAGCTATGTCAAGTTTCAGTTTTCCTAACAGACACTTTTTATTTTTCAGGCAAATGATAAGGTATATTTTTTTGTGGGTAGAGCCTTTGAGGGCCTAAATGATGGAATCAAGCTACAAAAATCGGCATGCATGTAGAGAACACATAGCACTTGTGCGCCATTATTTTTCGAAAATTAAATTAGTAATTTTATAATTTTTTTATAATTGTCTAAGTGATCAAACCTCAAAAATAGTACATCTTTTGTGGGTAGAGCCTTTGAAGGTCTTAATGCAAAATTCTTGAAATGGGTTTTTCATAGAACGTGGAGGTTAGTGTCCTCTTGTGCACCATACAATTTTTTTTTGAAATGATTGAGAATTGAAAAAGTTATGGAAGAAACACTAACAATGTGTTTCACGAGTTAAGGAGGTAGGACAGAAAAGAAATTGAAAGAAAATAGGAAAAATTAATATTTCAAAATAAAAGTTACATATTTGGAATCTGCAGAAAAAATGCTATTTGTGTCTAAGATTTCGTCAAAAATGACTCTGTGTAGCATATTGTAACGAGTGGCTAAGCACAGGCTTCTCCAGAAACTGGAAGAAATACCCAATTAGCTTTGGTTTTTCATTAACATAGCACAGGTTTGGAATTACCGAAGCAAACTCCAAAGCATACACATAGGATTATTGTTGACATGTGAGCATGTGACTCGGCCTGTTTAAATTCAAAAATATTGCCGCGCTTTTAGATTTAAATAACGCGTACGCGTTATATAACTAAATAACGCGTGCGCGTTATATCAATAATTAACGCGTACGTGTTATATAACTACATAACACGTACGCGTTATATAGTTACAAAACGCGCTCGCGTTATTCAAATCATAAAATACATGTTTAATACTTGAGAAAGAGGGGGTGTAGAAGTCAAGGGAAATTTTGTTTAATATTTGAGAAGGGGTGGGGAAGGGTCAAGGGAATCTATGGTTAATATTTAATAGGGGTGGGAAAGGGTCAAGGGCTTAGAAGGATGTTGGAAGCTTGAGTGGGGAGAGATGAAGGGAATGAGAACATGATGGGCTACAGGGGGTGAAGGGAAGTGGAGCTTGAGAGCACTATTAGGAGTAGATAGGTTCTGAAGAGGTATAGGGTTAGAAGTTGAAAATGAGACTTGAGTGACGAGGGGGAATGGATGGAGGCAAGGGGGATGTGAGAGAGAAATAAAGAATACAAGGGGGGGAGAGACATAGAGCGAGGGAGGGAGAGGGACAATGGGGAGGAATGGATTTGGAGGGAGTGAGAGATAGATGGGGATAGAACGAAATAAGAGATAGGAAGGGAGGGACAGAAAGTGTTGGTGGGAGACATGCAGAGAGTGGTGGCGATGGAGAGAGAGGGAGTGATGGAGAGATTGGGATAGGTTGAGGGAAAGATGAGGGAGGGATAGAAGGTGAGAGACAGGCGATGAGAGAGGGAGGGAGAGAAGGTAGGGTGAGGGATGGAGGGAGAAAGTTGGAGATAGATATGGATGGAGGGGGTATGGGTTTGAGAATGGAAAGTGACATAATGTGTGTGTATGTGTGTGTGTTTGAGAGAGAGAGAGAGAGAGAGAGAGAGAGAGATTGATGGTTGGGGAGAGAGAGACTAGAGGGAGTTGTGAGCATCATATTCTCCATCAGCATCATATTCTTCATCATCATCATCTTCATGACCATCATCGTCATCATCAACATCTTCATCATCATCACCATCATCATCATCATCATCATATTCCTCATCAAATCAAAATCTCCATCATCATTATCATCATCATGATCATCATCTAAACATCACCATCACCATCATCATCAACATCTTCATCATCATCACCATCACCATCATCATCAAAATCTTCATCGTCATCACCATCACCATCACCATCACCATATTCATCATCATTGTCATCTCTAGGTTCCCCATCAACATCAACATCTCCATCATCATCATCTTCTTCATCATCATCATCTTCATCACCATCATCATCATCATCAACATCTTCATCATCATCACCATCATCATCATCATAATTATCTTCCTTGAATCAGATCAACATATCCATCATGTCACCATCATCTTCTGAACATCATCATCTAAACATCACCATCACCATCACCATCATCATCATCATCTTCATCATCATTACCATCACCATCATCATCAACATCTTCATTGTCATCACCATCATCATCATCATCATCATTGGCATTTGTAGGTTCCTCATCAACATCTCCATCATTATCATCTTCTCCATCATCATCATCTTCATCACCATCATCATCAGCATCAACATCTTCATCATCATCACCATAATCATCATCTTCATCGTCATCAGGTCAACATCTCCATCATCATCATCTTCTTCATCATCTTCACGATCATCATCATCATCATCATCTTCATCGCCATCTCCATCATCTCCATCATCTCCATCATCATCACCATCACCATCATCATCATCTTCATGACCATAAACATCTTCATCATCATTGTCATCTCCCCCTTCCTCATCAACATCTCCATCATCATCATCATCATCATCATCATCACCATCTGAACATCACCATCACCATCATCGTCAACATCTTCATCATCATCATCATCATCATCAGCATCATCATCAGCATCAGCATCATCATCAAAATCTTCATCGTCATCACCATCACCATCTTCATCATCATTGTCATCTCTAGGTTCCCCATCAACACATCTCCATCATCGTCATCTTCTTCATCATCATCATCTTCATCACCATCATCATCGTCATCTTCTTCATCATCATCATCTTCATCACCATCATCATCGTCATCAACATCTTCATCATCATCACCATCATCATCATCATCATCTTCCTCATCAGATCAACATCTCCATCATGTCACCATCATCTTCATCTTCATCATCATCATCATCATCATCATCATCATTACCAACACCATCATCATCAACATCTTCATCGTCATCACCATCATCATTGGCATCTGTAGGTTCCTCATCAACATCTCCATCATCGTCATCATTGGCATCTGCAGGTTCCTCATCAACATATCCATCATCGTCATTTTCTCCATCATCATCACCATCATCACCATCATGATCTTCTGAACATCATCATGATCATCATCTAAACATCACCATCACCATCATCGTCAACATCTTCATCATCATCGCCATCAGCATCATCATCAAAATCTTCATCGTCATCACCGTCACCATCTTCATCATCATTGTCATCTCTAGGTTCCCCATCAACACATCTCCATCATCATCATCTTCTTCATCATCATCATCTTCATCACCATCATCATCGTCATCATCTTCTTCATCATCAACATCTTCATCATCATTGTCATCTCTAGGTTCCCCATCAACACATCTCCATCATCATCATCTTCATCATCATCATCATCTTCATCACCATCATCATCGTCATCAACATCTTCATCATCATCACCATCATCATCATCATCATCTTCCTCATCAGATCAACATCTCCATCATGTCACCATCATCTTCGTCATCATCATCATCATCATCATTACCAGCACCATCATCATCAACATCTTCATCGTCATCACCATCATCATTGGCATCTGTAGGTTCCTCATCAACATCTCCATCATCATCATCATTGGCATCTGCAGGTTCCTCATCAACATATCCATCATTGTCATTTTCTCCATCATCATCACCATCATCACCATCATGATCTTCTGAACATCATCATGATCATCATCTCAACATCACCATCACCATCATCGTCAACATCTTCATCATCATCGCCATCAGCATCATCATCAAAATCTTCATCGTCATCACCATCACCATCACCATCACCATCACCATCTTCATCATCATTGTCATCTCTAGGTTCCCCATCAACACAACATCTCCATCATCATCATCTTCTTCATCATCATCATCTTCATCTCCATCATCGTCCTCATCAACATCTTCATCATCATCACCATCATCACCATCATCATCATCATCTTCCTCATCAGATCAACATCTCCATCATGTCACCATCATCTTCATCACCATCATCATCACCATCATCATCAACATCTTCATCACCATCATCATCAACATCTTCATCATCATCACCATCATCTTCATCAACATTATCATCTTTATCATCTTCATCTGCATCATGATCATCTTCATTGTCATCACCCTCCTCCTCCTCATCATCTTTATCATCTTCATTTACATCATGATCATCTTCATTGTCATCACCCTCCTCCTCCTCATCATCTTGTGCACTTATGCACTTAGGGATTAATATTTAGAAGAGGGTCTAAAGGCCTTTATGGGGGAGGGGCTCTAGGAACAAGGTAAGACAGAGAGGGCAGGGGGGAGGGATAAAGGCGTAGAGGGTTAGTGATTAAGGGAGAAGAAGGGAGAGAGTGCTATAGGGAGGGATAATGACGAAGATAAAGAGAAGGTGGAGAGATGGAGAGTGGGGTGGTAGAGACATGGCTGAAGGGAGAGAAAGAAACATGAAATAAACATGTAGGGAGAATGAGGGACAGATATTTAGAAAGAGATAGGGGGTATCTAGGGATTATTGGGAGAGAGCTAGGGGGTATTAAACCATACAAAACATTTGTTTTGTATGCAATCATATAAATTATTACTTTTCTTTGATTTTGTTCGTTGCCCTAGCCGTGCACCTAACCTATTTATTGTGCTTGACTATATCGCGTTCGCGTTTTGTCACTACATATCGCGCACGCGTTTTATATTTATATAACGCGTACGCGTTTTGTAACTCCAGAAATAATGGACTGTTGCTGTCCGAGAGCAACTTCACTCTGTCCGAACGAAAGCAACAATCCCGCGATTTTTCGAACAGCACGAGCCCGCGTCTGAAAATTTTCACATTCTACACCAACTCCATCATTTTTTTTTATGCAGGTGCAGCATTGAGGACATCTTTCATGGTTGCTCACTTTGGTGTTGGGTTATATGGCCATATTTGAAGAAAATAATTAGCAAGCTTGAAGAATCTCCAATTGAAGAACACCAAAGATAAGGCCTTTGAAAGATTCATTTTGCCTATATTTGAGGAGCACACAAGGTAAGATATCAAGCTTCAAGACCAACAAGGAAGAACTTCCATTTGCTTATTATTGAAGAGCTTGTAATTGAGGAGCAACAAAAACAAACTATATTGAATTGATCATTGTGGTGATGGGGAATGCACGTAACCGAGTAAACAAATCAACAAGGAAGAAGAGACCTCAAGAAGTCATTGAAGAAGAGAAAGAAAAGAAAAGAATATACATGATGAATCGGAGGCTTTCTTTGGAAACTAATCCAAATCCAATTGTAGAGGATACCATGGTTCATCCTATTAATCCACGACAAGAGGGACCTTCAATTTCCACAATAGTTGTTGAACAAGCACCCCATGGAAGTAATCAAGAAGCAAAACGTAGGTGCTCATTAGGGGATGTTTCAATTCCCACTTCAAGTCAAAGTGATAAGTTACCATCTCAAGATGAAGCTCACGAAGAAACACCCAATTTGCTATCCGGATGTGGTTATACAAGCGATGAAGTCAGAGAGGCGTTGGACATTTTGCCTACTGTTGAAGAAGAGAATGTTATCCACACCATCGATGAGGATGTTGGACTTCCACAAGGGGATGTTGGACTTCCACAGACCATGGATGAGGATGTTGGACTTCCACCATCCAACTACCAGGAAGAGAATGAAGGACACCAAGCTACTACTGAAACGCCAGAGCGTCTTGGTGATGCGCTACATGGTACAATTCCAACCCCCTTACCTCCATTAGCAAGCACACGTCGAAGAACTCTGAAGCGTATACAAGTTGATGAAAGACTTATGAATTCCATTGAAGGTACGCTATCTAAACGTAGTATTGCTTATCAAACTCAACAGATACTTGATAAATATTTTGTTTCTAAATGTGATGGAGATAAATGTAGATTATTTTTATCATTGTTAAAATCTAGGAGCATGAATGTTGTTAGGAAAAAGTTAGGGATAAAGATGATAAAGAATTCTGAACCAAGTTCTCATATAGTTAAAAGCCTAGTAGATGCATTTGGTAAAATTGGTAAGAACACACGTTCAAAGGACCGCAATGCTGCTCGTCGTGTGTTGTCACAATCAATTGCAGATAAGAACACCAGGGCCCTTCGTATTCTCAGGCCTACATCGAAACTAGTTAATTTGAATGTAAAAACCCTCCGTAGGTATTCTATTAGAAGAGAACATCTTGACACAACCGATCAGACAGATTTTTGGGCCTTTGTTGGTCGGTTGCCACGTCGTGACATGAAGCTAGTTGATGCAGTAAAGGGACTAGTGCATAGTTTTTGGCATGATCACACAAGGCCTTCTTCAAACCGAAAGGATGTACTAAAACTAAGAAGGGGTTCAAAGGATCGTGAGCCACATACTAAGCATTTTCTTGATATAACACAGACAGAGCTTTACGAAAAATTTAAGATTGAGCATAGACAATTGAACTTGGGGCAAAGATCTTTTGAGAAATGTAAGCCATGGTATGTTAGAATAAATACTCTTCGTAACACTTGTTGTTGTAGATACCATGTAGAATATGAATATTACTATGAAACATTTTTGTACATTCGTCGTGTGTTGCATACTAACATTGTGCAGGATTGCTCCATGACAATACCACCAACTTCATCAAGAGAATTCATTCATAGCATCATGTGCAATAGGCCCGAGGGGCAAACATACTATGCAAAATCTTGTTTGGATGGAACATGCTCCAACTGTGCTGGAATGGCATTATTGAGCCAATGTATGCACGAGAATGGAGACAGTGAATTTGGGAAAATGGTTACAGACATGAAAAGTTTCAAATATATCAACTATGAAATAGTCCCAGGGAAAGAAAGCAAAAAAATACAATTGGTGACATCTCAGGTATGCATTTATATCTATAAAATTATGTTGTAACGGTTACATTTCAATCCTTACTTACAACAAAAAACTGACATTGAGATCATTTTGTGTCACCAGGTACAAGTTAGTGACTTCATCAAGGAATTTATTGAAAAGACACATCAATATGTTCAGCATGTCCACGTGGCACGATGGCAGGATGAGAAGTTTAGAATATGCAGAGATACATTTCCCCTTGGTACTATACTTTCAGTTGTTGATTTTGCCGAGAACTACACTCTGCAACCTCAAAATGAGATCCAAAGTCAGTATTATCACTCTGAGCAGGTTTCCTTGATGGTCCATATCACATACAGGCATGGCCCAAATAGCACTGAAGAGCAAAGAGAAATTCTGAAGGAATATCACTTCTACATAAGTGATGATAGGTGCCACGACTTCCACTATGTACGTCATTGCTTCATCATGTTCTATGATCACTTGAAGGGAAGGAACATACAGATGGACCGACACTGGATTTGGTCTGATGGGTGTGCTGGTCAGTTCAAAAATGCACGCATATTTCAGTGGTTGTGTTCATTGCATAAAAACTACAAAGTGCCACATATGTGGAACTATTTTGAGACTGGGCATGGTAAAGGAGAGCATGATGGAGCCGGAGCATGTGTCAAAACAGCCCTACGAAGAGAGGAATTGAAAGTATCTACATAATCTACTATTCTAAATGCTCAATCTATAGTCAGGTGGTGCACGTCAGTAATGGGAGAGGAATCAACTATGCAAGTAGAATCCACAAGAAAGAGACATGTGGAGAGATTTTTTTGGGAGGTGGTAGACATAGATCGTTCACATGCATGGGAATGCAAGACTGTGCCTGGGACTCGTGGCTTTCATTCGGTTCGAAGCTCTGATAACCCAGTATTTGAAATTTGGACCAGAAAACTTGCTTGTTTTTGCCCGCCTTGTTGTGATGGTGACTGGGATGGGTGTGAATCATTAGATTGGGTTGATGGATGGGATCGCATATCACTTCCACTTGATCAGCGTGCAATTGTTGAGTTAACTCCGTTGGAAGAAGACCAATCATCTATTTCTGCAGATTTTGATCATGTCTCAGACCTTGTACAACCCGGTATGATGCATTTCCTTAACATTTTTTGTTTGTTTACGTAGTCTTCAAATGCACATTAATGGCCTTGTATCGCACGAAAAATATTTTGATCATATACCTACAATCATATAATGCAGGGCACATATACGCAGTGGTTGCCTCAAAAGATACTGAATGGGGTGATGAATACTGGTTGGCACGCTGTATAGATGGAAAGCAAACCCTCATTGTGTCCATGACTGACGATGAAAACAACCACTTTCCAACTGGGTCTATGGTTGTTAAAGGTGAATACTTGACACGGGACAGCAATGGAAGAAAGAAGGGTGGATATGTTTACAGGGATTACAAACCAGGTGCAAGTGTATATCACTTTACCAACTTAATCATTGGCACAAACCTTCAGGTACGAACAATGCCTAGTCGAAATACATCGAAGGTACGCTACTTCTTACCGGATACAGAGCACGAGAGACTAATGGAGACCATCAGTATAAGAGATGATCCGGAGGGCTTGGTTGTATGATAATAGGTGGGATCTAGCATGATGAGGTACGTTACATACTTTTAATACTATACTATTTTCACTATTTGTAATTGAATATTGATATATGCTCAATTTTCACATGTATGTTTCATATGAATATGTCAATTTTGCGTTCTTGATATGCCAAATTTACAAGAGATGGATTAAAATTATATTATGTTCATATGATCAGTAAACCATATATTAATCATGTTTGAGAGGTTGCTTAGCTAACTTTAAGGGCATTTAAGCTCTATGTTAAGCCCAACTAAATCCTTATGAATCACTAGACAATCGAATTGGTTCCTTGAGTAATTCAAATTTCTTTATGTAAAACCATTTTTCATTCATTTTAGTATGAAATCAAGTTTTTAGTATTTTTTTCTCTTTACTGGCTCTATTCTAGTTTCCTTTGAAAAATTGCTCAAAGTATTGTTGTTCTTAGTTTTATGAACCTATTTGTGATCTCTTTCATGTGATCATAAGATTTTACACATCACTGCCATAACCACTAGACAATTGTACACTATACAACTATGAAAGTCTCTCTTAATCTAGCGACAACCACCTTTTACCCATTTCTATAGAATTTATTTTCTTTAATAATTTTCTAATCCAAATTTTAATAGCTATTACATTTTCACTATACAACTATGAAAGTCTCTAGTGACAACCACCTTTTACCCATTTTTATTATACATCTCTAAGTTATCCACACAAAAACACACACATATATATATAATAATTATTGTGTATTCATAGTCAAAACTAAAAAATATATGGATTAAAGTGGATAAACATTAAACTAAAATTATAATAATTGTGTTTTTTAATCCATTTTTTACATATGATCAGTAAACCCTAAAATTATATTATGTTCATCATGTTGGTTATTGGCTTCACCCAACAAAATTAATTCAATTCATGCTCACTATATTAAACAATACACTTATATTAAATTTAATTCATGTCTTGTTAAATATTTCATAATGAATTAGCTAGTTGAGAGCACCACCTTAGACCAAGCCATCATCATCAACATCTTCATCATCATCATGGACCTGCAAAACCCTAGTTTCCAAAGTGTCTAGGCAGGTTCGGGCTAGGAACACTAGCCATACCCGCCCGGTGGATGATTTTCCAAAGTTGACCCCCGTGTGCAAAAATTGCACACTCCCACACTGAGCAAAACCCTAGTTTCAAAGATGGACCTGCAAGGTGACACATGGGCCACCGGGTAGGAGGGGAGGGGCACCCCTGGCACTATCCCGGTGTGCTGAATCCAACGGAGTCGACGGTTCGTCGATCCGAGCCACGGTCTTCATTCTATGGCTCGTCCCGTCTCACTACCAGAAGGCCTTCAGGGACACCTGCTGGATACCTACCGGGGGCATAGAACTCCAACCATGCAACAAAACCGGGTTCCGGGGAGACCTGCAGGTGTGTCTAGACAGGTTCGGGCTAGGAACACTAGCCATACTTGCCCGGTGGATGATTTTCCAAAGTTGACCCCCGTGTGCAAAAATTGCACACTCCCACACTGAGCAAAACCCTAGTTTCAAAGATGGACCTGCAAGGTGACACATGGGCCACCGGGTAGGAGGGGAGGGGCACCCCTGGCACTATCCCGGTGTGCTGAATCCAACGGAGTCGACGGTTCGTCGATCCGAGCCACGGTATTCATTCTATGGCTCGTCCCGTCTCACTACCAGAAGGCCTTCAGGGACACCTGCTGGATACCTACCGGGGGCATAGAACTCCAACCATGCAACAAAACCGGGTTCCGGGGAGTCCTGCAGGTGTGTCTAGATAGGTTCGGGCTAGGAACACTAGCCATACTTGCCCGGTGGATGATTTTCCAAAGTTGACCCCTGTGTGCAAAAATTGCACACTCCCACACTGAGCAAAACCCTAGTTTACGAAATGAATGCACAATGAAGCCACTGGGCCATGGGGAGACGAGGGAGAGGGCCCCCTAGAGGTAATCGCACGCCAGGAGACCAATGGAGTCGACGGTTCGTCGGTCCGACGTCCGGTTTCCGAGTTATGTCGAGTTGCAAGTCGCATGAAAATGCCGTTCAGGGACACTTGGTGAATTTCCGTCCGGGAGCCAAAAAGCAAACGGAGCAGGAAAATTGCGTGCCGTTGGCTCCCGCAAGTGTGTGTGGGCAATGCCGACGTGGGAACACTGCCGGGAGCCATAAATCCATGATAGTAAATTAATTCATGACAAAAAAAACTGAATTATTCCTTTCAATGGATGTGGTTTTCAATTTCCTATGTTGTTAGGTCAATTTGGCACATTCATTGAAAGAAATTGTAGACTTTAATGATGATCACAACAAGTGTGTTTGTTAAAACCTTGTGAAATAGAGCATCAAAAGACCTACATTGTAGGCCATATAATTGTGTTTGTTTACCTTTTGTTTGATGGACCATGCACAATAAGCCATAAAATAATTTTTGAAGTAGGTCATTTTATTTTTCTGATTTTTTCTTTGGTGGTGTTGAAAAAGACCATTGTTCTTATTGATGGGATTTCATGTGCTTATGATTCTTTGGATAAATGAATTGAAAAATTAACAAAATTAACAAACAACCCATATACCTTGGAATATAACACAAGAGTGACCATGTTAGGCAATCTTACTTATCTACTTACCTATGGTCATCTAAGTAGACCATTTGGATCATGTCTATTACTAATGATCTCCATTAACTTTTCATGTTCACAATGAGGCTTGAAGTATCATACCTTGGCCCCATTAATTATCTTTCAGGGAAACCATTGCATATATGTTCATTTTAAAAAACATCAGTTCCAACGTGTGAGTCCACTAAATAGACAAAATGTAATGTATTCATGCTAGTTGATAAGATTTAATCTCATATTCACAAAACTTGGTTGTACAAGATTTGAGACATGATCATAATGTGGTGAAATGGTTGATTAGTCCTCATCCAACTAGGATAATTCAATATTTATACCTAGAATAATGGCGAGTGATAGAATTTTCTTGTTCATATTTCTACTATAACATTGCTTGAGTTTCAAACTAAATGAAATCCACAAATTCCATGCATTATTCTATGTGATTGATCTACATCAACCACCTCCCAAAAATATCTCGTCTTCTTGTTCTATCTACAATTATTGAAGAACACCATTCAACAATAGATTTTGTGTAACTAATGAGAGAATTTCTCGTAAACTTCCATTTTTACCTGCAGAATATAATGTTTACCTACACAACATCTCGATCATGATCCCCTTTCCCACACTCAGTTTCAAAAGTCCTGTAAAGGCAACCTTTACATTTACATTTGCATTAACATGACAACCAAGTCTCAAAAATGAGATTGATGGTGTTTATTCTCATGCAATGTATACAGTTAGGATTAAGACAACTGTATAAATCTATGGAATTATAAATGGAGATATTAATCCAAAAGGAAGCCAATGTTGGCCTTGCCAATCTTTTCTTCCGTGTGCAAACGAAATATTAGATTCCATTTTGCTATGTTTCCATGTAAAATATATTTGAAAAAAAACATATATTTGGATTATATGGAAATCCTTCTTACCTTTGACATTGTTTGGGATCTGCAGGATGGGAATGAAGTATTTTTTAGGGATTAAGAGGAGTATTCAATTACGCAAACTTATGAATGCCTATTGTGACAAGCAATCCATTGATTTCAACTCCATCAAATTTCTGTTTGATGGATGATGTTTGCAAGGTGAGCAAGTTTAACCCACCAATGCGAGATTGCATGCAATTACACTGAGCAAAACCCTAGTTTACGAAATGAATGCACAATGAAGCCACTGGGCCATGGGGAGACGAGGGAGAGGGCCCCCTAGAGGTAATCGCATGCCAGGAGACCAACGGAGTCGACGGTTCGTCGGTCCGACGTCCGGTTTCCGAGTTATGTCGAGTTGCAAGTCGCATGAAAATGCCGTTCAGGGACACTTGGTGAATTTCCGTCCGGGAGCCAAAAAGCAAACGGAGCAGGAAGATTGCGTGCCGTTGGCTCCCGCAAGTGTGTGTGGGCAATGCCGACGTGGGAACACTACCAACACTGGCTCGGGGGAGGTTTTTGCAGAGTTGACCTACCAATGCGAGATTGCATGCAATTACACTGAGCAAAACCCTAGTTTACGAAATGAATGCACAATGAAGCCACTGGGCCATGGGGAGACGAGGGAGAGGGCCCCCTAGAGGTAATCGCATGCCAGGAGACCAATGGATTCGACGGTTCGTCGGTCCGACGTCCGGTTTCCGAGTTATGTCGAGTTGCAAGTCGCATGAAAATGCCGTTCAGGGACACTTGGTGAATTTCCGTCCGGGAGCCAAAAAGCAAACGGAGCAGGAAGATTGCGTGCCGTTGGCTCCCGCAAGTGTGTGTGGGAAATGCCGACGTGGGAACACTGCCAACACTGGCTCGGGGGAGGTTTTTGCAGAGTTGACCTACCAATGCGAGATTGCATGCAATTACACTGAGCAAAACCCTAGTTTACGAAATGAATGCACAATGAAGCCACTGGGCCATGGGGAGACGAGGGAGAGGGCCCCCTAGAGGTAATCGCACGCCAGGAGACCAACGGAGTCGACGGTTCGTCGGTCCGACGTCCGGTTTCCGAGTTATGTCGAGTTGCAAGTCGCATGAAAATGCCGTTCAGGGACACTTGGTGAATTTCCGTCCGGGAGCCAAAAAGCAAACGGAGCAAGAAGATTACGTGCCGTTGGCTCCCGCAAGTGTGTGTGGGCAATGCCGACGTGGGAACACTGCCAACACTGGCTCGGGGGAGGTTTTTGCAGAGTTGACCCACCAATGCGAGATTGCATGCAATTAAACTGAGCAAAACCCTAGTTTACGAAATGAATGCACAATGAAGCCACTGGGCCATGGGGAGACGAGGGAGAGGGCCCCCTAGAGGTAATCGCACGCCAGGAGACCAACGGAGTCGACGGTTCGTCGGTCTGACGTCCGGTTTCCGAGTTATGTCGAGTTGCAAGTCGCATGAAAATGCCGTTCAGGGACACTTGGTGAATTTCCGTCCGGGAGCCAAAAAGCAAACGGAGCAAGAAGATTGCGTGCCGTTGGCTCCCGCAAGTGTGTGTGGGCAATGCCGACGTGGGAACACTGCCAACACTGGCTCGGGGGAGGTTTTTGCAGAGTTGACCTACCAATGCGAGATTACATGCAATTACACTGAGCAAAACCCTAGTTTACGAAATGAATGCACAATGAAGCCACTGGGCCATGGGGAGACGAGGGAGAGGGCCCCCTAGAGGTAATCGCACGCCAGGAGACCAACGGAGTCGACGGTTCGTCGGTCCGACGTCCAGTTTCCGAGTTATGTCGAGTTGCAAGTCGCATGAAAATGTCGTTCAGGGACACTTGGTGAATTTCCGCCCATTTTATAATTTAAGCCACTTTTAAATATTTGAACTTCCATATTATTTTTGAAAGAGTATAATATTTCAAAACTCCTAAAGAGACAAAAACACATGATCAAAACTCCTAAGGCTGTAATTTAGAGTAGTAATAATGGGGGTGATGGAGTTGAATTTGATCCTATGGAAGATAATGATACTAATATTATTGAGAATAAAGGGATAATAGGTTGATCCATGACACCTTTGTTTGCATGGATGAGGATGCACCTATGTATGAGACCTATGATAATATTCATGATGTACATCTTATTGATAAGGCACACAAAGGCCTATACAAGAGATCAAAGATGGGTCACTTTGTCTACTAATTTGATGTTGATAAAATTGAAGGTATTGAATGACATTTCAAACAATGGTATGACAAAGATCCTAATGTATACACAAGGTTAATATATAAGGTGCCCCATAAGGTTCTTTGTCATATCCCTATAATTCTAGGTTTTTGATGATTGTTTAGGTTAAAAAACATAGCACATTATATGGATTATCATGTACAAAGATAAGTGAAGATGGTATTATATGAGTGGCTACAAATGGTTCTCAATTTACGATCATCAAGGAAATATTACCCATTTTTTAAGAAGAACCTCATAATGTTAGACTTTCATTGGTAGTTGATGGCAATGGGTGTGCATGAGTGAGTTCGTTGAAACCTTGAAAACATTGTATTGCATTTAGTTTGATTAAATTACACGAGCAAGAACTTTGACATAACTTGTAATGATCATCCAAAATCACAAATTTTAATTAGATACCAATTAGTGCATGCATGTAGTGAATTCGTTGAAACCTTTGAATATAATAGTTTGTTCTTTTGACATAGTGCATTCATGAGTAATAGATAATCCACACAAATCAACACATTAGAATGACACAAGTACATGTATCCAAAAGTACATATATATCCAAAAGTGCATGTCTCCAAAAGTACATGTATATCCAAAAGTCTCCAAAAGTGCATGTCTCCAAAAGTACATGTATATCCAAAAGTATCGAAAAGTACATGTATCCAATGAAGTCAATGTACATGTCTCCAAAAGTACATGCACAATAAAGTCAATGTACATGTCTCCAAAACTGAATGTATCGAAAAGTACATATATATACAAAAGTATCCAAAAGCACATGTGTCCAAAACTATCCAAAACTATCAAAACTCAAGCTTTCTCTTGTTCTTTCCCGACGTTGATCCTCTAGGCACATCCCTAGGATCAATGTGCATCCCTGGATCCTGCAAATTAAATATCAATTGTTAAATTCAATTAACTATGTACACTAATACATTATCTCAACAATTATCAACTGGTGCATGGAAAGTGCATGAAACACTTGGTCACTGAAGGACATCTCACCTCAACTGACAAAGGAGATTGTGTTGCTTGTGTAGCAGATGGAGCTGTCGGTTGAACATCCAGGATGGTTGAACCAGGGGGGCCAGGCACTGCTCCTGCTGGTGGTGGCTACAATGAAAAAATGTTGAAATAGTTAGAAATGCATGAATAAACAATAGGTCCAACAATAATAAACTATGTAAAGATAATGTTGAAATAGTTACATACCTGTGTGTGATCAGTCGCCACTGCAGATGCGGCACTAACTGCTGCATCAACCATCGATGCAAGGTTCTCAGCAGACAACTCGGGTTCCTGTTGCAGTAAACATGCAATTCAAACATTAACAAAAACGATTTATGCACTGGATTTCAAGTTAAACAACAAATATCATCGAAGGATATACATTACCGTGGTGTGAGTAAGCCCATGGTCGTGGGCAGCTGGAGTCTTTCTCGGAGTAGAACGCCTCACATACACACGACCCTTGTTCACGAATGGCCTGGAGGGAGATGCAAATCCAGGCAATGGGCCAGATGTGTCGGATGGTGCCTACAGTCAGCAAGTGTTCATGTAGTTAGACATGCATGATTCAACAAACAAACATGTATTTAAAAAATGTCATTTTTAATTGTTTACCTGGAGCCCAGACGTTTCAGGGGACGGTATGACCATGGGCACTACCTCCACATTACCTTGCCCCTGTGAAGGATCTACCATCTGCAAGTTTAATAATTGTAAATATTAGACCGTATATAGCATTAATGAACTAAAATGTAAAGTATGTGGAAATTAACAAATTAACAAGTATTAAAAAACTGAAATTTTAAAATGTTTACCTCGGTGTGAGATACGGCAATAGGTGGTATATAAGATGGGCCTGCCGAGTCTGGAACATCCGGCTCTGGGGCGTCACTGCCGGTAATCATCATCAACTGCAAGTTCACAAAATTAATATATTAGCTCAAACTATATATATGTGTACAAAGACGAAAATAAATGAAGAATTTATTACAATTAACCATCAAGATACCTCTCTCAAAAAGCCACTGAAGGCAACATCTGATGCAATACCATAGCAGGGACGACCACATGACGTGCACTCGTGAGGATCAGTACTAGGATGGGGAATAGCTGATGGTCCTCCACTAGTGGATGGTCCTGATGGTCCTGCAGTAGTGGATGGTCCTGATGGTCCTGCACTAGCTGATGGTCCTGCATGGTGACGAGCTGGTGTATGTACCACACCAGGGACAGATGTCCCTTCCTCACCCATATGTTGAACCATCCTGCCATGGCGAACAACCGTCCGTGCCAAACTCAAAAATGCATCCCGTGTCTGCGGAATAATGCGATGTGCTGGTGGGACATCTGGCCCAGGCAACTGCCTGCGAGGTGCAGGGATAGGGCGATCCTGGTCTCGAAGCCTGGCATTGGGTCGGTTTTGGGGCATCCCCCCACCGATCCCCTGGAACTGTAAGATGTCAAAATAGTTAACGTGTTTATGCAACACGAACTCTGCATACATCTTTCGAAGGAAATATAAGGGAATTTCCCTGTTGTTGTGTGGTGGCATATCAAAAACCATGTACCATCTGTCCATCCAGTTATCAACAAATGGTTGAAACGTGCACCACTCAATGGAGATATGCGGCTTGCTTGCATTAGGGATTTCCCCCGTCCGAGGGTCCCTAAACAATGCAAATATAACCTCTTTGGATATTTTTAGCTTTTTTACTGCATTGTAATCTAGTCCATCAGCATATTGTTGTCTTTTTCTTTCTCTGTAAGATGCAATATCATACAGGACATTCGTAGATTGTGAAATTGTGTCCACAATTGCATCCAAGGTTGATGCAAGTGAACGGCGAATCATGTCGCCACCACTAAAAGCTTCACTTATGCCCCTCAATTGGGCAAGCTCAATCAATATTTCGGCATTGGCATCCATAGCCGCAACTGCAATAAAGACATTAATACGAAAATCATTAGAAACATATACATGGTATATAATGACGTCTCTTCAAAATTGAACATGTATTAAATCAAACTCACATAAGCAATTTAATGGCATTTACTTACATACATTTAAAACTTAAAATTAAACATTTGACAATTAAAAAGTAAGTTAGTCAGATTGGTAGAGAGGAGGAGGAGGAGGATCAAGGCAGTGATGAGTTTGTTGATTCAGGCATGGAGGAGGAGGATCAAGGCAGTGATGAGTTTGCATCTATGTGTCTCAATGTCTCATTGTGTTTTGTGATTGTGAATGACAAATGTGTTGTGATTTGTGAATGATCTAATTTCTATTGAATATTTCATATTTGTAATTGTAAATGTAATTTCTATTGAATATTTGTAATTGTAAATGTTAAATTTTATTGGATGATCTATATGTCTATATTTTTAAATTTTAATATATTTTAAAAATATATTAATTCCGGGGGTCACCGTGTCCTACGTGTCATAATTCCGGGGGTCACCGTGTCTAGTGGGGACCAGGGATCAAATTTGAAGGGTGGGGTCCCATTTCACTATGAAGGGCTATGAGATATTGAACACTATTGAAGGGCTATGAGAAATTTATTAATATTTATTCTATGTGTATATATGGATGTGTTCATGTTGTATGGATTGGATTCTAGGTTAACCGAGGCCTTTTTAGAGCAAAGAATGGGGTAATTACTATTTGGGAACAAGTTTTTTATCAAATGTAAATTGCGGTGATGGAAGATATTGAGGGTGCCACATGTTGTGGAGAAAGTAGTATTGATTCCTATGACGTAATAGGGAGTTCAAAAAGTCTGGTTTCAAGTATTGTCATGCGTAGCTCGATTGATTTTTCTCGCGCTAGGGTTGTAGCAACTGTTATGGCCATTACTGTTAAAAGGATTGATGGGGTGGAATCCCGTGAAACGATGAGTTCTTTTGTTAAGACGTAGATTCAGTGAAATTTGGTGGGAGTCTTATGTTCATTTTATGCACAAAATTCGATTACTTGATTTTGTTGCATTGTTAACTCTCCTCCTAGTCATAGCTACAATCTCTTATATAATTGTGAAGGTTATCAATCCACTCAATATATTAAAGTTGTAGTAGGCCAAAATCATCCACATATTTATTGTACTCACAAATGTTGACATTCCAATTTCTATGTAGAGCGCCCATTAACATTAGATTGTATGGGACATGTTTTTGAGGCATGATGTCATTATCTCATAACAACAAGCTTTTTATCCATAAATATGTCATCTACAAGCCAACGGAATTGTTCCTAATCCTTTATAAAACTTTGTCATAATTATATCAATACCAACATTCCTACCTATTGACTTAGCTTAGAAGATATTACACCTTCGGATAACCAAACCTGATTCCAAGGTTGGTAATCATAAACGTAAAAGCATCATCATAAGGAAATAGCATGTTGTGTTGAGGAAATTCCTTTTTTTCCATTTCCTTCTCAGTATAATATTTGGTTGTGGATCATTTAAAATGTATAATTTATTTTAATATAATTGGGAAGCTAAATTCAAATTCATTAATATATTAATATGATTTGATTTTTTTATTAATAATAAGTTATTCTTTTCATTTGAAAATGTAATAGTACATCAAAATTTCAATGTTTACTAACGTAGTAAAGTTGAGAGGCTTTATTTTTCAGTGGATATAGCAGACCTGTAAATTCATAGGATGTCAAAAATCTAGTCAGCCTTGAAGTTGAGCTCCTCAAAGAAAACGAATTTCTTTAAATATGTTTATGGCAGGCTGGCATTGCCAGCTTCGCTCCGCAAACTATCCTGGAGGACTGGAGGAGATAGGGTAGGTGGAACTTGGAAGTAGCTCATCCACAGTGGAATAGGGGTATAAGAAAAAGCTTGTTTCTATTCATGCAATATGGTCGGAGCCATGGAAGCATGGAATTCCAGCATTGACTTGATACAACAAAGAAAACAAAAGGTGGAACTTGGGAGCTGCAGGATTGACTTGATACAACAAAGAAAACACAGGGTGTGAGGCTGGGAGCCGTAGATGGTAGGATTAACTTGATACAACAAAGAAAACACAGGTCTATAGGTAGGGGCCACGGGCAGGAGCAACAACCTGCAACATTACAAGAAGTTTATGGATTGTGGATTTTGTCTGAAATGCCAAATTCGCGGGGGCATATTAACATAATATATTATACATTGAATACTCAATTAACTCACGGAGTCAGCATTCACGAATTGGTATGTGATAACTTGTAACTTGGTAAGCCCGCTAGAAACAACACGTATGAGCCACCTTCCAGGTTTAATAATTTTGTTGATGCCATTAAATGTGTTAAACACGTAAGCGCTCGCTACAAACACGAGAACTTCGAAGCGTTCAAGCCATGGGCTACTCAGTGTAAGCCCGTCCACGTAAGTTGCTCAATGATATTATTAGAGGCCCAATGGTCCATGATCCATGGATGATCGAACACGTGGATATTGGAGAGTAAGCGAGTCCCACTCCCAAGTCACCTAGCTAGTAGCCGCATTCCCAATTTCCCACTAAAAATTGTTGATGGGTGAAATTTGAAGCTACCCTTCTGTTGCAATTTTAAACAGTAGTGGTTAATTTAATTATTGAAGGGCTTACCATGAAATTAATTTTTTTTTGCATGGTAAAATTTGAAGTGGCCTTCTATGACGTGTGGGTAAAATTTGAAGTGGCCTGAAGGCTTCAAATTTGAAGCCTGGTGGGGACACTCGTGTCCCGTGTCCTCGTGTCGGGTGACTTAGATGAATACATTGTAGAAAGGGGGGAGTTTTAATTTTTTCAACTTTTGGTTTGATTATGAAGTTTTGAGTTTTTTGAAAAGGGTTTCATTTTGAGGTGTGAATTTAATTACAAATTGGGTTATTCCCAATTTGATCAATATTACAAAACTAGGTTAAACAATAAAAAAATTGTAATTTGGATTAAAAAATCACAAAAAAATGATTTGGGTGAATAAATTACTTGACTAGATGAGAATGCACCGGTGAATTTGTCTCCCCTCCAGCGAAATCGAGCAACACGGATAGTTGAGTGGGCCACAAAGCGTCCTCGTCCAGGGTCAATTTCGCCTCTATTCGCGTTTCTGATGCGTGAGTGTCGCGGGTGGTCGGCAATCGGCCGACTGTGTTTTTAAATTGATTTTTAGTTTTACATATCGCGTACGCGATTTGTAAATACATAACGCGTACGCGTTTTTTAACTACATAACGCGTACGCGTTATTGTTACCTAGCCTACATGTCCAATGACATGTTAGGCTCGGGTCTTACCATGGCAGGTGGTAAATATCAGAAACGCGTTATGTTTTAGGTATCAGGAACGAGATTTAAAAAAAGTAGCATTGCATCTAAAGTGACCCTCATCTTCTTGCACACACCCATAAGCAATTGTGTAAAATGAAATTTGATGAATCATATGCATGTTGGTTACTTCAATAGGGCATCACAAAAAAAATCCTATTCTAAATGGGAAATGATATGATATTGATATCCTTTTATGTGGTACCATGTCCTTTTATGTGATACTGATAAATGTGAAATGTTCAACACATTTCTATACCAATACATACTATTCTATGCAGCATACTTGCTTAGTTACCAAGTATTAGTTATCTATATACTATTATAAAATAGTTATAAGTCCCTTGGTCCTATTCTATGGCTTAAGGATATCTACACTCTTAAAAAATATATATATCCTAAAAAATTACTAAATTCCCCTGACTAAAAAATTATATATATAATGAAGATATATATATATATATATATATATATATATATTTTGCTTCTCCTAATTCCAATGCTGCTCCCGCTCCTTTATGGAAAAAAATTGAAAACAAAACAAAACCAAGATGAAAAAGTGAAAGGTTGAGTTGACATTAGTCCACCTCCAAAGGTTCATAAAAACAGAAGCTTCCTATGCGCCTACTAAGGAAGCTCCATGTGACACCACGAGAAAAGTTTAGTATCTTCGATTATTACATGGTCAATCACCATATAGCATGACGGTGTGTTAGGTCGGAGCGTGTATTGTTTAACGCCATCGTCAGTTCCTTACCTTTGCCCATCCTCCTCAACGTCTTGGTCACATGGGGGAATATCCTAAGTTAACAATATGGGAATATTATGCATATACGGTCACATGGGGGAATATTCGAAGTTAACAATGCGGTTACATGCGAAGTAAGCGAATATCATAGTATTTTCTCCGTTAAATATATGTCAATATCACAGAATATTCTATGCGAATGTATGCGATAATCACTGGGAATTCTCCCTTGGCAGTATCCTAATCCTAATTAAGCGAATATCATAGTATTTTCTCCGTTAAATATATGTCAATATCACAGAATATTCTATGCGAATGTATGCGATAATCACTGAGAATTCTCCCTTGGCAGTATCCTAATCCTAATTCTATTATTGCAAATATTCTATTCGAATAGTTTGATCACTATATCCCAATATCATAAATATTCTATGCAAATAAATGCGAAATATGATCACAGTATATTCTCAGTTAAGAATATGGAATATGCCACTATGACAGAAAATTCATCGCAACAATATGCGAATTTAATGCCGTTTGCAATATGCTTATGCATTTCCATTACAATTATGGTAACGTCAATTTAAAAAGTATCCTATTTCCATTACAATTATGGTATCGTCAATTAAAAAATATCCTATTTTTGCTTGTGTGGAAAATAGTTATTCTAAGGAAATAATTAATTCAATTTGAATGCAATCATGAAATAACATTAAATCCTAAGAAATCAGAACCGTAAAACAATCGCTGAATTCGTATATGTATTATGCACCTTCTCTAGATACGAATTGAATGGATGTGAAATTTTTGAAGAGAAATTAGAGTTTGGTCTTGGCATTCGACCCTACAATTACCCTAATGCAGGTTCTAATTGTAGCCAGGCAACCAACCAGAATGCACTGGTTTGATTTTATTTGTTTATATATATATTTTCATTTCATTACGCACCGATAAGGATAAAAAAAATGTAATAGAGTAATCCCAAAAATATCTTGTAAAACCAAAACAAAATACCGCACTCGGGTGGGCAAATTTCCAACACAAAATACCGCACTCGGGTGGGCACTGCCATTGAATTAATTACGAGAATATCCTGGCTTCCATAAAACTATTCAAAAAAGTACGGTACTTCTATAAAGTGAAATGACTTTGGACTTCAAAAACTTGTGAATACAATCCGGTGCTAATTTTGGAAAAATCTTTTGACTTTAGGATGTTAAATATCACATTTCCATAAATTTAATGGAAAACATTTTTTTGTTGGTAAATAATGAAGAATTATTATTTTTTACTAACAAAATTAACAGTATTTCATCCGAACTTTGATTTGTTGGTTTTGGGATTTGTGGAAGCCACTTGTGTCTTCACACAACTCGGTGAAAATAAATCAAAATGTTTGTCAAGTTATGGACGATGGACGATTTTTGTTAAGTGAGTGTTTCATAGGTCATTGCTCTAAATGAATATATTTTATTTTGGTAATGGTATGGTTTATTAATATAATAATAATATATTCATATTTTATATTACTAATTCAAATTGGAAGTCGTCGAACATCACCATCGTGAAATTCAACCTTAAATGCATGGAAGATTTTTATTTTTGGAAATCTAGTAAAATCCTCACAATACTGCTCACATTTAGGAACTTTGTAAAAGCAAAATGAGTTTGATCAGCAACTTCAACCTCCTCCTTTTCCCAGTGCCTTGCTTGCAAATCGAGTCACCACCCTGAAAATTCTGCAGATCGAGCTACACCATTCACAGAGTTCTAATTCGCAGCTTATTGTATACCATTACACTTAAATAGAACTTGCGCGTCTGTTCTTTTGAGATATTTATGAGGGGATGATCTGCTTGATGGTATGAAGCTCATGAGAGGGAAAAGAACAGAACAAGCAATCCGAGGAATCCGGGATTCAAAAGAAATTTGAGCTCCTTTAGTCAAGGTAGCTGAAGAGAATGTGTGTCTATGCTTGCGAACCACATCAGCATTCACGGTTCAATGCAGATAAAAGAAGAGTAGATAAAGGAAAAAGAACAGTAACGGGATTCGAACCGAGGATGTATGGAACACAAGCGAGCCTTATTCTCTTTATGATACATGCTTGTCCTTTCATTAGCTTTGTAGAGGAGAAGCAGAGGCATGAAGAGAGAGAAAACAGGACTGAGGGTAAATAATTAATGAACTAAGAAACAATTCAAGAAATACCTATGCAACAAAGGACTCGAAGTCAGGCTTGTCGATATCTTGACGGGGAGCTTCTGTAATTTGATTATGGTTTTCATCAGTGAGGTTTAAAATTTGTTTGAGATGAGAAATTCTCCATTCTTGGCTTCTCGTGCGGCTGGAAGAAAACGCTTCCTACAGTTATTCAACGATGGACTCTGCGTTAACGGTGTGAAGTAGAATATTGTATTGCAGCCGTTGCTGCATCAAATGTTGCTTCTGGATTTCTGTGAAAGCTTGCTTTAGCATGCATGTGATTGCAATAAAGAACCGTGACAAGCCCTTCTCGTCTTCTATCCAGATCAAATGCATGAACAGGACCCCATACCTCCAATTCCCGCTTCAAATCCTCTTCGCTCAATTCAACAGGCATAAAACTTAAAAACAACGCTCGATATGTTGTTCTCACGCTAGTGGATAAACAACGAGGAGACAACCCGTCATAATGAGGAGTGAGGAGACCGCCAGGAAAACTTAAGTAACACGCCAAGAACAAGGAGACGTCAGTATGGAGAGAGACCGCCAGGAAAACTTAAGCAACACGCCAAGAACGAGGAGACAAGCTAGGGAAACTTCACTGACACGCCAGGAACGAGACTTTAATACACGTGGAACTTTTTAGCTCGATGAGTAGACGAGGAATCTCAGAGCAGTGTCAGAGAATGCATGACGCGTGACAAAGTTTCACGGGATGACGCGTGTGCTGGTAGCAGTTTCGGTACAAGTCTGCATTGTTTTCCATATAAGCTATCATTAACATTCACGACAATAGGGGAGGGATGCCAGTTGTTGGACACCCCACGTGGCTCCCTCCCCCATGCCACGCTGGAGAGTCGACACGACCTCAGCCCGGGCCCAGATGGCACCGCCCCCTGTCGTGGTGGGTGCGATAATTAAAGCGGCCTTTATGGCACGCTTTTTCCCGCTTTCCCGGCGCTTTTCCCGCACACTCTCCATCCTCCCGTGTATTGTTGCTCGGGTCCTGTCTGTGAACGCTCCGCCACCCCAGTTCCTGTTCACGCCCGGTCTGGTTCTGCACCACCCCCGGTCTGGTTCTGCACCACCCCCGCTTTGGTTCTGCACCATGGGCGCTCCCGTTCTGCGTTCGTCGTCCCGTTATACTGTGTTGCAGCGGGCGCTTGTTGACTTACCTCCCGACGAGTGGCGTTCGCCGCTGCTGTTTGTTCTGTCTGCTACCTCGCCCGACGTTGACCCTCGCTCCATGGCCATAGCGCACCACAGGCGCTCGAAGTTGTCTGCGGCGGACCCCGTTGGAGGTTTTCATCGGTTCAGTGGTTGTGTTGTTGGGTTGCCGCTCGGCTGGTTTCGCTGGTGGCGATGGTGGCTTCCATCAGGCTGTTCCTGCTCACGGCGGTGGCGTTGGCTGTTCCTACTCACGGCGGTGGCGTTGGCTGTTCCTGCGTTGGCTGTTCCTGCGTTGGCTGTTCCTGCTCGCGGCGGTGGCTCGTCCCTTAACGCTTCTTCGGTTTCGGTGGTAGGTTTCCTACCAGCCATTCTCTGCAGTGTTTGTCAACACTCTCAACTTTCTGGGGATTTCGTGGACCATTTCTGCTGCTTTTAAAGGTTTAAGTCTGGTTTTTAAATGCATTTCGTTTATGCTGCAGCAGGGTTTTGTAATTAAGGTTCTGTGGTTAATGTTGAAGCTGCGTTTAAATTTTTTTAGGGTGTATGAATTATGGTTTTGTAATTAACGTTCTGTGGTTCATGTTGAAGCTGCGTGTAATTTTTTTTAGGGTGTATGAATTAGGGTTCTGTATTTAAGGTTCAGTGGTTAATGTTGAAGCTGCGTTTCAATTTTTTTAGGGTGTATGAATTAGGGTTTTGTAATTAAGGTTCAGTGGTTAATGTTGAAGCTGCATTGTAATTTTTTTTAGGGTGTATGAATTAGGTTTCTGTAATTAAGGTTCAGTGGTTAATGTTGAAGCTGCGTATAAATTTTTTTAGGGTGTATGAATTAGGGTTTTGTAATTAAGGTTCAGTGGTTAATGTTGAAGCTGCATTTAAATTTTTACAGGGTGTATGAATTACGGTTTTGTAAATAAGGTTCTGTGGTGAATGTTGAAGCTGCGTTTCAATTTTTACAGGGTGTATGAATTAGGGTTTTGTAATTAAGGTTCAGTGGTTAATGTTGAAGCTGTGTTTCAATTTTTACAGGGTGTATGAATTAGGGTTTTGTAATGTAGGTTCAGTGGTTAATGTTGAAGCTGAGTTTCAATTTTTATAGGGTGTATGAATAAGGGTTTTGTAAATAAGGTTCAGTGGTTAATGTTGAAGCTGCGTTTCAATTTTTATAGGGTGTATGAATTAGTGTTTTGTAATTAAGGTTCAGTGGTTAATGTTGAAGCTGCGTTTCAATTTTTATAGGGTGTATGAAATAGGGTTTTGTAATTAAGGTTCTGTGGTTAATGTTGAAGCTGCGTTTCAATTTTTATAGGGTGTATGAATTAGGGTTTTGTAAATAAGGTTCAGTGGTTAATGTTGAAGCTGCGTTTCAATTTTTATAGGGTGTATGAAATAGGGTTTTGTAATGAAGGTTCTGTGGTTAATGTTGAAGCTGCGTTTCAATTTTTATAGGGTGTATGAATTAGTGTTTTGTAATTAAGGTTCAGTGGTTAATGCTGAAGCTGCGTTTCAATTTTTACAGGGTGTATGAATTAGGGTTTTGTAATTAAGGTTCAGTGGTTAATGCTGAAGCTGCGTTTCAATTTTTACAGGGTGTATGAATTACGGTTTTGTAATTAAGGTTCTGTGGTGAATGTTGAAGCTGCGTTTCAATTTTTACAGGGTGTATGAATTAGGGTTTTGTAATTAAGGTTCAGTGGTTAATGTTGAAGCTGTGTTTCAATTTTTACAGGGTGTATGAATTAGGGTTTTGTAATGTAGGTTAAGTGGTTAATGTTGAAGCTGCGTTTCAATTTTTATAGGGTGTATGAATAAGGGTTTTGTAAATAAGGTTCAGTGGTTAATGTTGAAGCTGCGTTTCAATTTTTATAGGGTGTATGAATTAGGGTTATGTAATTAAGGTTCAGTGGTTAATGTTGAAGCTGCGTTTCAATTTTTATAGGGTGTATGAAATAGGGTTTTGTAATTAAGGTTCTGTGGTTAATGTTGAAGCTGCGTTTCAATTTTTACAGGGTGTATGAATTAGGGTTTTGTAATTAAGGTTCAGTGGTTAATGTTGAAGCTGTGTTTCAATTTTTACAGGGTGTATGAATTAGGGTTTTGTAATGTAGGTTAAGTGGTTAATGTTGAAGCTGCGTTTCAATTTTTATAGGGTGTATGAATAAGGGTTTTGTAAATAAGGTTCAATGGTTAATGTTGAAGCTGCGTTTCAATTTTTATAGGGTGTATGAATTAGTGTTATGTAATTAAGGTTCAGTGGTTAATGTTGAAGCTGCGTTTCAATTTTTATAGGGTTTATGAAATAGGGTTTTGTAATTAAGGTTCTGTGGTTAATGTTGAAGCTGCGTTTCAATTTTTATAGGGTGTATGAATTAGTGTTTTGTAATTAAGGTTCAGTGGTTAATGTTGAAGCTGCGTTTCAATTTTTATAGGGTGTATGAATTGGGGTTTTGTAATTAAGGTTCAGTGGTTAATGTTGAAGCTGCGTTTCAATTTTTATAGGGTGTATGAATTATAACTAGTGTTTATGAATTTAGTTTGTTGTCTGTTAATGTTGCATCATAGTTTGGGCTGAATTATTGAAGGCTCTATGGTTTATGATTTTGGTATGTTGCTGGTTTATGTTGCAGCAGTGTCCCTAAATTTTATCTGGTTTATGAATTTAGTTTGTTGTTGGTTTATGTTGTTGGTTTTTGTCGCAGTGGAATGGTAATAGTTAAAAGGCAAAACTGCATCATACAGGGGATGGATGGCAGTTGACAACAATGACTTCTCCATTGTCTCATCTAATTGGAAGAATACCCATAATTCAGTTTTTGATATCAGCAAGTTTGCCAAATTTGCTATTGTTGATGCATTTTACAAGCGATCTGCTCCACCTTATCATCTGCTGTTGTTATTGCAGTTTACAAGTTGCATGCTATTGTTAATTTATAAGTGTATGATGCAGTTTTTACTTTTACCTATTAACATGAAGTGATCTGCTGCATCTTATCTGCTGTTGTATGATCTAATTTAGGCCTGTTATGTTGATTAGTATGATACTGTATTAAGTTGTAATAAGTCATGCATGACAGCCCTCCATGGAACATTCCTTATAGAAGCATTTTAATAATAGGAGAGATATAGGCACCATGTTGCAGTACAGTTAGCATCGAATGGATGGGTATGACACCCATGCAATGGTTCAACCCCATTCCTAGCTGCTAGTTGAAGGAAAATATAGGGGTCAAGGACCCTGCCACATTAACCACAGAACCTTAATTACAAAACCCTAATTCATACACCCTATAAAAAATTAAACACTACCCTTTGTAATTAAGGTTCTGGCCCTGCAATTCTGACTAAGTTGTATGCCACCCTTTCTAGTGCATATGAGAACCATGGGTATGCTCCAGACCATTTATGGAACTGTGATGAAACACGGCCAAACCCTAGAACATACACCATAGAAGATGGACCCTAATTCATACACCCTGTAAAAATTGAAACGCAGCTTCAACATTAACCACTGAACCTTAATTACAAAACCCAGGAAACTTGAACTCCAGGATTTAAAGCCATGGACCTTAAGCTGCAGCATAAGCCATTGACCCTGCTGCAGCATAAACCCTAGAACCTTCAATAATTCAGCCGGATACCGGCAGAACGAGAGCGCCCATGGTGCAGAACCTGGGCGGGGGTGGTGCAGAACCAGAGCGGGCTTGAACAGGAACTGGGGTGGCGGAGCGTTCACAGACAGGACCCGAGCAACAATACACGGGAGGAAGGAGAGTTTGCCGGAAAAGCGCCGGAAATGCGGGAAAAAGTGTGCCATAGAGGCCGCTTTAATTATACCACCCACCACGACAAGTGGCGGTGCCATCTGGGCCCGGGCTGAGGTCGTGTCGACTCTCCAGCGTGGCATGGGGGAGGGAGCCACGTGGGGTGTCCAACAACTGGCATCCCTCCCTTATAAGTTTTTTGGGTTGTAGGTGCATAAACCAACAATTCAGCCCAAACATAAATTGAAACATAAACCAACAACAAACTAAATTCATAATCCCTAAAAAATGTTAATGAAATGTTTAATCAGAGTACATTACAGCTTGCTCTTGAAATGATGAAATTGTATATTAAACCTTATGATAAACCCCTGATTACAACCCCGCAAACATCAGGGAACGATATGACCTAGGATTATACCCAAAAATGTATAGGATTGTATACAAAATGGCCATTTTGCAGTAGTTAGACCCAGTGATTACAAAATCCACAATGCAATGTGGTCACAACAAAAAAATTGGCATCCCTACATGACACTCCTATGCTTGATGTCGTCCAAGATCTTCACTTCCCAAGCATGTTGAGTTTCCTGCTTGAGCCAGGTTGGTTGGCATACCTACCAATGGCTGATTAGGTTGTGGTTGGTTGCCTCCATATGTTATCCAATTTGCTTCCTGCAGCCATGGAGGAATTGAGTAGCCACAGTGGACACTAGTGCTACTAACCCCTGCATTGGTTTGACCCCCCCGATATTCATACATCTGTCTGACACCTGCACTGGTAGGAGGGAATAAAGTGGGCATGCGCACTTGTTGATAGCGGGGGACTTGGATGTTTAGGAGGTCTTGGAAACATGGAGTATTATCTGCAAGATGTTCCAATGTGTTTGGCATCATCCTACTCCCCTCCACTATGTTTGCATCAATGGCAGAACTATTAGCCACCCCTTGTTCTTTTTGAAGCAATTGTTGAGCCTTTCTCAATTCCTTTTCATGCCTTGCCATTTGTTTTTGATGAGCCTTTTCTTGTCTTTCTTTCTCTCTGTCAAGCCTCTCCTGTGCTCGAATTTCTGCTGCAGCAATCCTTGCAGCCTTCTTTTCTTTAGCTAAGTCCCTCTTTTTCTGCTTTAAATCCTGGAGTTCAAGTTTCCTATGCTCAGACTCAACCAATAGTTTTATATAGTCCTCTGATGTGAGTAACTGTGAACTTCGGCATAGACGAAGATTGTCTGCTGTAAAGTGCCTTGTTTTTGCTGACACTCTCTCTACCGGTAGCTTTAGAAACCGACCAAGCAACTGGCTCTTCGTTGGCACTTGTTGCTCCTTGCTTGACTCTTGCCTCTCAATATTTGGGTCAATGTTCTCCTGCTCTGTCTGAACCATATTGTCCTCTTCAGCTGGAACCTCGTTCTGGACACTATCTTCTACCAGGTTTCCATTGTCCACAAAATAATGAACAATTTCTTCTTCCAATTCTCTGGGCTGTGAAGGCATGTTCATGCTTTCTTCATTTGTCCTTGACACAATATTTTTGTCCAAATTCATCATGGCTTCTACCAGCCATGATTGTGGGGTAACCTGGCTTGGCAAAGTCAATTCTCCATTGCTGCTTCCTGGTGCATGGTCAACGTTTTCATTGACATGAACAGAAGCAGAAGTTGCAACTGTTTCTTGCATAGAGACATGAACAGAAGCAGAATTTGCAGCTGTCTCAGTTGGTGTATGTACCTCCATGTTACTGTCAATTGGTTCATTGTTATACTGTGTTTCACTTACCTGTTCTTCTTCATCACCACAGTATGGTTCTCCTTGAGAGAGGGATATCATATGATCAGCAGCAACAATGTCTTCCTCTACCTCCACATCTTCTTGGCCAGCAACATGTGCTTGGACATCCCCTTCTTCCTGACCATTCAGATCAAATGCCAGGCTACAACTAGTATCATGAATGAGAGCCTCAGAATTCAGTGGCCATATTCCAGTCCTCCTAAACCCAGCCTTGATATTCGAAGGTGTGAGAGCCCTTTTAAAGGCTTTACTTACAAGCTCGGCTAGCTCAAACCTTTTTACCTCCACCCCTGGATTCTGTGCCATCCATGAAGCTCGCTCACCCCTGAAATAGTTCTTGAAAGGCCCGAACACACTGACATCTAGGGGTTGCAATCTGTGAGTGGTATGAGCAGGCAGTGTCAACAGGTCGATGCCCAAATTGTTAGCCTCCTCGATTGTTTGCACAGCAATGTGGCTTCCATGACCATCTAAAACCAGCAGGTGTCTATTTACAGGTGAGACACCGCCTGGTATAGATGCAGCAAAGTGAGTAAGCCAGTTCAAAAAGAGTTCTTTGGTCATCCAAGCATGGGGATGTGCAGCCATGCATGCACCTGGTTCACAATTCTGTATATAGTTTTTGAGTTGAGTTTTACCTTTAAATAGATAAAATCCTGGGATTGAAGCACCAATTGCATTGACACAACATAGAATAGTGATCCACTCCCTGCTCCTAGGCAAAATCTTTGGCACATTACGACTCCCTCTCTTGGCAATTACACGCATGCCACAGTTCCTTCCTGCCTGTAAACCTGTTTCATCACAGTTCCAAATATGGTCTGGAGCATACCCATGGTTCTCATATGCACTAGAAAGGGTGGCATAGAACTTAGTCAGAATTGCAGGGCGTAGATTGAGAGCCCTGTCTCTATCTAGGCCCTCAGCTGTACGCAACACAAGGTCTGGATGCCTTTTTTTAAACCCAGACCACCATGACTTACCAGGAAACCCATCTTTGAAGGGGTTTGGCCTCCCTTGACAGATTTGAGCTACTGTGGATTTTAGCTGTATCAGTTCTAGCCCATGTCCCATTTCAGCCATCTCCTTACACCACTGAACCACCTCGGCCTCCTCCTCTTCAGTCATAACTGTAACAGGCCCTCTGCGCTTTGTATCTGTGAGTCCATTTATCCAATAATGTACTGAAGAGATATCAACTCCATGTTTTTTAGCATCAACACGAATGGAATATCCATTGAACTCTATATCATCAATAGCAGCTAGCATGTCTTCTTTTGTCCAACCTCTTATTGCACTGATTTTGGTGACTGAACTTGTTCCTTGAACTGTGGTTGGAATTGACTGTGTGGTTGGTGGTGGGACAACAATGTCCTCTTCCACCACATTGTCATTCTCAACAACATTGCTGGGAGCATTGTTGGCATTTGTATCATTGGGCCTCTCCTCATCCGATGAGGTGCAGCGTAGCTGGGCACCCCTACTCAGTCGACGACTTGTTCTCCTTGCATTGCTGACTCTTGCCATGCCTACAAGAACCTGCACATTTAACAGTAACCTAAATCTACATAAATAATATGAATAACCTGCACATTTAACAGTAACCTAAGTAATCTAAATCTACAAGAACCTGCACATAAATCAGATGAATAACCTAAATCACAGTAACAGTAACCTGAATCTACATAAATAATATGAATAACAGAAACATAAATAACAAAATTAACATGAATAACATAACTGGAAATAACATAAACAGAAACTTAAATCACAGTAACAGTAACCTGCCTCCACTGTGCACACACTTCTGCTGGTATGCCTCCACTGTGCACACACTCTGTTGTTCAAATTTCTGAAATGCAACTGTGCACACACTCTGCAGGTCGAATTTATGAAATGCATCTTCATAAGGGTTGTGGTTCATTTATAGTTGTTTGCTATTGAATTGGGTTGGTAAGAAGGTTGCACATGGATTGCAATCTCTGAAATTTCAATGTGTGTTGTGGATTGATTTGAAAGTGATCCAATGGTTGGGAGCTTGTCATTGTGGATCCCTGTGCCTTCATCTGTTTCATGATCTGTGTGCTTCCATCTGTTTAATGGGTGCATTTAATGGGTAGGTGTCATTTATTGAATACAGAGGGTTGGAATGTTGAACAATCCTGCAGTTATGGCTGACACTAAGTTTTCTGATGCTTGAACAGGTATGCATGAATGTTTGGACAGGTTTCAATGAATGCTGGGATATTTAGGCTCCATTAGAAATTCGTGGGTCCTCCTTTGATAGGTACCTTGCAGTAGGTGGCAAAAACGAGTTGGGATATTTAGCTGTTTATGTACTTCTGGATATTTGAGCAGATCTGTACTTTGTTGGGACAAGATGTTTTGTACAGTTTGTCATATCAAGACTATTTATTGATAGCTATTGGCCCAGTCAGTTAATGGGCAATTTTTGGACATAATTTAAATACTTTCTGCACTTAATATGAAATGTGTGTGTTTAACTTATGGGTTTATTTGTGTCAAGATATGGTGGTTATGTGGGACCAGTACTATGTCAACTACTGGTCCCTGTTCAACATTAGACATCTCTCCCCTAATAATTAATGTACAAGAATAATAAGAGTATGTGGGATGATGAGATTTTTTTTAATTTTTAATTTTTTAAATTAATTTATTTTTATGATAAATATAATTTAATAGATAATTAAGGATTAAAAAATTTGGAAAAATGTAAAATATTTAATTAGAAAAAATAAAAAATTATTAATTTTTATAAATTTTATTTAATATAAAATAATTTTGAAAACATTATAAAACCTTAGTATACATTACATATAAAAATTAATGATTTAGTCAAAGCCAATTTACTACAAGCCAATTGTTATATACGTGAGGCAAGTATAAAAACAATAAATATTATTAATTAAGAACATAAATTTTATTTACTACAAAATTAACTTATTTTTTAATAAAAAATTCGGACTTAACAATTAATACCTTATCCAGTCACTGATCAGCTTCATAACTAAGACTTTAATTTAACTTTATAACAAATGATTGTAATTTATTATACACTTGTGACATTCAAAAACATCATTAGTAGTTAGACATATCCTTTCAAAAAATGTATCCTATCCATAGCCACAATCATGATGTTGACATGCTATGCTAAATTATACATTATACATTCACAGAGACTTTTGGATGGTAAGGACTGCCAACTCCGATCAACAGTGGTGGACAACTCCCGAACATGCTATGCTGACGTTTCTCAACCCAAATAACTAATAAATAACTTTAGAATTGGTCAACTTTGTCACCTAGAATTTCTAAGGATATATTGACAATTAATTCAAGAGAGATTGACAACTCTATTGTCAGCAGAATAACCATTCTCGTCAAAATTGTGAACGAGTCTCGTAAGAAGATGTCTTACGTTCCTTTACAACTTTCCGTATTAATCCCATCTTCAGCAACATAACATCATATATAGTTTTTAAACTTCAATTAAATCCAAAATAACTTATCATCACGTGGATACCTGGAAAATAATACTTGAATGGAGCCGAGCCATATTCTTTAGTTTATCGATTTATGCACCTCGATACTTGGAAACGAAAAGGTATTTAACATCTTTCAAAGAACATTTTAGTTGTCGAGGAAAGAATTGTTCTGTTATTTAATATTTACAAAGAAATTGATTGTGTGAGCAAATATATTTTATAGTCGATAACATTATGTTTAGATGCAAATTGGACGTTCATCTATTTTAATATTCAGTGCACAGTCGTCTGACACGGCGGCCATCTTTGCGAGTTTCAGTCGTCTTACACGGCGCGCACCTTCTTTCTTTTCCAAAACGTGTTTTGAACGAACACGGGGACGAGAAAGCCAGCCTGGATCAGGATTATCTTTCTATATTTTATTCTTTTAAAATTGGATCATTGTTTTCTATAAATTGTGTGTTATATTGCATTTATCTGCATCCATTCGTTCCGGCCTGTAGAAGTTTATAAGGTGATACAGAAATGGAATTATTCACAATGTTCGTTGCCTACTGGAGTGCAGCACTTGTGTTGATTTTATCTTTTCCTTTGGCCACGGCCGCTAACCATCATAATGATATTCATGTCCCTGCCATCTTCATCTTCGGAGATTCTCTAGCAGACGCTGGCAACAACAATTTCATTGGTAACACAACCTCTAAAGCTAATTTTCCGCCTTACGGGGAGACCTTCTTCCATCGCCCCACTGGTCGTTTCTCTAATGGCCGAACTGTATTCGATTTCATCGGTATTTCTTTAGATCCTATTTATTTTCCTCATCTCAGCTACTGATAATTATGTCGTTGACTGTTTCATGGGATTGATATACGTGTGATATTTGTACCTACACAGCTACTAAGTTAAGGTTGCCGTTCCCACCTCCATATTTGAAGCCACGATCTAACTTCTCTCATGGTATTAATTTCGCGTCGGGGGGAAGCGGAATTCTGGATTCCACGGGCAATTACTTGGTAAGTGCCAAAACAGATAGATGTTCAATCTAATTCATAGAGATGAATTTACATTTCAATCTAATTCATAGAGATGTTTTGGGTGCAGAATATCATCCCTTTAAGTCTCCAAATACGCCAATTCGCCAATTATTCTTCCAGTCTAGGACTAAAACTTGGAGGAAATTATTATGCAAAAGAATATCTATCCCAGTCCTTGTATACCATTAGCATTGGTGGCAATGATATTGGGCTCAACTATTTAGCGAATACAACCTTCCAAAGGACCACAAGTGCTCAGGATTTCGTTAAACTGCTGCTTAGTAAATATAACGAAGACTTGTTGGTACGTATGAAGCTTTGATGGTTTTTTATTTTCCCAGTTTATTCGCCCAACTTTCCATTATGTTAAATTTGGTGGTGTCTTCTTTATCTGTGGTGGATGTTGCAGAGCCTATACAATATGGGGGCAAGAAAGTTCCTTGTAATAGACAGCCCTGTTGTGGGATGTACTCCAACTTCAAGGCTCGCAGGAGTGAAGGCATATAACGGTGGATGTCTGGAAACAGCAAATGAGCTGGCAGTGGCATATAATGGTGGTCTCAGGCAGCTCATCAACCAACTGAATAGAAAATTAGACGGAGCAACGATCCTGCTCACTCACGTTTATGATCTCGTTTTAAATATAATTCAACATGGCAAATCCTACGGTAACAAATCTTGAAAAGTAGTAATATCTAGTTCAAAAACACTATATGTGATGTGGCTTTGATTGCAGGTTTTGATGGTGGCTTGTGATGTGACTGAAAACAATAAGGGTCTATGTGGCTTTGATTGCAGGTTTTGAGAACACGACGTCTGCGTGCTGTGGAGCGGGGCCGTTTAACGCCGCTGTGTCTTGTGGGTTGCAGATTCCAGAG